>VYXD01010368.1:462701-566217 GCA_013397195.1 Hylia prasina
TTTCCTGGTGTCTGTGTGTGGGTTTTTAAGATTGTAGGTACACCTGCCATGCTCACTGCCGAGACCTGGTGCACCTGGGCTGCCGGCGGAATGGAAGATTAATGGACTGCCTCACTCCACATGACACCTTAGATTCATCTTACAGTGCCAGCCAGGTAAGAGAGCGTGTGCTCAGGTAATTACTGTTTTCTCTTGTCAGCTCTGTCATGAAGTGTGGTCTGCCTGCCTCATCTGGCTGCTGGGGAAGAATGTCTCCCTTAGGCATGGCCAGCAAAGCTGGATTTCCCACCCAGTGCTCTGATTTTATGGCACAGCACTGCTGCCAGCTGGGTCACTCCTGCCCCAGTTAGTTTTCAGCTAAACCAACTGAAAAGTAATCCCACAAAACAGTGGTTTTCCTTTGGTTTTGGCCACTCTGGGGTCATTTACACCTAATCAATAGAAACCTCTGAAATGTCAGCTGTGATAACATACACTCTCCTGTTTTTATTTTTAGGGGGGAGGGAGGATGACAATTGTGGCAAATTGTTTGTAAGTTCCTTTTTTCAAGCCTTTTCTTTAAGCACCAAAAATCTCCTTCATTAATGCAGGTCTGGTCTAAACTTAGAGTGCTACTTTTTTAACTGATAAGTATTATTCAAAACATAATTAGTGAAAAGAAATTGGTATATGCATATCCACAGTGGTCAGTTTAACCCTTTTACTATCTTTAGAACTCATACTGAAGAAATGTCCTTATTGGGGGAGAGGGATAAAACCCAAACAATCCCAGACCCAGCTATGATTGGTCATGCTCATTTTATTTACTGTAAGAATTTATGTTGTTCACTGTAAGAATCAAGAGACATTCATAGGATAGTCAGACCTACCCTGGCTTTCATTATCCACAGAACTGCCAAGCACAGGCTGTGCCACACTACAAACTACCAGCTGTAAAATTTGTGCCCACGCAAAATACTTCTCTCTCCAAGTCGTCTCCTCTTCCCTTCCTTCTGCCCCACCATAAGATGCATAAATGCATAAAACTGAGGTTCTTACACACACCAGTTGTACACCTTGTGTCACTTTTCCTACCCAAGGGATATCATGGTAGCAGATTTATGGGACAGATTGTTTGGGTCTGGGTTCATTTTCTTTTTTCAATAATGTTGTACAGAATAAACATTTTAAATTTAAGCATATTTTGGTATTTTACAAATAGTAATGCTAAAGTCTTAAAAGCCATTTTTGTATGGCAAGAAACTAGAATTCTTGGGTATTTTTTCTTGTGGTATTGTCCATTATATATAGTGGAGGCCCTATAACTGCCCTCAGAAACTGCCCAATTATGTACATGAAAGACTGCTCCACAAATATATTATCACACTACAGCAGATACCCCTTTTAGACAGCAACTTCTGCTTTAAATTTCTCTTTCCTGAAATCAGTCTGGTCTAAGGAATCAAACAGATGCCACTTGTCTTCAAAGTCATTACTATTTTCCTACTTTAATTTACCAGTTGTGCGATACGCAGTCACAGGTGATTGTAGCCATAGTCCTATTTAAAGGCAGATACTAAACAATATTAAGGAGGGCAAGGGACTCCTCCTTGAGGATTGCAAAAATTCATTCTGAGTCAGCTCTGAAGTCCAGCAACACAATCATTAGCTAAAGATGACGCACTGTCATTTCAGTGAAATAGTCTGAGGACACACAAAGCAAAGCAGGCTTAACTTGGTGGAAAAAGCAGCAGGAAATATTAAGGTATAGTTGAGATAAAACCCCATGCTTACATTTCTCTATGATCATCCCTTACTCACCAGTGAATCAACCAAAATAAGTATTTTCTCAGAGGATTCCAAATTTAAAAATAGTGCATCATTTTTCCTTTCCAGATTCCTGTTAAGCAAAATTCTTACAGGATATAGAGAAGGCCTAAAATCTACCTGGGAAACATTTGTGATGGACAAAGTTAGATTTTATCCTCAGCCCTTGCCATAGATGTCAGACAGATTCCAGGAAGCATATATATATATATATTTAGCAGGAAAAAAAATGAAACTTGCTACAGACTTGTGTCAAAACCAATTTTTATGAAATAAAAATTCTACTAAAAAGAAGAACAATCCAGATAAGTAAAACCAATATTTGGTCACACAAAGATGTGTAATGACTTCCAGTGACTAGAGTGATTGCTTGGCATAGTCCTGGAACAGGCTGCCCAGGGAAGGGTTGAAGTAACCATCCATGGAAGTGTTCAAAAAATGAGTGGACGTGACTCTTCACAATAGGGTTTAGTGGCTTTAGTAGTATTTGGTTGCAGGTTAGACTTGATGATCTTGGAGAACTTTTCCAACCTTAATGATTCTATGATTCTAAAATTTCTGAGCACCCTTGCTGAGCTTGCTGTGTGTCCTCCAGGTCATTACTGAATTTTCTTTGCAAGCACAACGTTTTATTTTGTAGAAGAGATGCTGCTCCAGCCACCCAAACTGTGACTGAGGACATAGTGTCTCTTGTGAGCTCCGTGTGTCTCCCTTGGGATGGGTGAAAGGGAATAACTCAGATGCTGAAAGGCAGAGTAGCAGGGCTGGATGGGAGGAAGTACATGGCAACACAGGTTTTCGAAGTGTGGGTGACTGTCAGCAAGAAAATAAGACAGGAGCAGAGAGAGAAGGGCATTAATAATAATTTTTACTCAAAAAGACACATAGTTTGCCTGCAAGATATCTAAAAAAGAGCTAGTAGCTGTCCTGGGTAAGAATACTGAGCACAGAAATGGTTTCTTGCTCTTTGAGCCTTACAGTACTTAGGGGAGCCAAATATCATGTGCATTTGTTTGTGTGCAACAAGATTGCATCAAAGGAGTACTGTTTTTTCCTACTGATTTCCTTCCTTCTGGAAGAAGTCACACTGCCTGCCTGCAGTGCTGACAGTTGTTGCTGATCTCTTTCCTCACTAGATGTTTTGGTCGGTGTGTGCCTGACAACTGATACACCAAAGATGAGGATTCAAATGCTATTTTCAAGATCCATCATCCACTGGTTTTGAGGCAGCAATCATTTGCATGCAGAAAACCTGGAATGTTTCCTCTTGGGTCATTTTCTTTATGCACAGCTGTCCCACATGCACAGTGCAGAAGGAGCTGCCACAAGAATCTGCAAGGTTTGAAATCACTCCTTCCTCTGCTACTGACCTGCTCAAACCACTTTGTCTTTCTAGGACTTGTCTACTTCTCTTGTAGGTAAAAAAGGAATTAGAATTTTAAAAAATAATTTTAGTATCTCTGAATGGGAACATTCTTACAAAAGCTGGTATTAGGTTACTATTTAATTAAACACAACTCCCCACTCAGCTGCCTTCTCAAAATTACTATTTCCTTCCATGCTAAAATTTTCTGGCCTTTATCAGTCTTAACATGATTTTAACTTTCTGTTTAAAGTTTGAACCTGCATCTCATGTAAAACTAAATAGGTGTTTAGTACAAGATCGTGAAGGGGTCAGAGGATGGGAAAAAGACTGAACTTATCTTTGAATAACGAAATTATTCTCGCATATATATCCTGTGGATGATGTCTAGTCTGCAGGGTTTTACTTAGATGCAGGAGTGGGCTTTTGCAGCATATCTTCCAATTATCTTCACCTCCCTTGTTTTGGTTGATATCAGGGAGTAGTCATAGGATGCATAAAATCAATTCCACTTCAGGTGAAAACTAAGCTGCTTCCTGAAACCTGTGAGAAGAGGCACTCCAAAAACCAACTGAACACACTCAGTCCACTGGATCAAAGCAGAGATTTTTCTTAAGTAGATATTATGAAGGATTTATATGGAGGACTTTGGATTCTCAGCACCACTTGTTTTTTACAGAGTTGTGTGTTGCACTACATTATTTGCTAAAATAGGCATTAAATTCTTGGCACAGAACTTTCCCCAGTGATGCCTGCTTTTGCTTTATCTATATCATGACTTTGAAAATCACATGGCATGCCAAACCAGTTAATTTTACATGAGCTATGGTAGTCAAATACAGAGTTGCAAAAATCACACATGTATTTGGGAATGTCTCACCCATACAGTGAACATCATTTTAAATTGTGAAGGGATTTTGCAGGAATGCTCAAACTTTTTGGTACTTATGGAGAGGGATGACTTGGTAACAGGCCATAGTCCTGTGCTTTGTGTCTTTTCTTCCTCCTAGGATAACTGTTTTATTTTGAAGTGCATTCTTTTTAACACTAAAGAACTAGTTTGAAGACATTATATTCATTTTTTAACAAGCACTCTTGTGCTGGTACAGGTTAGACCTTTTCTTGTAAAGAGTCATGGCACCTCTGTATTTGCATTACGTTCCTTCTGACAGGAATATCATTACTTTGTGATGATAATAGACAATGCTTTGAACTCTAACTCTCTATGACCTAACACCATTTCAGATTGATCAGTTAATGGGACTATATCTCCTGCTTGATACAGGTGATACAAACTGCATTTCATTCTGCTGCAGTGACCTGGTGCTGCCCTGAGTGCAGCAGAGCTTGGTGCCCAGCTGCCATTCCTGGTCCTGAATGTTTGTTCATGCCCATACACTTTTCTGTGTTCCCCTTGCTCTTCCACTCCCAGTGGCACCAGGACTGCCGGTTTTGGATGATGCTCTTTTACAATGAGTCAGGAAAACATTGTAACTCCCAATGTTTGTCCTTGCAGAGCCCAATCAGCTCTTCAGTTCTCAATGCAGCTTGTGAACAGTGATGTCAGCGCAACAGGGGCTGAGTGTTATGATGTGGCTGGAACACCTTAAACTCCAAATAACCCTGAACAAATGTCTTGTTGAGCCACAGTTTGAGAATCTAGGCTTAAGATTTCCCTTATGGGAAAGAGAAATTCCTTACAGGCTCTTACTGCTGATTTTGTAAAGAGAATCAACAGATTTCCAGGGGATTTCCCTCCTGTGCAATTCTGCCAGCAACTGGAACACTTGGGTGCACACATGAGTGGTCAAACAGTCTCAGAATCTGGAATATGGTCACACAGCTTGACCGTTAACAAGTTGTTGGAGCTCAAAAGGCCTAATTTTTGAGCTTCTTTCTCTGAGTGTATATATACACACATAAATATTTCATTTTAAAAAGGTGTAGGAAATTCCACGATGAAGCTGTTCTTAGAGATCACTAATGCTGCAGGGTTAAATACTTGAAAATGAAACTCACAATGTCAAACATACTGCAAGTACCCAATGGCAGAAATATATGGCTCAGGTGAAAACTGTGTGGCCCTAGCTGTTTCCCTCCTGAAGAGACTTCCTACAGAGATTAAAGAGGAAATTATGTATACAGGTTCTCTGTGGTCTCGTAATAGAGCACTCAGAAAAAGCTGGGGTAAGGGTTGCCAATTTCTTCCATGAACAAGCAGAGTGGGATGAATAAAGCTCCTTTCCAGCACTCCTCTCCTGTGCTACCAAACTGCCAATTAACGAGCACAATACCTCTGACTGACACGCCAAGGCCTTCTCAAACATCTAAGAAGTATCAAAGCCATTATGTGGATTTTAATATTTTCTTGTTTTTCTATCATCCTAGATGAATCAAAAAGTTACAATTTTCATGCGTAAGTGACAGATAGAATTTCTTTTCTTCTTCAAGTTGACAAGCCTTCCCAAAGAGGTCTCACTACACTCAAATTTTCTCAAAGACAGAAGGCACTCAGGGTAGAAGTTTGTACAAGACCTGAGGCACTTGGTAAAGTATAGAAAGAGATATAGGATGTTGTAAATGACTTGGATAACAGCCCCTCCCAGACTGCTTTAAACTTCATGAATGGAGAAGAATAAGAGGATCTCACAGTGCTAATACAGAAACTTCTGGACATGGAAGGGCACTGAGGTTGTCACCTGAATGTACTTGAAACTGAAAGTGGTTTCAGTTCCTTCCCTTAAAAGTTATGGTAGTTGAACATTTCTTCAAAAATAACCCATGGAGAAAAAACTGACAACACAGAGCAGAATATCGTAATGTAGATGTGTGCAGTTCTTGATTAATAGTGAAAACTACCTTTGAGCTATTGATTGCTTTCCTCTACTAACTCTTGGTAATGGTGTATACTCTGTACAATGGGTATGGGGTTTATGGCTCACATATTTCAAATCTATGTTAAACCTGGTTATGCTTGGTAGTAGTTGAAAGGAAAAGAAGAAAACTGAATTATGTTTGTTTTGGCAGACAAAGTGAGATTTAAATTTTGGCAGTAACTGTAAAAGCTTTTAAACCAAAACTGAAGCTGATTTCAGTTCTAATTGTGTATATTGCTTGGGTTACTGTTAGGGAAATATATTTGGCAAAAAATTAAAAGGCTTGATCAATTATATATGTAGTATATAAAGTAGAAATTAGATCCAAGCTTTCAAAAATAATTTGAGAGTATCTGCAACAGTTTCTGGTGCACTACCCTTTGCAACCCTCCTCAGAGGAATATTATTGAAACCAGCTTTGCACAATACTGACTTAAGGTCTTTAAATCATAAATTACTTGTAACATTTTATAAAGCTGAATTTACTCTATCAGATATTTGGACTTCTTCAGTATTCTCTGGCACAAGCATCATGGAATAGTCTAATGGATTTTCTTGAGCACACTGAACAAATGCTCGGGTCGATGGTGACTGAGGCAGTAGTTGAATATTGCAAGTAGGATAAATCCAAAAGACACATTTAAACAAGGAGAGGGTTTTGGAACTCAGAGTAGACCTCAAAGTAAGTAAAGACTGGATGGGGCACGTGGTGAGGGGACTTGTAACATCATACCACCAAATAGAGTTAATACTAGAATTGGTATTTTTAACAGAATGAACTTCAGCTTCCTGGTGGAAATTTTCAGCCCACGGAGGCAGTCTGAATTGTGTTTGTATGTCATTATGTTTCATAAACTTTCTTAAAAAAAGCACACATTTTGATCAGTAAATCTTTATTTTAACTTTTTTTCTTAAGTTGGGCTTGTTGGTTTTTTTTTTTCCATTTTAAGTACTTGCTTAATATTCAGGCCTGACCTTTCAAATAGAAAGGTAACAAGCTCACTGCTTAAAGCACACACTACTGAAAACTGATCAATTATCAGTTGTTTAGCAACCAGATCAATATAGTCAAAGAGCCCAGATTTTCTAGTTCTGTTGAAGAAGCAGACAAGGCTTCAAATTACAGGAAAATTCTCCTATTAGACAATGAGAACATTTAAAATGCACTTTTGATTTTTTGCACAGTTAGGTGCTTTCATATTCAAGAGGTTGTATTGTCTTCCTAGAAAATACATTTCCTTAAAAATGTAGTCAGCCTCAACCTACCATTTTGTCAGCTGCCATTGTGAGATCAATGTTCTTTTTCCACTATTTATTTCTAATACACACATTTTTTCACAATCTTTTCCACTGCTGTCAGTGTTGTGTCAGTTGTAGGATGAAAAATACCTACTGTACTTTTTTATTGTGCCAGTTTTCTTCCTAATTCAAAGTTATTAATATCTTCCCAGTATCTCAGCAGGCTCAGCAAAGCACAGATGATCACATTGCTAATTTAATACAGGTAATACATGCTTGCAGGTCCTGTATGTTCCAGGTGGTTCTCCAGTATTCAAATAGCATTGCTTAATCATGTTGGAGAAAAAGTTCAAGGACAACTGATCCTCTAAAACATTAAGTTCTATGTGGAGTCTGAGGGCTGGGCTTGTGATGGTTTGCAGCAGAGGGCTCAGAGAACATTTCTGTCCCATTTTCAGGGTAGATTTTTCAACATGCAGATCAGGACAGCAACCACTAGTTGGTTTTGATGTGGCATGTGAAAGCAAATGGATGTTGCATCAAAACTTGTGTGCTTGAAGATGTGTATTTTGCTGTTTTGCATTGTAGATTAGATTGTACAGGAAGCTGCACAGTTGCTGGGGGATAGATCACTGACCACAACAGTGTCCTGAGTGCCTTACTGAACACTGAAAACACCCGAAGAAAATGAGCACTGGTAGGGAAATTGTTAAATGGGGTGTAAATGCTGGGCTCTGCAAATCTCTGTCTCAGTGAAATCCTAACACTGATTTTTCTCAAAAGTCCATATGCTGTAGATGACAGATGGCATACTGAACTTTGCCTTTCAGTTGGAGATAGGCTGGCAAACAGAGTGACAGTGGCTTTCATTCTACCCTTCATGGCCTGATTATATTTTTCATGTCCATTAAACACCTCAGTCTAAACAGAATTACTAGCAACCACGTCAGGTTTGTCCTAATCTATTAATCCACAGTGGGTAAAGAGGTGACTGGTTTTCCAGTATAACAAAGGTCTGAAGAGATATTTAGTATCAGACACTTTCTAGTGCACTTACTCAAGAGACTGATTTTATTTTGCATTTGAATATTCAGGAAGGTAGCTGGGCTTGTGATATGATGCAAACTACTTAATTCATCCCACGTAGACCTGCCCTGAACAAATAACAAGACGGCAGTGAGAGCTGATTAGAAAAGAAAGTCAGAGCTGTTGGGAAACTCACATCCCATGTTCTCAAATAGTCTTCCAGCTTCACATTATCTTTTTTTTTTTTTTTTTTTTTTTTTTTTTTTTTTTTTTTTTAAATAGAGTAGCAACCTTTTTGTTTGACTTATGGCATTAGCAGCTGTTGGAAATATACACAGAATAGATTACTGCTGCCTTTTGACTCAGTGCAGGAAGGGCATGATGCAAAACCTTCCCTGGTGGGGAAGGAAGGTGGGGAGTGGTTTTTGATTGTTTTTAATGATAACATTGCTGGGTGAAGATAGGAAAATATTTGTTCCCAGTCTTTGATCCAAGTAGCATGCCAACCAGCAGTAACAAAGACAGCTGTTAGGAAAACAGGTAGACAACAGAGCCCTGTGTTGTTCTGTTTGTTTTTCTTACAGAAATGAAAAGTCTTGTTTCTCAGAGAGCAGGAATCAAATGACAGCAGGTCGCATTTTTTCATACTGATTCATGGCTTCCTCTGACTGGTGACACTGCCTAAAAGCTGCCCTCCAGACTCTTCCTCAGTGCAGAAGAGCCTGCTTGTTCATGGGAGCTCAGTTTCTCCCCACCTATGTGCATGTGCTGTATGCTGTGTTCCCCTTCTCCAAAGGTTCTCATTCTACAGTGAAGCTCCATTCTTGTATGTGTTGTCTCATATCAGTGTGCTCCACAGGAATTAGGGATAAGAACTTAAACCTTCCTCATTTACTCTGCAAATAGTTTGTATAAGTGTGTAAAAATTCAGTGATGTAGTGTTAATGCTTCAATATCCTTACTGGGAAAGGGGAAACTGTCACCAGTTAGATGCCATTTAAATGCAACAACAATGAAGTCCTCCTAGTTAACCTTCTCAGGAGTAGTCTTCTCATTTCTACCCAAAGCATGAAGAAGTAGCTGGCTTCCTCAGATCAAAACATGCTGGGTTCTCTTGGCACTTGCAGGAGATCTCAGGCAATAGCCAGTTTGTTATATTCCCTCCTCCCTTTCTATTTCAGCTAAGGTAAGCCTCCATTCCTGCAGCATAGGTCCGCTGGGGATTCAGCACCTCTTCTGCCTGAGACCTTACGATACTTTATTGCCAAGTGAAAAAAGCTGCCTGGATACAAAAGGCTGTTGTATAGTTTCTTGGGAACACAGAGGCACAGATACAAAATGTATACTCCTGCAAGCTTTTCAGATCTGGTTTGTTCTGCAAATAATATGCAGATGATCAGTTGTCATTGTTTTTTTTGTTGGGTTGGATTTTTTTTTTTTTGTTTGGGGTTTTCATTTTTTTCCTAAATGCTTATTTCACAAATGGTGTAACAAACCTTTCAAAAATTAGATAAAATCCCTTTATCACTTCTTTCAAGATACACATCTTACATTATGGTTGTGACGTCCCAGTTGGGATTTCTGATGCAACAGTAGTTTTGCATCTTGATTACCTTTCGTCTGTGACCTTCGTATTGCTTATGACTTGTTCCTTGTTTCCTAATCAAGAGGTCCCTCCTGTGAATGAGTTTTGGATCAGCTCCTGGCCCAGGTGATGCTGGAGCCATGATTCTTGGATGCTGGACAGTTTCCCGAGAAGATAAACCTGGCTGATCTCTGCATGCCTGCCCTATTTGGATAACCCCTACAGAAAAATGGAAAAATTACCTCCTTTTTACATTTGAGAAGAAAACTTTCATCATGAGATCCCAAAAGATCTTCAGACACATATATTACAATTAGTCTTGTGAACCCATGGAAAGCTAGCCTGTTTCATCTATTTTGCCTGCTGATGTGTTGCAATAAGATGGATAACTGGACATGATTACTTGATTTGCCTAAATCATATCCGTACTTCTCCATCTCTTTCTCTGCTGATGCTTGCAAGGGTGTATTGCAGCCATGGTAAATCCCCTTTTAAGGCTTTGTCTTTTTTGACAGAGTGTTTGTTTACAGGAAGATAAATACCATCATTGATTATTTTGTTTTACAATCCTAGGTGAGAACAAAGCAGTGATGATGGTTACCATGGGGCAGCAGGATGAGGTCAGTACCATGCATCCTTCCTGGGGCTGACCTCACTTAGTTGATTTCAGCATACAAATTTTGTTGTCTTAATTTCACTAGGCTTTTCTAACACAATTTCTTATCCGAAAATTCTGCAACATTATTATCTGGAGAAGGAAGACCAGTGTATTACTTTGGCTGAACACTACTTCTATATTGCCCAGTACTTCTGAACTTTGATTTAGAGGGAACACTGCTCAGTATACACTCCACTCTGTTTTGCATTTGCATTGTTCTCTTCCCTTGGCCTTTCTTTTGCCATCCTGAGTAATATTTTCCTTTACAGTAACCTTGAAGAGAAATTTCCTTATCTGCATATATGACTAATCAGTAAGGTCTTATGATTATTATAAAGCAGTTTGTTGGAGGTGGGAATTAGAGCATGAAATGGACCAAGGAAGTCAGATATGCAGTCCTTGCTCTACTAATGACTGTTAGATATTGCCTTCAGCAAGTCAATTTGGCCTCGGTTTTCAGATGTACTTATTTAATTCTTAGTCTTTCGCCTCCAGCTTTCTTTTCTTCTTTGTTTTGTGGGGAGGGAATTGCCCATGGCATGCAAACCTGCTATTTCATTTTTTCTCAAAATATGTCTCAGTCTGGGCAGTCAGAAGTAGAACCTGGTTTTAGAAATGCTTGTGAGTACTGTTCCTTACCTATCACCACAATGAGGATGAACTCTTTCTTGCAAAATGTTATGGGTGAATTAGTGCACTAGGTGGCACAGAGTTATGAGTTATGAGAACTTGATTGCTTCTTCTTTATGCTTTACCTGTAGCTTCTATGAATATTCCTGAATTTGTTAAAGAATCCATTATTTGGGGAAGGAAACCAAGGTTGATTCTTAAAGCTGAGGATTACAGATGAAGGTAAATTCAGAGTTAACTCAGTATGAGGGAATCGAAGGAATAAAATATCAGGCACTTGCATTTGTGAACTATGATTTTACTGAGTTCTTTATATTATCTTCCCCACAATCAGCAGATATAACTAAAGACAGGAACAATATATTGGAGTGAATGAATACAAGAAAAAAGTGTTTTGAAAATACCTAGGATCTATATTTTCAGTTGTCATTTGGCATCTGCTGTCTGTCTGAGAAGTGTCCTTAACGCTACCCTTTGCAGATAGGTCAGGAACCCTCTCCTCTGGCTGAACCATCTTTCTGAGATCTGATGCTCCATCCCTCAGCAGGAACCTTCCAAGGTGTGCTGCACAGCTCCCACAACTTCTCCTGCCTCAACCCACACCCCAGGCTGCTGGGCTTCACCCCTGTGCTGCCAAGTCCTTCCACACAGTGCAGGAGCAGCCTGTCAGATGTGTACATCCCCCATGTGGGGCCAGAGAGAGGACCCACTGGCAGGGAAAGAGAGAGACAGAAAAGGGACAAGAGAGGCTGACATAAGCCATCTGGATTTTTCATTCTTGATTCCCTCTGTGTCCCATCAAGCTGTCTGGACCTCCCAGAGCAGCCCCACTCTTGGGGATTCTTGAGAATCATGGCATTAGGTTAGACAGTGGAAAAGGAGACGTAGGGTCTAGCAGGGTCAGAGTTTTGCTGTAACAGACCCAATTTCACTAACAGTTTGTAAACATCCTTTTTTTTTTTTTTTTTTTTTTTAAAGTTTCCTCAGCTTGCGGTTTTGAGTCTTCTTTGGACTGAGATGGCCTGATGGGGAGTCAGTACATGTCCCTGAGCCATGGGGCCTCTGATGTGAGGGAAGTATGTGTGCCCCCATCCCACCCACCCTCAGGCTATCTGAATTTTAAGATAAGTTGGCCATGGCCCAACAGCTGGCAGCATTTCATAGACAAGTCCTCTAGACTGTGCTAAAGTGCTGTGCATAAGAGCAGTCTTATTTTACACTCTTCTCCACACTTTCATTTCTTATAAAGTCACCTGTGTGTTTTGGCTTCAGTTAAGAAGGAAAAAAAATCTGGCAGTTCTGCTGTAGTCAGATTTGGCAGTCTCAGTGGTTACTTCCAGTAATTATCTCCATGTCACAGTTATGCTCTTGGTGCCAGTTTTAGGAAAACCTTCCACCTTTTTGATGTCCAGTTAAGGAAATGGATTCTTTAGGAAATTGTTTTTGTCTGGGAACAACCCCTTCTTTACAAATGCTCTCACTGTGATCTTTCACAAAAGGCTGCTTTCAAAATTTGAAATATGCTGATGTGCAAATAATTTCAATAGCTGACCTGCAGAATCTGTTGGCAGGGCTGCTGGAGGCAGTTTGCTCTGATTCCAGCTGCCTGCTTTATTTTGGCAGCTGCACACTTTCTGGTCCTGATGCCTGCAGTCTCTTGTCCAAGTTAGGAGCTAGACAGACTATTCACTCTCCTGTAAGTGCACCTCAGCTTATCATCTACATGAAGAATTAGACCTAAAGCTTGGGCTGCCTTTTGCCTCCCAAACTTATTTTAAATGGACCCAGTAAAGTTGGATCCAGGATGGACAGGGGTGATTGTGGCTGGCAGAGCCTCACCGAGGAGGGGCCCATCATCTCCTTGCCTTGTAAGGGTGGATGCCAGCCATCCCCAGCAATCGCAGCAGCCCTTCCAAAGCAGGAGCACACAGGGACATGTCCTCTGAAAGACCAGATGCTGAGGCAGATGTTAAGGCCGCACCAAGGACCACTGAGTGCAGTGTGGGTTGTGGCAGGAGATTGCTTCCAGGACATAGATGTGAAATTCTTAGGTATGGCTTGCAGTGCTGGTGTGCCTCTCTGTTTCAAATCCTCACACCTCTGCCACAAAAATATTTTTAAAAGTTTTGCAGACTTTTTGTAAGTTAATTTAAAAACGGGTCTTTGAACAAAGACTTTTAGAAATACTTTCAGACCCAAAGAAAATGAAAGCAGATACCCTAGTGCATACAGCAAAGAACATGAGCTTTTTAGCATTGTTTTGCTATCATAAGTAATGTTTCTGACGTTTTTAGGTCTGCATGTAAGACTGCAAGTTCACTTACCACTTACTGACTTTGAAGTACAACCCATCTTTCAATTATCCCGTGACTCTTCTAATGTGACCACATGTCAGAGGAGGGGAGGAGCACCCACAGTGTTAAGTTACCTGCACATATGGACATAGATCTGTACATCTGTTGAGCCACATGAATATAACCTCTCTTTGGCAATGTGTTGCTGTGGTTTGCTCTCCAGGTCTGGCACTCCTGACACTGAGTGCAGGCATGAAGATGTGGTGCTGCCCCGTGATTATGTTGGGATCTGTCACCGTTCCTTTGGGACAAGAGGTAGAGGGTGAATGGTGGCGACAGCATATGGCTGATACGAATGAGCATTGACCAGCAGAACTCAAGGTGTGTGGAACAAAATCATCCTTTTTAAAACAGTAGTCATGCACTGTTCATGCCAGATGCAGTCTTTTCACAGTTGGCATTGGTGGCATTGCCTTTTTAATGGCAGCTACCCAGACAGATCTGGGATCCAGTTGGTAAATGGCATAAAAGAAGTGCCTGTGTGTGGCTCATGCAATCTGGTGCTTTGTGCCCCAGCATACTTTGTGTTCCTCTCTTGCATAGAACTTTCCAAGCTCTGACCAGTGGCATCTTACCTTGGTATTGCTGTGGTAGTCCCTCCCAGTACCCAGCTTGTTTTCCTCTTGGAAAGCTCTGTTTTGCCTGGAGGGATGGCTCAGCTGATGAGGCAGCTGTTCTGTTGTGGCAGATTTCAGCCTGGCGCTATTAAGAAAAAAAAAAAAATTGGTTCCAGTTTATCCTAACCATCTAAGCTCTAAATTGAGGTGGTTCAGCAGCTGCCTCAGGAACAGCTGAGCTGCCTGTGCAGAAGAAACAGAAACTTCTCAGAGAGAGGCAGCTCAGACTGATAGTTAAGGGCAGGAGCAACTACTTGTATCATACATGTGTCACACCTCAGTCTCTAGGTGCACAGATTGCGCGGCACATCTCAATATAGCAAAGGAAACTGGAGCTGTGGGAGATGTCTTTGTGAGCCAGTAACAGAGCATTTCTATGTCAGCGACAGAAAAGAGAACATGATGAAACATGTTGTTCAAATGTTGTAGGAAAAAAAAGGTATATTTAGCTGCTCTAAAAATTGCTAAGCATCAGACATGAGAGAAATGGCTGTGGCAACCTATGTTCCTCCAGTTTCACCTGTTGCACTGTTTCCTAGATAGAAATACCTATAAAATAAGTAACATAACAGTTAAAAGTTTCCCAGAAGAGGTGTAAACAAACTAAACTCACTTGCTGAAACAGCTATTGCTGAACTATGATTTGACCTTGAGCTGTGTCGATTCGCTGTAATGCAAACCATCTGCATGCTGAAACAATTAAAGCCTTCACATCTCCTAGGAGTTTCCTTCCTCTGATTATAACTTTTGTGCTGTGGTAGAAGCACAGAGGTAAACAGCTAGTTAGAGTGGCCCTCTGTGTCTGTGTGTCTGTGTAATTTTATGGTGCAGCACATACAAAACCATTTTCATTTGAAGTGCCAGCCAGCTTTCAAGTAGAAAATATAGCATATGCTTGGTACCAAATGCTGGAGTCATAGCTTGTAAGACTGCCTGAGTTAGACACATCTGCTTTGCTCCTCTGCTTCCCTTCCCCCAGCTTCTTCTTCAGATGTACCAAGTTTTCATGAAGTGCATGTCATGCTGGAGAGGCAGTGCTTAAATACAGACTGCTCCTGTACAAAGCCCCTCTGCATGTGTTAAAACCCCTGCTTTCTGTAAGAGCAGTACCTAAGTCTGCTGAGTCTGGGCTGCGTCTGAAGTGAAAGCATTGGATAGCAATTACACATGATTTTATAAAAATTTTATTCATTTTACAACTAATTTAGTTTTCAGAAGTTCAGAGTTTACACTCTTTAAAGCCATAAAAAATCAATCTACAGCTATGGCATCAGAGTTTGGATGTTGCTGTGGTGGGAAAATACCAGAGATGTTGCTTCTGTAGGATTGTTGCACAATTTGCTGTGTCCCACAACTGGCAAAGTTTCATATTCAAATCTCTGCACTAGAAAACCTTTTATTTAACAAATTCTTCCACCATTTAGGTCCATCCAGATGACAACAGCTAAAATCTCAGATTCTCCCTCTTCAGATTACAGGAAAGAGTAACCATGCAAGCTCAGTAAAATAAGAAAATAAATTTATTTTGTAGGAATAGTTTTTTTTTTCCTGGAAAAAGTTATAGAAAACATTCATTTATATTAACATTCTAGACAATGTAAACATAAGCCGTATAAACACAAGTCTGTAAAATTAAAATAATTAAATATTTTGCTTTCAAATTTAAATCTGAAAAATAATGTGTGGATGCAGCAGTCTCTGAGCCAGCCATGCTATTTTGTCTCTGTGGCCAAAGGCTTCCATCCTAGGGAGTGACCACTGGCATCTGGCCAGGTCCCATAAAGCACCTCAGGTCCACATTTCTCAGAGCAGGCTGTGTCTTCCACGCCTGTATGTGTGGACTCCAGATATGGCATGCATGTTTTATCAGTTCAAAGTGCCTGCAAAACGTGAGGGGGGGTGAGTGGGTGGCACTGGCTGGGAGAGTGCAAGCGGATGGTGAAATGCAGAAAAAGACTGGGGGGCTCCACACTGCCATGATGATGTGATTTCTGGGGCTGACTACCCTTGGAAGAACTTCTGGGTTTTGTTTTGAAGGAAATGTATTGATTTGCTGTAAAAGAGGGCCCATAAATGAACTAACATACGAAATAAGATTTTCAGAACATCAGTCCCTAGGGCTGAGCTGGGAAGGGGAATTATTTGGCAGTGTTGGTTCAAGTCCTCTAAATTCTAGGTCATGTACATTTTATGTATGAAAGACTACCTATAACAAATAGACAAAAGTATATCAATTGCTAGATTTATAGTTTCCTTTGTGACCTGATTACTGACCCATGTCTGACCTCTGCTGCAGGCCAGAGAAGCAATGAGGGTCCTGGTCATGGCCTGCAAGAAGGGTTTGCAGGAATATGTTAAGCTTGAGGCAGTCAGTCAGGAAAGAGGCATTTCCCACCTTACAAGTACATGCTTTTGAGATCCAAATATATCCCCTTTGCGTTTATTTTTTATACCATCATGGGGGTTTTGTTAATGAAACAGATGAAAATAAGTCATGTCAACTTTCCTGTATCAGCCCAGGGCTCAGGCTCTGACCTCCTCACCCACTGCAGGACCAGACAAGGCAGTCTGTGGAGGCATAAATAGCTTCTTTCCCTCGGGATGGGAATGGTGCTCCTACTGCATTTAAGTGCATATGTTGGGTTTTTTCACTCTGGGCACCTATTTTTTTCCCCCAAAATCTGTCTGATTGATAAAATGTAGGCAGAGGAGAGCAAGAGCTGTACTGAGCCAGGATGCCTCTGGCAAGGCTACAGTTCTGTGTGATCTGCAGCTCTGCTGGACCTCTCACTGATGTAAAGCATCCACTCCTGCCCTTTCTCTTCTCTCCATATGTTAAATCTCCTAAACTGAGGATTTGCAATGCTGTGTACACATCATTCCATAATTTTGAAAGAAAAATAGAAGCACTATATTTTCCTTTTCTGTTTTCTCTTTTCTAGTTCTCCAGTATCTTCTCAACCCTGATACACATGCTTTCCTTAGCTGCCTTTTCACATAGATTACTTTTTTCATTATTTTAATTTCTAATTTTTCAGTATGTTTTTTCTCTAAATCTTCTTTCAAAATTAGAAACATACATCTCAGCTTTCCTGAACATGTGCTCTTTTTCCACCCAGAAATCTCCACAGACATTTGTTTTGAAATTTTATGGAATTCTGGTGAGGAAAACTAATTTCTATTCTAAAATATTACCTTTTTAATTTGGGTTTTACTTTGCTGACTTGCCTATTTCTTACTTCCGACTTTTTTCACTTCCTGCTCTCCTGTCTCTTTTTCAAACTGTCTTACTTTTTTCTCCCGCTGCAGCAGTGCTCTCTCAGCGAGGGAGGAAGAGCATGATAGCAAAGATGAGAATCAGAAAGATCTTGGGCCAGTGAATGGGACACAGACCAAATATGAAAGGAGTTAGTGAGATTTAGCTAAGAGAAAGCTTGATTCAGGGCAAAATTTTCAAAGGTGGTCACATCCTGCTGAAAATGTGAAAAATGTTGATCTTGTGCAGTGCTGCAGAAGTACAGAGGCCAAAACCCAATTACCTTGCATTAGCAGCTGGCAGCTCCTCTCACTGCCCACTGGGCTTCTGAGCATGGGGAGGGAGTGGACAGGCAGAGCAGCCAAAGGGAGCTGCCCTGCTGAGCCCCCAGCATTTCAGCGGGCTGGGCTGGCTCCACAAGACACAGGGCACTGCACTTCAAGGCGATTTTTTTCAGATTTTTCCAGCTAAGGTTGGACTGGATGGATTAGGCAGGCATTTCCGTACACAAGTTGTCAGATCTGTTGTCCTGTCAAACAGCACTGTTTTTCTGGGATGTTTGTCGTCACGGACTGCTGTTGAGATGATTTACTAGAAAGTCCTAAACTTGTGTGGGCAGCTTCTAGGGAGTTTCTATGACCTATTGCACTCAGACTTATTAAACAGAGCTAAATGTCATCTCATACACAGTATGACAAGACAATTTCTAGTTCTTTTTCTAGGAAATGACAACTGAGATGTGATTTCCAGACCAGAAGGGCCCTTCCCCCACCAATCCACCAGTTTGAGGACAGATGCTGGGAATCAGATTGCAGCTACAGCGCATTAGGGCTCACATTTTCATGGTATCCACAAAGCATGCTGAGCTTCCACAGTTGTGGTTTCTATACTTAAAACAGAAGGTCCTAGTTAATTTTACTGCCCCGAGTATTTTTATACACTGTTAGCAATTAGGAACTGAATTAAAAGTAGGAGAATGTCTGGTTTTTGTATGCTTTGTTATAGAATATTTCCTTAAGATTATATTCTCTCGTGTAGTAGTTCTACTGCTTACTCTGGCAAGGGGTGGGTGCTTGCAGAGAATTGGATGACAGCACTCCCAGGTCTCTGAGATTCCCTTATGCCAACCTTTGCTTATACTTATGTCTGTTCACATCAATGGGACTGTGAGAGGGAAGATGTTTATTTACCTGTTTATTAAGTTGGAGTTTCTTGCCTGATTCATAAAATTATCTGTGTCCTGACAGGCTTTATCTGACATTGTTGGGGCTGGCTACAGCATACGCTAAAAAGGCTATTGCTGCAGGGAATGGATTGCCAGATAGAAG
Source organism: Hylia prasina (assembly GCA_013397195.1). Lineage (NCBI taxonomy): Eukaryota > Metazoa > Chordata > Aves > Passeriformes > Sylviidae > Hylia > Hylia prasina. The sequence continues at coordinate 481,440 of VYXD01010368.1, forward strand.
ATGGCACTCATCTTTGAATTCTTACTAGTACTGATATATCTCTGATCCAGCCTTGGAAATGAGAGTGAAGGGCAGGGCAAGTCTCATTTCAGTACATTTGCACAGCTCTCTGAAGCCCTCTAATTAAACATATGTCAGATGTGAAATATTTTTTCATAATTTGTATTATAAAATCTACCTTTTTGGATCTTTGACAAGAAAGTACCTGTTTAATAATGCAGTCTATAATCAACAGGAGAGGAAGAAAGGAAAATTGCTAACAAACCTGTCTGTTTTGGAGAGCACTTCTGCCTAAATGGGATGCAAAAAAACTGATAGGAAAATGTAGACCAGTACAGCAAAGAACTGCTTTATCAGCTTTATCAAGATCCTTTCAAAGGCAATGGGAGCCTTTCAGTTGGTCCAGTGGGTTTTGGGGCAGGGCAGGATGTGGGAAGGTGAGTGCTGATACCACATGATGAGGCCAAGCTCCATGTCAGTGTCTTTGAACTGCAGAAATACTCCCAACGTTGTATTTGTAGTCTTATCCTGGCCAACCTTGAGTCATCTTGCTAAGCGGAATTGATGACATATCTGTTTGAGATAAAAGAGCATACAATACTCTGGAAAGCTCTCAGACTCTAACACAAGGACGTTGGTAAGCCCAAAACTGTCAGAAATACCTTTATAGTTTTAGGTAGCAACAACATAGAGAATCCTCCAAACTATGTGCATGTTTGAAATTATGAGTAGCTGTATTGATTTCAGTCTAATGGTGCATTTAGGTGGGTGGCCACATGTTTGCACCATCACAATAAAGGAGAGACAGAAAGAACAGACAGAAAGACAGAGAGAGAGAAAGAAAGGAGACAAGCAGAATCTTCTTGTTCCATCCACTTTCTCTCCCCCTTCAAAATACTGTAGGTCTGACTGCTCTGAGCACAACCCTTGGAGTGAGAAAGGTGAACTTACTCTGATTTCTGTTATTTTCTGACCAATCCAAGTATGGTAGATGAAGAACAGAGATCTGGTGAGCGACAATGTGCAAACATGTAAGAAAGCGATTACACGGGTTATTTTTAATTTCCAGTTACCCTTTCTTTTTGAGGATTTTGGATAAAAAGTTGTACCAAAGGGCCTTAAGATTTGGGCAGAATCAAGAATTTTAGGAGCCAGAAAAGGATTCCTGACAACGCTGTCTAAGCTTGTGACTAGCATAACAAGTACCTGTCCCCATAGCATTTCTTTACCAGGAGATGGGGAGAGGCTGTTTACCTGGTTCCTGTTTTCAGCCTGCACTCATGTGCCTGTGTGGCTGGAATGACCTTGTTTGAATTAAGAAGTTGCCAGGGTATGAATCAAAGGATAATTGTCACTGCTGCCAGTGGTACTAAACAGACCTGAGCTATTAATTCAAGACAAATGGGAGAAATGAGTAAACAAAAAGTTTACTGGTGTAAGGAAACTACAGGCCTGAGTGGATGTTCTCTGTTGGTTGTATTTCAACTTTATTGCTTTCCTTTGATCATTTGAAATTACTACTGGTTTTGGCTGGAATGTAGAAAAAACTAAGCCCACATAATTAATTATTTATTCAGATTTTAAAGAAACAGTCTTACAAACTTTCTTCCTCTGAAGCTTCTTTTTAGGACATGTTTTTGTTACATGGGCATAATTTAAATAATTAATATAATGGAATAATTGTATTTCCCAGTTAAATGTGCTTTACAAAGAAGCCAAATCCAATGTGCTATTTGGTAGTAATCCCCTTGGATTTCAATCCTAAGCATACCTTAAGATTTAATATGTCCCACAGGGACTAATCATCAATAAACTACTGGGGTCGAGGACAGGGTTTGCAAAGACATATGAAGGCAGAAAATGAGCAGGGGAGAGAGAGAGACTCACAGCACTCCAGAAATGACCAAAAGGGTTCCCAAAATAGCTAGGGGCTAGGGACATCTGGCAAATTCATAGCAGCTAGAATGAAATACTGCTAGGGTCATTAATGAGATTCTTCCTGCAAAGCACTGATGATACTGGATGATACTAAAGCAAATTTAGAGGGCGTAAGGAAGTTTAATCCCTGTCATGATCTTTCCTTCCCAGAGCCCCTGTCCTGCTTCCCTTCACTGCTCCCACCCCACGGGAGGCTGCTGCCCACAGCTGTGGGGCCACCACAGGTCCTGCTTGTCAGAGCATTCAAGCACCCTCACAGGATTTCAGCCAGGGGAGACTGAAAAGGGGAAATAGAAAAGGAGGAATTCTTCTCTTGAGAAGAGAAGAATTCCTCCTTCTCTCACCACATTACTTTCAAAATTATAATAGAAATGTAGTCTTTAATGCTACGGCACCCTCCAACCCATGCCCTAGCTTGCTTTTTCCTCTCCTGCTCCTTTTTGACCCAATGCCTTTTGATGTAGTCTGGCACAAGCCTGGAGAGAAGACCAAGGCTTGTGTGCAGAAGTAAGCCCCTCAGTCTGAGCCTCAAAGCAGATTTACTGGCCAAGTAAATGTTTTGTGGCTTTCCCATTTCAATGAGTGCTACCAGTTTCTCTGTCATAGGGATAAGGGGATGTTTTAGAAACATGTAAACATCATGCATTTGGTAATGGAGTTAATGTAAACTCTATAGGATGTTTTATCAGATGTCCCTTTGTTTAGTCTAGGAAGCAAAAGAATGGGAGGAACAAAAAGAGCCCTCAAATACCCAATAGGTTTCTCTAAAAAAAACAGCAATGAGCTGCTCTACCTCTGTTTCTTCTGTTAAGAAACAAATGGGCAAGGTTTAGGATTCAAAATGAGATGTTAATAACAACTTTCTAACTCAATAAATAACTTAAAACACTGGAAGGGATGGCCTATAGCAGAGGTGCTACAGCATCATAATGTGTTTTAAGAAAGGTTTAGCTACAGGACTGTTAGGGATGGTGTAAACTACTTGGTTCTTCTTCAGAACAGGAGATGAATTGACTGAACTAATAATCCGTGTAATCCTGTTCAACCATACTTTCCTGTGGTATTGTGATTGCTTCAATAAAGTGATATTTTGATGCAAATAAAGCAATGAAGCTGCAGAACCTTGTGAAGCAATCCACCTCTATGCAATTTGATGTCTGATTCTAAGGGGTATTTCAGTTACGACAGTTCAAAGCCCTAACTCTTGCCCGATTCATAAAACTATTCACACCTGTTTTGCCATTTAGGAAGTCAGCTTTCACTTCTCTGGAAGCTGTGCTTGCTATTTCATTCCTCTCAGCTGACTCTCCAAAACCACAAAGTGACTTAAAACTAAATTTTTTCCTAGAAAGGAACAGTGATTTAAATTATTGTTTTTCCCCTACACAACAAATAACTGTATGCCACACAAGTTATCTTTGTCTGTGATTGCTTTTTATTCATATTTTATTAATGAGATTCTTGCTTTGAAAGAGTGCCTATTACTATTTTAGGTTGTGTTACTTGAGCCACCACTTTTAACTGGCTACAGTTTAAAAATACTGTGAAATTCTATCTATATCATCAAGCTTTAATTAAAAAAAAAGTTCATTCTCCTTTTCTTCACAGGTGCCTTTGTAGCTCTACTTGCTACTTTGAACTTAATGATTCATATAAAAAAACCCACTTCCCTCTTCTCTTCTTGCTAAATGCATGTGTGATCCTATGCTAACTAATTGACAGCTTAATTTCTAATGGGATTGAATTATTTCTCAGAAGGACTGACTGAGAGCCTCACAATGCTCTGTGTCTCAGATCTCACTCCTATGCCATATTCCTTGGCTTTTAAGTATTTTTTTTTTGTACCTAATCATTCTTCCATAATTCTCCTTAAGAACAAGTATGCTTTCAGAAAGCTTATTACCACCCTTATCTTGAGACATGGCTATTTTTGTTTTCATTATGAAATGCTGTTTTGGTTTTCTTTGTTGACTATTTCAGAGGCCTGTCAGAATAAACCAAAAGTGGTGCAGGTGTTTTAGTGTAAAGGTTTCAGTGCAGCACCTAACAAAAAGCCTTGGATGAATCTTACCTAGGTAAGATGAAAAAATCAATTTGAGAATGTGGAAGCGTACTTGTCAGGGGATAGGGACCTTAAAAATATAGGCAGAGAGTACCCAGGGAACAGTGAAATCCATAGGGGTACCAATTAACCTTTAAGTATCAGCCTTGAAAAATACTTGGGTTTGGGTATGTTACTTGCAAACACCAAACAAATCAACACTGAAAGGCATCACATCTGTTTGTACCTTCATGTGAATTGTTTGTTTCAGTGACATGTCTGAAAAAAATTAAAGTCAAAAACCTCTTGTCAAACTTAGTAGGCTTGAGAACTGAGCTATAGTGAAGGAGTGAACTCAAGAAAATTAGACATGTTTTCTTCATCATTCTTTGTTGCAGGAAGAGAAAATTATCTTGGGAATTTTATCAGTATAAATGTTATCAGCATAAATCATGTTTTACAGATGAGGTGAATGCCATGCCTTGCTGTCAGGGAATACATAAACTTGGGCCCAGGACTTGCAACTGATCTTGCACAGATGAACTTGACCTCTGTGGCAGCAGCTTATTGTCTGGATCATCCTCTTTGCCAGCTTAATGTTCCAGCCACACGCTATCAGGTTTGAGACTGCAGCCAAGCAAACAAGCTATACACATAGTGCCTCTTGTTGCTGGGGAGCCCATCACTTGATGCCAGCAGATAATATATAAACATACCTTCATAGTTTGGAAACATAAATGACATTTTTAATGACACATGAGCCACTTAAAATCATTCACCTTAACTGTAATCATGGACGGGGGTGTTTTTTCCAAAAAATTTTGTGAACTAGAGTTTCTGGGTCTTGGACATTCAGAGACATGCCCAGCAGATCTCTGGTGTGACTTCCTTTTGGCTTGGGTCTGGGCTCAGTGAGCCAGGTAACACAAAGCTTGTTTGTCTACAGCAAGTATTTTAATATGTTTTAGTCACATTCAAGTTACTTGGCATTCAACTTAAAGCTATCTTGCATACCACAGGCTTTACAGTGCCGACAAGTAGGCTCAAGAGCTGATACATCTGCATCTACGCTGTTAGATTCAGTTATTTGTTTTTAAAAGCTATGCAACCTTCTAATCTGCCAGATGCCAAACTCCATACAAAAATCTGGAAGAATCAGAGTTGATGGGAAAGTAAGGATTTAACACTTCCTGAACTGACTGACCGGTTTTAATTCTTAGTGTGAGTTGTTTGGCCGGTTTTGAGGTGACTTTATCAATATGTAAAGCATACCCGGTCCAGGAAGAGCACCTACTGACAGAAACAGACCCAGTCACTGCTTGGGACAGGAACAGCCACGCACAGCAGATGAGGAGCGTGTGAGGGAACAGCAAAATGACGATCAGAAAAGAGGGAAACGAGATGTTAGTTAATGGTGTCCCAGATTACATCTGTATCTGAGTACAGAGACCGCGGGAACTGGTGTGTAAACGTGCAATTTCAAATGTTTAATCTGAGGCTGTGCTGTTGCTGAAACGTATCGCCTTTCTGATCCCCGCGTCTCGGGGGGTTGCTCAGGCAGCAAGTGGCTGATGTGATTCACTTCCCCCCATGGGACCGCCGCTGTGGCACAGGGGACAGCAGGAACACCGGGCTAAGGGCATGCAGGAAAGGCAAATCTGCTTTTACGGGCAGCTGCATAGCTTTAGGAAGCCGTACCTTAACCCCAGTATCCTGTCGGTGACAGTGACCAGCCTTAGATAAATTAAAGGAAGACTCTGAGGCAGGTAACTACGGAGTGATCTGGCCTTCAGGCATTATCTGTCATTTCCTCCAGTAGTGATGAGTCTGATGTTTCCCCTGTGTCTTATCAGGACTTTTGTGCTTTAAATATGTTTTCCAGTTGTAGATCTGGATATTCTTGCTATCTGCACGCATATCTAATCCTTGGTGAGTCTTCACAAGCCTCCCTCCTCGCTACATCCTGGGGCGATGAATTCCATTGATTTAATAGTCCGCGTGCTGGTGATGGTGCGGGGAGCGGCCCCGGCCGGGCACCGCCGCGGTTGCGGAACTGGAGGCTGCGACGGCTCAGCGCGGTCGCGAAGCCGGAATTCATGGATTGCTGGAAGAACTGTTAGGGAAAAGCTCTCCCCATTCTTTTTAATAACTATTCTTACAGTGCATAGAACAGTGGAATTGGGCGATTATTAGGGAAGAGTTTGGGAACTACTTACTTCAGCAAGGCCCCCCTCAGCTGCCTCGTTGCTGGTAGTGAGCATGGAGGTGCGGAGGCACCAGCACGAGACTGGCATGGGGTCAGGACGCGACCGCGCCGGGCCGGGCCGAGCGCAGCGCGCCTTCGGGACGCGGGGCCGGGAAGGAGCCGCCCGCAGCCCTCACCTGCTGCCCGGGCGGGCGGGGGCNCCGCCGTCGCCGATGACCTGGAGCAGCAGCATGAGCAGCGGGTACAGCAGCCTGGAGGAGGAAGAGTCCGAGGAGTTCTTCTTCACCGCGCGCACCTCCTTCTTCAGGAGGCCGCCGGGCAAGAGCCGCGCCGCCCCACAAGTAAGTGCCGGGCGCCGGGCAAGAGAGGCGGCTGCCGCCGGGCCGGGCCGGCTCCCTCCGGCTCGGCTCCCTCCGGCTCGGCCTCCACGTGTCCGGCCCCCCCTCCCCCACGGGGAAGGACCCGCGGAACCGCCCGGGCGCCGGGACGGAGGCGGCCGGGAAGGGCTTCCCTCGGCGGGCTTCCCTCGGGGCTCTCGTGCGGCCAGGGGTCACTAGAGGGCCCCCGCCGGCGTGCCCCTCACGGCAGCCGGGGTGAGGGACCCTCGCCGCCCGGCGGGCAGGGATGTGACCAGAAGTCGTTTGTTTGTGCCGTGAAGTGACCGCTCTATCGGCCCCTCTGCCGCCTCTGCGGGGCACGGCAGGGTCTGTCTCCTCGCTCTTTCGGAGCTCATTCCGAGCTGAATGACAGCTTCTTCAGCTCGTTTGTTGGCACATAAAGGCCCTCTGAAGTGTGTAAGTGGCTTGCTTTAAGCATTTAGGCTTAGGCAAGTGGGGCTTTGAGGTGAAGAACTGATTAAATATAAAGCAAAATCTCCGAACCAACCTCTTGTGTGGGCAGCCTTGAAATTCAGTGCGACCTCTCCGACCCGCGGCAGTCATTAAACCATATAGGGTAAACGTCATACTTTTTTAGCTAAGCAGTCTACCCCCCCCTCATTTCTCTCTCCCCAAAGCACAGGATCTCATTGTAGAGATGGCTGATGTCTTTGGAAACTATAGGCTAGCGAGCCTGTTGTATTTATGCTACTTCATCTGCTCCCACCAGCATCAGTGCCTTCTTTCTGTTGAGTTTCTTTATTTCTACACGCTCTTTGTAGTTTTTACTGTTGCTGTGGGGACCTGGTTATAAACTTGCTTTTGAAAGCCTGGATATGTCAGGTGCCCTCTGATCCACCTGTGGCACTTGTTAAAAAACATCATTTGTTGCCCATAGCCTTTCCTGTAGGCTGTGTTCTGCTACAGAAAGCCAATCTTGTTTCTGTTTCTCTGAGGTTACGTTCCATTTGTGATTTGTTTAAAACTGAAACCCTCTAGCTGCCCCTCAGGAAACTCCTGCTCCCCTTTGAGGAAGTGCAAGAGCTCTCTTGAGCTTTAATTTCCTTTGCAAAGTCTGGCAGGGAGCCTGGGCACACCCTTTTCCTACACCTGAGCTTGGGCACTTGGATCAAATAGGTTGGGATTGCTGTGTAACAGGTCATGGCTGCTTCTCCAGGGTACTTCTCTTGATACCTCTCCTCAGCGTTTGTTTTTGTCTCATCCGTTGTGAATTTCAGCCTCTTGCTAACCTCAGGTGTTCTGGAAGCTGCTGAGAGCTGTGGAGTGTCCTTGAACTTCATCTGGTAACCTATTTGGCCAGCACTGTATGACAGTGTTATGTGAATAGATACCTAACTGCTGTCTGCCTCTGTGTAGCTACTGTATCCTGACGTGTCAGAGGGCCCATGTCTTAATTAAGATCCTAAAAACATACACATCTTTCTAATGCTATTGTATGAATTGTGTTGCTAAATATTAGCTGTATAATTAGTACATTGTGCAGATGTGTAAAGTGTTATGTGCGGTGTTAACATTTCCAAGCAAGAGGGACTGGGGAGAAAAAAAAAAAATCCCCATAACTAAGATTTTATATTCTGCTCTAGTAATGCGTCTCCAAGGAATACTGCAGTGAGGTGTTGCAGGGTATATATTTAAGTATTAATTTACTAGGCTGGAACAAATTCATCTGTATTGCTGACTCGGCAGCAGCAGAAATACTCAGCTAGTATTTCTAGTCATAAAGTTACTATCAGTTGCTCTCAATTGATGATTTATAGAGAAAAGAAGAAAAACCTCCAAACATTGCTGAATGTGGATTTCAACAGTCATGTGGCCAGTAAGAGTGAGTTCCCCCTTCCAGCAATAAGTCATAATAAGCCTCTTTGTAGGGATGAGGATGTTACTTTTGGTTTGTATTTGAGGTTTAGTTAAAAAATGCATACTATGTCCCCTTGAGCGAAGAGAAAAGAGGGAAGCTGATAGTTATTGTTTCTGTGTCTTTCTCAACTGCACAAATACTAAGTTTTACAGTGTGGGTTTCTCTTCTTGCAGGAGACTTTAAGTGCTGGTAGTTATGTTTCTCTTTCTTAGCTCCCTCTGCCTGCTTTCTTACAGGGAAGAAATTGTTGAGAGCATTTGGTTTGCAGCTGTGCCTGCAGAAAAACTCAGTACTAATATTTAGCCTTGTTTTGTATGGATTTCCGAAGAAAAGAAAGAGAAAAGGAAATTCACTAGCTTAAGTAGTGAATTTTTGTCTTCGTTTAATAGGGCAAGGATAGGCTTAAATACATCAAATTCTGCAACTGAGACAGGATTAATGAATTGACTGCAGTTCTGGTGTAAAAATTTTCTGATAGTACCTTTGGTCTTTGCTTAGGATGCCTAATCTCTAGAGTAGTTAAAGATTTAGACAACTCTTTCTCTATACCACTTCCAAAAGAAAGTTGCAGCATAAAACCATTGCAGCATATAACAGGCCATATGGTGTTTTAGGGTTCAGCAGTAGCCCCAAAGTTATTTCTTAAGCAGGAAATATTTCAGTCTGAGGGCAGTGTGAATAAAAATACAGGTTGCTTTTTGCTGTCTTATTGGTCTTGAAAGTTTAGTTTATTTAAGGATTCTTAACATTTGTGTCTTTTGTAAAATTTGAGTGTCAGAGACCAGATGAAGCTCAGTGTGGCCCTGTTTCATGTTTGCAATGAGTCATTTAGTAAATGAAAAAGGCAGAACTGTAAATATTTTTGTCCTGCCAGTCTGACTACTCATGTGAGATAAAGTTATCCATGTGCATAGGCTTTTGCAAGATCAGACTGGTGCTTCTGTATGATCAAGCCTTTGGAAATTGTCCATTCCTTGTAGAGAAAATACCAAAATAAAATGTTTGGCAGACTTTTCAAAACTGACCCCTTTCTATCCCTGTTTCCTCCCACCCACCCCCATCCTTCAGGAAAATTGAAAACAGTCATTCCTGCTGCTGCAAGCCCCACCATATGCTGGAGAGATGCACATCTTCCTGTGTATGTTTTCTGCACTTGCCTTCCACTTGCCAGTTCCCTGAATTATCCCACTCTGGGCAGTGTCGATGTAAGTCCTTGCCATAGTTTTCCTTTCTCAAGGGTCTCAGTGGCCTTTCAAGCATCATAGGTGGTTAGTTCCAAGCCATGCTGAGCTCATGTCGTCTATCAGGATGGCTGCAAAAGCCTGAGGACATACTTGTACTTGGTTCTGTCTGCTCTATGTTTCAGGGCCCCTTCCCCTGTAACTGTAAAGGTTTGAAACATGAGAAGAGGTTGTAGTCAAGCTTTCTCTCTGCCCTTACGTGTGAGGAATTTGTGAGGCAGGACATCACTGTGCTTTGGAAAACCTTGCTTTGGAAGCTGGCAGGTCATGGATCCCAGTTAGAAGAGGGCCAGTCCTGCAGGTTCTGTTCAGCATCTGCATTGTGAATGGTTTGCACACAAAATGGAGGAGAATTCTGGTAGATATCTCATGCAAAATGGCTTGGATATAGGAAGTTTGACACTTGGATGCTGCTCTGTTCTTGGGGAAAAAAACCCCAAATACTGCTGTGTGCTCTGTTTTTCTACCATTTCATACAGGGCTCTATAAAAGTGTTTGCAAGAAAAAGGCATTCTCTTCTGTTGGCAGTTTCCAAAAATGCACGTGTTCCTTCTGCACCCAAGAATGTCCTCATTGCCTCACTGTCAACACTGGTCCTTCCGTGTCTGCAGTCTGATATCTCCGTCTATTCCCCTTACTGGTCTTGGTCTTCATGGCTTCCAGACCCACTAAGTTCCTTCCCCTGCACCCGCACCCAGTGCCCTCTGCCATGGCATTGGCTTTGTGGCTGTCTTTTCTGCATGTCAGTGGGATTTGCAACTGTGGTAATGGTGATGGGAAAGGAAATTCATAAAGAAACTGGAAATGGAAAGCAGATAGGTAAGAAAAGAGGAGGTGTAACAGGGAAAGGCAAAAGGCAGAGGGTGACAGTCTCATCCCTAACTAGTCCTGACAAGGTAAACCGCAATCTCTCATTTCACTGTTGGAGAAGGAGGCTTGGAGGGAAAGGTATAGCAATTTTTTTTTTAATAGGTGAGCTGGTGAAAATGGGAAGAAATAGGACAAACTTCTGGGCACAGATACCTTGTTTAGATTTCTGCCGCATGAATTTGCAGCGTAGGTCAAGGTACATAATTGAGAGGAGGAGAGAGAATTAAAAAAAAGCATTTGATTTGGGAAGAAAACAGTTTCTAGTAGTAAAATGCAATTTGTAGCTGCTCAAGCCTAGTTAGGATGTCTTTGTGTTACCAGTGTCCGTCATTAATGTTTCACGTTGTTTGACCATTACAACTCTTCCTGGGTTTCCTTTTAGTAACATTCCCTAGGGAAAATGGCTCTCCTGACTACCAGAAAAAATGAGGTTTCTAATTATAGGCTTGCTTTGGAGCCAAAAAGTTTAGGTTTGTGTTTGACATGTAGTCGTGAAACTTTTTTTAAAAAAGGCAACTAAAAATATCCAGTAATGTTTTGTTCTTTTTTTTAAATCCATTTGGCAGTCAGTGAATATTATGGGATAAACATTGTCGCAACTGAAATACTTGAAAGTTAAGAGCTGAAGGAATGCATAGGGTAGAGATTGTGTCTATTTTAAGCCCACATCACTGTGACAGTAAACTAGTGGTCTTTATTTTGTGTTTTTGCCTCACTCTTCTCTTGGAGCACTTAATGTGGCATGTGTGTGTCAGGAACTTGGAGGGGCCATTTTGTGGTGAACTCTTAAGTCCTCTGCTGATGTCTGACGGCCTCTGGAGGTGAGATGAGATTTATGCTCTGTGCAGAGGATGCTGATTGCTGTACGCTGGTTTATCGTCACAGTTGGTTCTTGGAATCATCAGTTTAAATTTTGAGGACTTAACTATATTAAATGGTAACTACTAGAGCACACAAAAATTTAAGAAGCAGGTTTAGGAGAGATGGATTAACACACTGTCCTAATCAGAGTTGAAGTCACTAAAATATGTGATGAGTGCTCTTAGATTCAGGAATTTAAGTGCCATGAGTGCAGCACCAGGGGCAGGTAGTATTGAGACTAGTTGAGTAACTCTTAACCTTTCCACTGTTTTCTTTAGTCTATTGTATTAGTACTATATTAAGTGCATCTCAGGCAGTTACTTCTCTACAAACTTTGGGAGCACAAATAAAAATAACCTTTATTATTGACATTTATTTAAGTATCACCAGAGAAACACTGATTATTTATTTTTCCTTTTGTTGGAGAAAAAAGGCTTTGATTCACTTATTAGAGTCTTGGGGTACAGTAGCTAGGCTTCACAGATCAGGAGCACTTAGGAAGTGTGGGTATTTTGTGAATTAAGTGATGTAGTTGAGTTGGGATAATTGTGAAGGTTTAAGTGCAAAGCAGAAGGGCAGAGCTGTAGAGTTTTGCAGAAGTCAAAAAGTATTGGGCACCTATAGCTTTATGGTCCAAAATGTTTTGACTTAGGCTTCTTTGTACACATGTGAATAGACATGCAGACACAAGGAGTTTTCTTTTAATTGAGGAGCCTGGTGAATACAGGAAAGTGCTCTGCAGAGCAGCAGAGCTCAAGGTCATCTGAATACACTAAAGAGATAAAAAAAAAAACCAATAAAAAGCTACTTAGTGAGAAAATTTGATACCTCCTTTTCATGATCTGTTACTTCAGCTGTCGATCAGTGTGTAAGAATAATATCAAAATGGCCATTTTGGAAGAGGATCTTGTTGATTAACATTTAGCTACTGCAAGAGCAAAATTATGAAGAAAAACTGAAGTAGAAACTGGTGCTACAGTTTGTCCCTTCTATAAAAAGTCAGTGGCACCAGTGCTAAATTAGTTGCAAACACTACTGGTTGGTGGGTTGGGCACAGAGGGCCAGAGTGACTAGAGCAACATCATGGGCTGGCGGCCGGTCTCTCATGGAGTTCTGCAGGGCTCCATCCTTGGCCCAGAGCTTGTCTGCATCTTCATTAATGACTTGGATGCAGGACTGGAAGAAATACGAAATAAATTTGCTGATGACACTAAATGGAGAGGAGCTGTTGAGTCCCTCAAAGGCAGACAAACAGTGGTAAATTAGAGAGATGGGCAGTCACCAACTGTATGAAGTTTAACAAGCAAGTGACAGATTCTGCACCTGGGATGGGGCAACCCTGGATGAGAGCAGCACTGCAGAAAGGGACCTGGAGGTCCTGCTCAAGGGGAAGTTGAATGAGTCAGCAGTTCCCTGGCAGCCAGGAGGGCCAAGCGTGTCCTGGGGGGCATCAAACACAGCATCACCAGCTGGGCAAGGGAGGGGATTGTCCTGCTCTGCTCTGCCCTGGGACGGCCTCACCTCAAGTGCAGGGGGCAGTTTTGGGCAATATAAGGAAGATATTGCCCAAAACTGTAAGGAGTGGGCACAGTGTAGGAAAATGTTAAGCTATTGGAGAGTGTCCAGAGGGGGTCAGTGAAGGTGTTGAAGGATCTTGAGGGGAAGCTATATGAGGAGTGCCTGAGGTCACTTGGTCTGTTCAACCTAGAGAACAGGAGACTTGAGGGGAGAACTCATTGCCATCTGCAACTTCCTCATGAGGGGAAATGGAGGGCCAGGTACTGATCACTCTTGTAACCAGTGACAGAACTCAAGGGTATGGCCTGAATGTGTGTCGGGGGAGGCTCAGGCTACATATCAATAAAAGGTTCTTCACCCAGAGGGTGAAGTCTCTCCAGGGAAGTGGTCACAGCACCAGCTTGACAGAGTTCAAGAAACGTTTGGACAATGCTCTCAGGCACATGGGGTGCTTCTTGGGGTGTCTTATGTAGGGTCAAGAGTTGGACTAGGGTGGTCCTTGTGGGTCCATTTGAACTCAGGATATTCTATGATTCTAAATAAACTGATTAACAGAGAATTTTGGATTAAGTGCTCGGTATGTAATGCAGCATTTGCCTGTGACACTATACAAGCAATGTAAGCTTTGTGAAGAGAAACATGAGAATGGCAGGTCTTTTGTTCAGCTCTCCTCATGGATAGGCAGGTAAAGCCAATGTGCAGCCAGCACTTTGGGCTGGGCTATTCAGTATATCCTGCACATCATTCTTAAGTAGAAATAGTAGGGCTGTTATGGATGCATACTCACATTTTAAAAAAAAATTGTGTGTTAGCTATATATATATACACACAAAATATTTATATTTATATATATAAATCTGACATGCACACATATGGATTTGTGCCTTTTGAGATCAACATTCAGGAAAGGTCTTAAAACCAGCAGTCCCACAGATGTTAGAGGGGTGCCCTGATAGGGCTGAAGCTAGCCCAGCATGCTGTCATCTCTGCAGTTTCAGTGTAGCTCTTACCTGACTACTGCATTGTCAGGCTTTTGTATGGGTTCAGGTGCCTGTATCAAAGCCTGCATGTTTCTGTAGATAGGTATGGATTGACTTGGGGTGAGTAATTGCTGCTTTCCTTTTGGCTTGCTTGCTGTTCTATGAGGTTGATGAAATACTGCAGACAGTTTTGAAGAGAGTGCTTCCTATGCAGACGTATTTGGCTATGCTAAGTAGCCACATGTGATTTATGTAGCAATTAAGAATGCTTTCTAGTTACTCATCTGTGTGTGTGCTGAAGAGGAATTTGTGTTCCTCTATGCAGAGGAATATATGCTGTGCTGAAAATAATAGTAAAAGCAGTAGTGGTTCATCTGCCTCTGAGGATGCATCAAATGTTGATGTTGGTATGTAGGAATACTTGGTGTGTCAGCTGTCAGCTTCTCTGTCTCACTCTTTTCCCACTAAGTAATTGTGGAAAATACTGTTTGCACATGTGTTTCTTTTATAAATTATATAAAATAATATACTGGGGGCAAATTACAAAGGCAGTTGTCTCTAATCTTTTATAGATATCCCTGTTGTCCATAATTAGGACTGCTTGTATTGTGATCTGTCTCCTCACTGATCCAAGGTGTGGTCAAGTGCATGGATGCACAGTCTAACCATGCTATACTCCTCCTCATAGTGCACAGTCCCTGTATCTTGTGTTTGCAGTACACAATCAATACAGTCTCTCTAAAGCCTGATTGGTAATAATAAAAACTGACTATCAAGTTTTTCTCTGGCTGAACATGGTAGTTTGCCAAATATTTAAGTGCTTAATTTTATTTCTGCTGAAGCAGGAATCCCATGATTTTACTTGTCCCCCTTGAAGTAAAGTTCTTAATAGAACAAATCTGTTAATACTTCACAAGTAGCTTAACACCTTTATTGATGGTTAATAACCTCTGTTGTAGAGGACTTCCTCTCAGTGACTTCTTATGTACAGTTGTGCCTAGGTCACACTAGCCTGTAAAGTTGAAAGAGTTTAGTTCAGATGTTTCATTTAGAGCATTGTTTTTCTCTTAGTGAGTTCCTCTCCTGAAGAATTGGGCTCCTCAAGATCAAAGCCTGCTCATCTTGCTGTTCAGTCCACCAGCAACTTGATTTAGTGTGTTCACTTACATACATAACCTGAGATTGTGGAAGTCTTTTTGTTCAGAGCTGCTTATTTAATTGTAAAATATTCACACAGTTCATATGAGAAGTATCTGGTAAAGCCATATAAACACCAGCAACTGCACTAGGGATTTCAGCATAACCCACTGTGATTGTGTGTACAGAAACTGGCATATTCTTTGGCACTGCCTGGAAGATTAAGATTTTGGAGGTTGTGTATTGCATAATGGGAGAATTGGCCTGAATTGTTTCTCATGTTTTAAATGAGTAAGTCCAAGGGTCAGTATTATTGAGATTAGCATGAGAGTCAGTGCAAATTTTCAAAACAGATGTAATTTGAACTGCTGCATTACAATTTTTTGCTATATTATTGATGTATGGAAAAGTTATGTAGTATAGCTATAGACAGGTGTCTTATGTTACCCTTTATGATTAAAAGTGTGAAAAAGCCCCCAACTCCATTTTTTTTTTTGCATCTTTGATTAGTTTGCAAGCAGTAGAAAAGTTGACATGTGGCAAGTGACCTAAGCTATGCCTAAAGTGCACAGCAGGTATGTGCTGTAGCCAGCTGCAGGAACTGATTCCCCAGCTTTCCAGACTGGTGACTTAAAGAATGGTCAGCCCCTTTTTTGTTACCATGCATGTGTGTTTAACTTCGAAAAGCAGTGGAGAGCGAGGGTTTCTTAAGGAGTGTTTCTGTATCTGTCAGGTTAGACTGTTGAACCTAAGTGTTGAAGACCAAGGAACAGAAATATGAGCCAGGAGGCTTTTAAATCCTGTCACACATACAGGCTCCTCATTGCTATCACCAGGAGTACTTAGATCCAAAAATTAGACCCATGTGATGGCTGTGGTATAGCCAGGGGTAAATGCTGCAATAAGGGGGTGCTCCTGAAAACTGCTAAAATAAATCCCTAACTTGCCATGTGGCATGGACTTGGCAGCTGAAAGCTAGAAATAGGTATAACTTTTATATTTGATAGTGAAGGTGGAGGAGAAGGAAGGAATCTCTGTGTACAAGACTTGCTCCAGCTCTTGAAGGATAATAGGAGCACTTACCAACTGCTGAGAGTGAACTGAAGTAAATTATCCTGCATATATGTGAGGTGTGGTAAAACTCATTTTGAGATGGGGAGTTGATTTGTGACTCTTGTCTTTTAGGAACTCTGATGGGAAGAAGGAAGAGAAAGTGTTCTATCTGTCCTACTGTAAGTGCAGGCTGAAAAATTGCCTGTTCATATTTCTGGATGTAGGATTGATGTCTTATGTCCTGTGGAACACTGCATAGCTTAACCAAAAGTTCATGCTTGAGGCAGTTGCTCCATTAGCTACCCACGTACAAGTGCTAGCAGTGTAAGAACAGCAGAGTCAGGGAAACATTAGTTGTGCAGGCAACCTGATGCAAGCAGTAACCAGACTCCCATGTAATCTGTGCAAGAGAAATCTGCTTTATTAAGGGGAACTTGATCTTTAATGAAGGAAATCTTCTGGTCGTGATACTCACAGCTTTCATGGGGCCTAACTTAGCACAGTGTTACTTTTCTACTGCACTGTCTACAAAATAAATTTTTAACTCTAAAGTCTGATTTCTGTGTTTAGAAGTTTAGCCAGATCTTTGGGTTAATTTTGATGTAAAATTAATATTAGGTAGAGTTTGCAGTTTTTGCATGAATTACCAGGTCAGTTTAAGATGAACTGCGAGTATTTAACTTGATATTCAGGGGCGCTTTATTTGTTGAATTAAGAGAATGCCTTTTTCCCCTTCCAAGAATATGGGATATGGGGTGATAACTAATGTCAGGAGTCTTAATCAATTCTTTCTGTAATTAAGATAATTTAGCTGGTTAGACAGCCCAGTGAGTGGATCTCAGGATCTGTGTAAATGGATTCACAGTAGCTAGTTAAGATGGTCTTATGGAATGGGGCTATTGTAGAGTTCAAAGACTGGAATATCTTTTGTTGTGTTTGGTAATATAATTTAGTTATTTCTCTGGAGAAGTGATTCTTAACATAATGAATTATTTTAGTTACCTTTTAATTCACTGTAGTGGTAGGAGACTACTGTATATGCATATGAATGTCAGAGGAGACAGCAAAGCTTCTGGACAGATAAACCTCTGAATCAGGTAATCACATTATTTTAAATTTTGTTTTTCTATTCTCATTGAATATAAAGTTGAATTGATTTATGTGATTAGTTGCCTTTGTAAAGTTTTTTCTTTAGGCTCTATGACTATGTCAAAAATAACAATTTCCTATACCTTCCCCACTCCCAATTTTTTTTCAAGGTCCTAGCCAAGCAAGAGCATGTTTTATTCTTCGGGTGCTAATTACTTTCCCTTCTTCTTTAAGTCTGAGACTGACTCACACCACTGTTGCTTGTAAAAATTATAACAAGAATTGCTGGTAAATCTAAATACTTTCTCTATATGAACTGCACAGTTTTGCTTTGGGATCTGTTTCGGGCTTCATGGGAACAAGTTTGTTTTCACAGAAATTGAAAAATGCTATTAGTGTTCAGCTGACCATGTGATCTACCACTATGAACTTTTGTTGGTCCCTTGCTTGCCTAGGAGGTATTTTTACTGCTTTAAAAATAGTATAATGCTAGCAAAATAAAATTCAGCTTAAGTAAAATCACCATGTTTTAATTAAAGTATGTTAAAGAAAATAGCTTTTAATTCTGCTTTTAATTCTGTGCTGTAAATTACAGCTTTTTTCTTGAGTGAATATTCAGTAGATTGTGTTGTCAAAGAGGATAATAATTGGGAGAATGTTCTTATTGCTAACTCAAACCTGTGAGCAAAAGGACTTCATGAAGTAGATTTCTGGCTTTTTGTTGCTCTGGTCATAATTCTTGATCTGTAAAATGAAGCAGAGAGTTCCTGTGCTTAGTACGGTGAGATTTTGATATTCTGGATTAGGCTAGGTGCCAGTTAGCCAGCCACTGTCTACCCTTCACAGTGTAGACAGTTCCTACATCTTAGACCTGATCACAGCCTATATAACATTATCCCAAATAAATGCCAAGTGTTTAGGCAAGGTGGAGAACCAGTGATGCTTTGTAAATCAGAGTGACTCTGTTGCTAACAGGGCATAATCCACCAGGGTTTTGGTTTGTTAAACCATAGGGCACCTGTGATTGCCTTGATACTTTGATAGAAGGTTATTATAAAGGTTGGATAGAAGGTTGTTATAAAATACAGAAGTAATTCCTGATAAATACCTTTCTCAAGTTCTGAATAAGAGTGAAATTTACTGTAAAATAATAACCCTAAAGAAGTGTCCAGCTATCAGAAGATCAAGTAAGTTGGTTTGAAATGTGGCAGGCTGTGTAATGCAAATTTGTTTGACTTCTTTATGATCACGAAATCCTAGTGAGGTTCCTGGGAGTTCAGTTCTGTGTTTTGTCTCCAAAAAGCCGCTTTGTGCTCCCCTGTGCCTGAGATGAACTTGGGAAGTGTGTTTTCAGGAGGCAGAGTTATTGGCAGCACCCCCTTGGTTTGGCTGTCTCCTGTTGGGTGTCCTTGGTTTTCCAGTTGCTGTTATGCTGGCAGAATATATATACATATGGGGTATATGTGTGTAACTGGTAGCATATGTGTATATGTAATATGGCATATATATATATATATATAACTGGCAGCAGTGGACATGGGAGCTTTTGAGAGGAGTCTTACATCTGCTGAGCTGAATCCTGTGGAAGAATGAATTTCTTCTCTTACTGTGCTCCCCTGGAAGGGGTCATCCCACGTGCAAGGAGAGCTTTAGGTACTTTTACAGTGGAAATCTCTGCTTGGATGGTCATAGCAGTTGGTGATTTGAATCCCAACTGTTGTTCCGTTGTTCCACGTGTTCCTGTGACTGAGGCGTGATGTGTTTTAATACGAATCTTGGAGGATTAAATAACTTACAGATTATTCCAATAGAACAGAAGTTACAAATTTAGAAGTATCTTTCTAAAGATCTTCTGTGTTTGCCCAGTCACGGGCAAGAGTGATTAATGGAGTTGTATCACAGGTTTTGTTTTATGGCTAGGGTTTGTAGGTTTGTCTACACTGACAGCTGCTTTTGAATTCATGTGAATGTGTTCACATGGTGGGAAGCTTATCTCAGGCTGGGGGAACATGACTGTTTATATTGTGTTAAAAGGTTGATATGTGAAGTGAAACATCAAAGCAGTTTCTAATGCTCTGAACTTTAAAACTCGCAGTTAATTTAATTAAAAAATAAAGGCACATCTTTCCCCACCCCTGAATGCAGACCCCAGATATTCTTCAAAGCATATTTGATTTTAATGATTTGGTGATTTCCTCCCTGAGGCTTTTTTAAACTTGCCACTGGCATGTAAAGATGAAGCTTTGAGTTGCAATGATAATAGACTACTAGTGCAGTAGGTATTTGCCTCCTAAGACAGTAAAATGACATGTACTGTGGAAATAGCCTCGTATTAAAAAAGATAAATTCGTAAATCTGGTGATTTTTCCTCTAGCAGTCTAAGTTCATGATACACTTCTTTTTTAGTGATTTATAGCTTAAACTACCTCCTGAAGCGGCTTGGGGAAGCGCATGGTATGGAATGCTAGCATGCCACGCTTGTTTTTTCACTTCTTTTGTCTCCTTCCCCTTGAATTCTGATGAAGGGTCCTGTTTTGAAATGAGTTTGATTTTCAATCAGCCTTTATGGCCAATGCTGGAAAAAATCCCACATTATGTAATAGAGATTTACTGCACTGAGTAGTTATGAAGGTGTTACGTAGGGGATGTAGGATGGGAGTTCCATGCTACTTGTCTGGATTTAACAAGTAGTAACCTATGTATTTTCATCTTTAGAGATCTATCTGGAAGATAAAGTGGAGAAAAAGCAACCTTTCAGAAGGCAGTTCACATTTGGTAATAATTGTGTCAGAAACAAAAGGCAGTGGAGAGGAGTATTTTTTATTGTAAGGATTATTAAAACTAGCATTGGTATTTCTTTATGTTGTAGGTGTGGGCATTGTGGTGCTCTAAGGACAATGTCTTGGTCTTGACGCTGCAGGACAGGCAGTCATTAGGAATGTGGTGCCGTTCCCTGGTTATGGGGAGGAACTGTGCTTTTTAGGTACTTGCAGAGATCCTTTCTCATTCTGGACACACTCCTGGGTAATGTGTTCTGAGAGACCCTGCTTGAGTGGGGAGGGTGGACTAGATAACCTCCAGTATTCCCTTCCAGCATTACTCATTCTGGGATTCTTCCCTATCTCCTTGCTGTGTGCTTCCAAATGAACCTCAATACTGCCCTTCCAGAGAAATCCAAACTTTGTTCTGACTGTTCCAAACAGACAAGCGAAAAAGTCTGAAATATGGTGGGGATGCCATGCTGAAACTGATTTGGAATTGGATCCCATTCTCTTTCAGATGTGTAACAGCAGAACGTAACTTTCCTGGTCAAAGTTCTTGCTCTGTTCCCTCTTTATTGTTCTTGTGGTTTCAGTGGACTTCCATGGCTGCATGCTCACAAGGAGATCTTCTAACCTGCATTAGTAATTGGATTGCTAATCTGCACAGGTTGTCTGTAAATAGTTAGGTAGTGGGTTTTTTGGGTTCATAACTTCACCATACTTCACTTTTGGAGAAACAGAACAACGTGGTGAAAACGTGATAAACTAAATGTTAAAGGTAAGTTGTTTTAAACTGTAAAAGGTCAAAACACTGGTGAAGCTCACAGCTCTCAGGTTTTTTGGGTGTTTTGTAGAAGGGGGTGCCAAGTACTGCCAGGTTTCCAGTCTCCTAGATTTATCATATGAACCATGGGGAACAAGTGATGTCTCACAAGTTAGAACACAAAGGGATCATCACAGAGCAGTTAATCCTGCTCTGTTGTCATATCTCAGCCAGACGCCTACAAGGTGGATGCTGCAGATTGAAGGCTGTTTGTGTGGCTGCCATTGCTTGAGTAGAGGGTGTGGCTCCACTGGAGCTTCAGTTTAATTAAGGTAGGTTTTTGTTCAGATGCCTTCCTTGAATCAGATCTCTCTGTGGTTGCAAGAGGAACAGCTCTGGTGGTAGAGCAGATGGAGGAATGTGCAGTGGGGGAAGCTGACTGAGAGGGTGGAACCACAAGAGGCTGGGCTTAGCTGGTGGAGTTGTGCTTTGGGAACCAAAGCCTCAGCTGATGGTGCAGTGAAGATGTGCTGTAGAGTGTTTGGACAGATTTCTTAATTGGATAGACATGATACAGGTAGGCAAAAGGTGGAGAAGTCTGGGCATTTTGGTTTTGTGTGGTTTTGATTTGGCTTTTTTTTTGGTGTTTGCTTTTATTCTTTTAATGAATAATGGTTCTGAAAGGAAGAAACCAGTAGAAGTTCTCGAATGGAAAATATGATTTATGCTTTGGTATCTGACTAAAAGAAGTGCAGCAAATAGGATTGGAATGTAAACCTTGGATATACTTGCAGGTTCTTGATTTTCAAAATACATGCATTTGTGTATTTCTAGCTCTTTGTATTTTCTGTGGCTTTAGAATCCTCCCTTAATTGTTCCCTGTAACAGGTTTAACAGGCCAGCTCATCCGTTTAGAGAATAAAGTTAAGGGCACTATTTTAAACATATTGAAATGTATTTTAAATGGTATATCATACCAAAAGGTAACTGCACTCTTTCCTATGCCTTGACCAACTTCAGTCTCCAGCTGTTAGAAGATTTTTCCACTGCAAGTATGAGCCTGTTGATGAAAATCGGGTGTTAGTCTTTCGCTTGTTGCCTTGCTTGCCAGTTTTGAGGGAAGGTTGGAAGGGATTTATTAATGTTTGACAAATCAGTATCTGTTTTCATGCCACTTCATAAAAAATTTCACAGCTGAACCTGCCTGTGGTAATGATTGCTGTAATCAATTTGCCATGATTTTATTTTGTTGTTTTGGGCTTTACTGGTTATGATATGAACTGCACTTACTGCTGTTTTCACAAGTGTAAATGTGGGCAGCTTTTTTTCATATAACTGCTTGAAAGGAAGAAAGTTTCTTTTGCTGGATGGAAGACAGAAAAATGTAGGTGAAGAAGCTACAGCAAGGGAGGAGACAGCTGCTCTCGGACGGAGATCTTGCTCTCCTGGTGGACCACTGGAAGAAGAGAAGGCAGGCCTGTGCCCTCCTGACTTTCTTTAATCACAGAATGGGGACATTTGAGCATCTTGACTTCTGACTGTTTAATAATTTAATTTACTTGTTTTAAGAAGGGAGAACATTACCTCATTAGCTTATGGACAAACTGGAAGGCCACATCATGGTTCCTTTTTTCTGTCTTTTTTTTCTTCTTTTTTTCTTCTCCCCCACAAGACTGATGATAACAAATAGGACATATGAGTAAGGCACTAGTGTTGTCAGGATTGTGGTAAATAGCAGAGCTGTGTACGCTATTAATGTAAGAAAAGTATGAAGTTTAAAAAATACATAAAATGGTAC
Source organism: Hylia prasina (assembly GCA_013397195.1). NCBI lineage: Eukaryota > Metazoa > Chordata > Aves > Passeriformes > Sylviidae > Hylia > Hylia prasina. The sequence goes on from VYXD01010368.1 coordinate 503,953, forward strand.
CTCATTACATGGCAGATTAGATCTATTTTTTTACCATGGTTGTTTTTATTGTATGAGACACAATATGTTCCCTCCCTTCCTTCTTCTCTTAGATCTTTCTCTTACAAATGTGTGAATCTGCTTCAGGTTCTTTGTTAAAACAAACAAGGAACAAGTATGGATGGCTGCCAGCAGACTGAGGAGCACCAGCAGGAGCAGAAGGACCAAAACCTGACTGATACTGCCAAGACGTGGAAGCATTTAATGGTTTTTTGGAGGCAATCTCATTTTGTAATAGTCTCTGAACTCAGCCCTTAGATGAGTACAGTGCACTGCAGCACTGAGAAATCTGTGTAAATACTGAGATCCGTGCATAACCAGTTTTGGTTCTGCAAATTAATAATATTTTTTAGGAAGTAATTGCAAAATCTGTTCTATTTTATTGAGAGCTGAAAAAGGGAGCCATTGGACTCAAAGAGCATGTGTGTGTTTAGCCCTCAGGAGAAATGGAGTGTCTTAGGGTGAGGAGACCAATTGACAGGGCATGGCCTCTGTCTCTTCTTTCTCCCCTGGCTCAAAGGCTCTCTGTGTGTAGCGCCTGTGTGAAGAATTAGATCTCCTCTGGGCAAAGGGCAGGTATAAGAATCCCTGTCTCACTCCCAGTGGGCACTTCCCTCATGTCAGTGCAGTGTGCTGGCTTTGCCAGGGTTTCGTGCCATGACCTTGGAGAGTAGGCTCTTCTCTCCAGAGAGCTCTGCCATGGCCTGGGTACAGGATAAGGCATCTGGGTGACCAAGCTGCCTGGAGGAAAAGGGAGAGCTCTGGGTTAGCTTCTGTGCAGGTGAGGGATGCTGGAGTTGGGAGGAGACTGTGAGCCCTGTAGTTTGAGTGATCAGTTCATTCCAGTTAGCCGTGCAGGAAGCTGGGCCCCTTATCCCAGGAGAGAGGAGTCCAGAGACCTGAACAGCAAGGAGGATGTCTCAGGGAGCACCTGCTGGCAGTTGGAGTGGAGGTTTGCACACGTGCTGAGTGCTGTGGGTGACCTCAGCGGAGCTGGTGACCAGGTGGAGGTGGTGGTCTGTGTGGCAGCAGTGCAGGTGTTGGGTTGATGGAAGCTCTGAAGATGCTGACCTGATCTGAAAGGAATGATGAGTCTAGTCTGTGCTATACAAGCAGTGATGTTTATGAGAGCAGCTTATGTATGAGGAAAGGTGTGCAGAATGTTTTTGTCATCTTTTTTTCTAGAGACTGTTTTGTTGTGTGTCAGAACTGGCTGGACTAGCTTTATGCTGATACCATCAACTTAACTTTGTGTGTTCTTTTAAACCTCTTCCTTGGTGGCTGTGATGCTTGAAGAGGTCATAAAACAATACCTGCCTGGATGCAAATGCTCTTCAGATGATTTTTATCACTACCACTTACCAGACATCTCTTAAGCAAGCCTATTTATAATCATTGGTATGTTGGATAATTATCAACTGTAAATCCCTCCTGTTTGCTGCTTGGAGGCTTGAGGATAGTCACTGATGGTAGACAGGTGGTTAAATGTTCATGCAGAAGGCCAGAAACCACAGCCTAATATTAGTCCATTGGCTTCTTTTGCAGTATTAGATGGATATCCTTAAGAGTTTAGATGTAGTTTAAAAGTAAAAGTTCTTATTGTCAGTGTGACTGTGCTGGAAATCAAACTGACTTTCTCCAACAGCCTTCAGGATGCTTTGGCTGTTCTTCAGAGAACTTGTTTGGAAGTTTGGAAGTAAATGTAGAAAGTATAAATTTTTTTCTCCTCAGTTAACACAACAGATAAATGAAGTATATAGTAAATATAACAGTATTTAAAATTTGGCTTTTGACAGTGAAAGTGGGTGAGAGACTGAAATTTGTAAAGCTGCTGTCCACTAATTGCACTTCTGTATTACATGTTTGCCATTAAAAAGAAAAAGCTGCATCATTTAATTTTTGGCTGGACAGGAAAATGCAGACCAGTTGCATGGAAGTGTTTGCTCTGGCACCCTTCTTTGCTTATGAGAGTCTTTGCTTATGACCTGAATTCTGGGAATGTATCCAAGCCCTGTGCAGGCTGAAGTGCTTATCTCTTGAGTGTTTTCTTTTCTTTTGCACAACAGAATACACAGACCTGCTTAGCAAATGCCCATCCAATTATAGCTCCTTGTCCCATTTCAAATTCTCCTCTTGCCCTGCCAAAGCAATGCTTTTAAAGGTCTCTTCAGTTCTACTTTGTTCTTTTTCCTTGAACCTTGATGATGTCTCTTTTATTCTCTTAGTTTGAAAATGTTCTTAGTTAATCTTACAGCTTATTTTCAAGGCGACCTGTCATCTTACACTCATCTCTGGAGGAAAAATTAATTTTCTGAGCAAAACAAGTTGTTTTCTGTTTTTATTTGAATAGTTGTACAATTAACATAAGTGCATGAAAAATTTTTGCTTTTGCATCCATGTTACTGATGTAATAGTAGTCTCTTGCAAGAAGCTGCCATGAGAGTAGTGTTTCTGAAACTCTTGAACTCCCTTTTTCATTGCTGCAAGGGTCATGTTGGCATAAAAGATCTGTGGTGTTCATGCAGAGCCCTTTTATGGTGCCTGGGGAGGCTGAAAGCTCTTTCTGGATGGCACAAGTAGAAACATGAGTGGCAGAAATACAAGTGGGTTTGTGCTGTCTCTTAACATAGTCTGTAGCTGTTTCAAAATCAATTGTTGCTGTGGCAGAGGTGCAGCTTAACACAAAACCTTTCCTGACTTGCTGCTTGTGGTAGGATCTCAAAACTGTCCTGGCTATGTATTTTTAGCATTGTTTCCTGCAGGAGTGACAACTACATTCCCTCTTAAGCTTAGATAATGTGTTGACTAGAACTCACAAAGGTGTGGAAACACTCAGGTATTGAAGGTTTTACAGATCTTTAGCTAACCTATAAGAAGGATTTGTAGAGGAACAAACCCTGCTGGTGCTCCAGCCAGAAGGTCAGCAAATGCCATTTGAGGCATCAGGACAACAGTTCAAAAGACAAGCTGTACAATTTGTACAAGGGAGAACCACTTCAATCACAACTTGCCTCTTTGGAGGCATCCTTGTGGAAGTGTCATGTAGTTTAGTTGACAAGTAAGTTGTATGCAAGATCAAGGAAAATGGGGCTTTATTTAGTTCCTTTCCATTCAAACCACTTGGGGGTTTCTTGTTGCCTTTTCAGAGGCTACTGGAAGAATTTTCAGTATTGAGTGGAGCTGATGCTGTCCCTGACCTTGGGTCATTTGAATCAGAAAATGTTTTTAGAATAGCCTTGCTTTTTCAGAACAAAGGAGGGATGGGAAGTTTTGAAAAGTTGGATAAATAACAGTGTGTTTGTATGGCCTGTAGCAGCCTGTACTCTTTATGGCAGGGAGTATAGCAGGAGCTTTGTTCCACATTTCTGTCCTGGCTCTCCCTCTGGCATTGGTGGCACTCTGTGAGTGCTCAGAGTAGGGAAGGGAAATGGGTTGTGTCCACTGCTGCTGACTGTGGCTGTGTTGTCAGTTCCATGTGTTTATCTAGAGAAGAGTCAGCATCTTAAGTGTGTTTATTCTCTTACACAGTGTTTGGCACAGTTCAGTTCATGCCCTAGACAGTCCAGGGGCTGTCTAGTTAGAGAAGGCAATCTGCTTTTGTCTCTAAACAGTGGAGAGCTGTGAATGCTCCCAGTGAAGGAGGCTTGGTATTACCTTTTCCCTGGACTTTTGGTGTGTTTGTTGCAGTACAGAGGTTATCCCATTGTTCTCTTTCCCTTTGGAGTTGCGATAGTCGAGGATCTTTTCCATCCCCCAGTTCTGCCTCTCAGTGCTTCCTCTTCTGGAGTAAACTGCTGCAGGACTTCCTTCAAAGGGCTTTATTAGCTGGAAAGCTCTCGAGGTAGCCATGCTCAGCAGCAGACCTGTTCTGGATTCTAGCAGGATTATGAATGCGTGCTTTCCCCTAACCATTCTTATCATGGAACACAGATAAAAATGGGCAGATACATTTTTAATGCATTTACAGACCTCAAAGGATTTGGCTTTCTTTTAAAGCAGGCATCTGGTTTTGCAGTTCGTATTTTGTTTTCCCTTGGTGAATTGAAAAGCCCCATGTGGTCCATCCCAACACTCACCTTTTGCAGATATTTATTGGAGATGATTTCTGATGATGAGTGGGATTTAGGAATGATTTTTAAAAGTGATGTGTCTTATTTCTGCAGAACTAATTTTCTGGAACAGCTTAAATATGTCAGTGGTACTCTAAACAACCCAGGATACCTCGTGTGAAAAATCTGCTTTTAGATCCATTCTGTGTTGTATTGCAGCCACTGAAGGGCTGTTCAACAGTCTGGTTCCCTGCAGATAAGGAAAACACTAGACAACCTTTTATTAGGAAAAACACATCAAATATGTCTTCATACTAATGACATCTCTGTTTTTTAGAATTAAGCAAAGGGAATGGCATGTTTTGGTCTTTGCAATTCTCTGACCTGAATAAGTTTGTTTGCGGTGTTTTGGGTTTGGTTTTTTTTTTCCTTAACCAACAGTTGATACAAGAGGGAGAGGATTGGAAACTTCCTGGTTTCAAAATAAAATATCCTTCCATTTGATACAATATTTTGTATTTTGACAGGGAAAAAAAATGTTTTCATTTTGCAGTTCATGTAGCACATAGGATTTAGTCATATATGATAGGCACTATATGTCAGAAGAGAAGATGCTGTTTTCTTAATCTCTTCGCTGTTTTTACCACTTCCATCTTTGGAAAATAGGATTTCTTTGGAGTTCTTTGTTATTGTAAGCAGCTGATTAAATATCTTAGCCGGAACATGCAAATGACTCTTTCCTAACAGCAAGTTGATTGGAAGCATGTTAAATTCTTACCTTGCTCTTAATTGTACTCTGGGATGTCAGTAAACTCATAGGCTGTTGAGGAAAGCTGGAGTATTTGTAGTGTCAGTAAAAATACCTTAAATCAAGAAAATAATTTTGAATAAAATAACAGTATATTCAAGTTTGTAATCATGCTTAATTTCAGTATCTTTTGTATGTCTGCCTTTTATAGAGATGCTTCCTTTCCTACTGAGGATGTCTTGCTTCCTTGCCCCAGTAACTGCATAACATGACTTTGATGCTTTGAAGAATGGTTCATTCTGCAGGATGGATTATAAGCAAGTGATTTATAAGGAAATCATGAAGCACAGTAGGAAACTTTTTAACATTAAGTCTGATTAGAACTATATTAATAAAGGAAACACTTCTTCTGAATGCGGAAGTGATGCCTAGAGCAGGACAGTGTGACATTTGCAATTCTGTAATTTTAAAGTAGTTTCTGGATAAACTTTTCCCAGTATTTGTTTCCAGTAGCCGTTGTTTTTATTGTTAATAGTCAACTACTGGGCATAAGAGATTCACATTTAAGTTAATTAAACGTATATCCTTCTAAGTACGTGTGAAATTTTGGCATGCATGAAACTTGTCTCAATGACCCTCTTAATATCATAAAGGGCACGTGGAGATTTGCGTCATTTCAAGCAGCATTTTCCCATACTAATTCTCTTCACTACAGGCCCTAAGTCAAAATTTGAATGGTGCTTTATCTAATAAGCCTCACAGCTGTCCCTTGCTTTAGAGCTGAGTGTTCATTCAGGCTGCAGAGGAAATGCATCATCTGACTGAAGAAGTATTACAATCTAGAGTGGGCAAACCCACACAGGCTTGACTCTGCTCTGGCACAGAGGTAACTTGTGAGGTGTCCATTAGCTCCCAGTGAAAAAAATTCAGCTGGGCATGGGGGGCTTGCCAAGTTTAAAGGCACATGGTGAATTTCTAAGGCTGGCTGTTAGTTGTCTGCTTAAGTGTGCCTCATGGTTCTAGCATCAATATTACAAGTTTTTCTATGGTTTTTTATTTGCAATTCTGGACAAGGATTGTCCATGCACAGGGACTGTTGCAGTCAATGTACTCTTCCATTATTATTTGGATTCTTGGGCTGTTTCCTTGAGGCAAGCATCTGCAGTCTTCGTGTCATACTTTCATACTAGATCTGCTCTTTAAGGTCTTCAATCTCTCCAAAATGAGGAATACAATAAAAATAGGAGGGATAAAAATTTGCATGTGTAGTTAGTTTGATGGACTTTTTCAAATAGCTTCACTGGTGGTGAAAAAAATCTTCTTTCAAAACCCATGTTAATACTCCTGAAGTCTGGATTTCTTCTAGATCTGATGGCTCCAGAACCTTAGATTTAAACTTGTACATACTGAGTTTTTGCCTATACTGTTTACTCAGGGAGCATTTTGAACACTTCTCCAGTGGGGGAGGGAAGAGTCTTTTAAGGGTAAAGCAATGTAGAAGAATTCAGCAAATACTAGGGCATGTTATCTGCAGGTTTGCATAGAAATGCCTTTAATTTCTTGCATTTAAGAAGGAACCAACCCAAACCCTAGAAAACTTGTTAGTAGAGCATTTGGCATGGTGTGAGTGGATCCGTAACTGAGTGGAGCGGCTTGAAGCTGCTGCCGAAAAATCTTAAGGTACTCTGTGTATTGCCTCCTGTATTGTGTGCACCTTGTTTTGCTAGCTTAGTTTATCTTCTAGAGTTAGTTTCCCAACTCATTAGAGCTGACTTTGTCTCAGCAAGGGTTTGATGAAATGCTGAAAGTCAGGGAAGGAGGTAAGACCGCACAGGTACAGGGAAGTGAAATACTCTGAGTATTTGTCCTTGAGAGCAGCAAATGAAAGCTGTTAGGACTCTTGTGTGACGTGAATTGATGGCTGTGTTGCCCAGTGTAACATTGGTTCCATCTATCCCTTGCTTAAGCTGATACAACTTCTGGTGGGGCTGCAGTGTGTGAGATCCAGGAACTCCAGTACCATGACTCATTTAGGAAAAAAGAGGGAGTGGGGCTGTTTGAGTACGTGTGCCAGCTTCAGCCTTGCCAGTCAAGATGCCTGGGATATGAGGAGGCTGATTGGGGTGTGGAGAGTTTTGAAATGCATGGACTGGGTCCTGCACTGTAGCTCTTGGCAGTGACGTGTGCTGCAGGGGGTGGGGTGGGGCGGGGGCCCTTGGTGTTTGAGGAGGAGCTGCTTGAGCTTCAGCAGAGTTTATGGGCAGTGTCTTGGTACTAGCCATGACAGACCACAGAGCTTGTGTGGGAGTTTTCTGCATCATACCGTTCACTGCTTGTGCTTGCCTCTCTTCTCATTATTTTCCCAGCTCCCCACAGTAGATAACTGACTGAACAATGTTGTTTTTTAAAATAAATGCCTTTCTTTAATGGTGATTTAAAGTGACACACAGCACCATGCAGTGCCACCTACTCGTAAGTCTTGAGCATTAAGAAAACACATGGTAGCTACAATTCTAAATTACTTGCTATTGGGGAAACTAAAATTGGATGCACAGGCTTCAAGTCTGAAGATGTTATCTGTCTTTTTGAGAGATCTAATGAAAAGTGTCTTTTTTCTAGAAGTACCTTTCATTGTTAGTCTGAATTGATATTATAGGGCATAATAGGTTCTTTGAAGTATTTTGTCAACTCATAAACAACTCTTGTTGTGCTCATCTTTTCTCTTGATTAGAGGACTCTTCCTTCAGCTTTGTTTAATTGGCAATAGATGACATGTCAAAAATGGCAAAAAAATTACTTTAAAGCAAAACAAAAAAAAGGTGAAATTACCATGTAATCTTTTTCCATACATTCACATTTCACTTTTGTTGCTGCAAATGGAAGCTAATTTCTGTTGAAGTCTAACCATTTATTGCTTAGTACTTAGAAAATACTTAGGTAATCTGCTCTGTTCAGAAGTAATTTGTAAACATACTGAATGTCTGCCAAAGTTGGCTGAAATACCTTTAGAGAAAGACCAAATGTGCAGTTACATCAAGCTTGCAGCAAGTGATGAGGGATATTTTGTTTTCTGTGTTATTGCAGGCATACCATGGTATTAAATGTAAAGAGAAGACTAAGCATTAAGTTTTAAATTCATAGTTCTTTTGGACTTTACTGTCCAAATAAGTTTTGTTGTTACAAGTTTGATATGGAGAAAATTAAAGGATTTTTTTCTTTAATGCAGCTGACAGCTCTTTACCCTACACCTTCAGTATAGTTGATGACAACTGCAAGCACTTGACACCTGTGAAAATCAGACTTCAGACTCTTGAAGTTAGGAAAAGCCTTTCAATCTCCTGACCTGTTAAATGCAATATTGAAATGAAAAGTAATTTGGAAAAAGACTCGGGCTCTGTAAGCCTCAAATTTAGCACTACATTTGGCTTACTCTTTTATAAACACTTCCTAAAATGGCTTTAGCTGTTGTCACAGGTACTTCTACAGAAAAAAACCCCCAGGACTTGACAGCAGTGCTTCCTTAGAAGTTTGCTTTACATGTAGCAATAGAAGAGCAAAGTTGCCTTTTGCTTAGGCTTTAATTTGAAATTAGTCAGTGGCACCCAGCAGCTTCCTCTGAGACATGCAGTGGATGCGGCAATGGCTGCCCCCAGATACAGAGGATATTTGGTGAATTAAAGTGCACCTCTGTAGGAAAAGAGCTGTCTTTCCCTTTCATTTTTAACATGCATTTTAAATCCCTTTAGCTTTTTTAACTGTTGAAAAGTGAAGTGCTGCTTCCTTTTTCCTTGGCTTTCACAGTGAGTAGAGACAGGCTGATCTTGGTTATTAGTTAACAGCAACCAACATAACTCCTCTTTTTGGTACCTCTAGATCACCAAACTGTACTGCCTCCATTGCTTTTTCTTATTTACTCTATTGTATGACCAAGGAAGCTGCACTACTTAACTCGCAAATCCGCTGACTAGTTGCAGTTAGCTCTTTATCTTAATTTCCTTTTTTGCTTGGTATGTAGTGTGAATAGTATCTTAAGGGAAAGAAGGAAATTGATGTTTGTGCAGGCCAAGCTGCTATAGCTTACCTTCATCTGTGCCCTCTGAGAGTGGCCCCGGAAAGGCGGGAAGACAGCACTTGTTCCAGGGAGACCAAATCACATTTGTTCTACTAAACCAGATGCAGAGTAAACTGTAAACTAAGGCTGAGCCTTCATAGGTGTGCTGCTGACTTCTGGAGAGCTGGAAGTGAGAAGTCCTGGCCTTCTAAAGCAAATCCTTAACCACAACAGAGAAGTAAGTATCTGTATGTCCTGGAACAATGAACATTTATACTGGGATACAATTTAAATGGGTTCCCAACTGTTTCTCCCAAGTGTTTCCTCCCTGGGCATGGAGGCTGTGGTGGTGTGACTTTACCAGAAGACAGTTCTGTTTGTCATGGTGAACCATTGCCAAGTCCAAAGAGGTTCTGAGACATTTGTGGTGCGGGGAAATGCTCATGATGTAGGAACAGTGACTGTGTTTGCCTTCCACTAGTTTACCTGCATCTATTTTTGATTCCTGTTCCCCAAGCCTACTCCAGCTGGGTTTTTTTACTCCCTTTGATGACTTCTGTTTGCACATCTCCTGGGTGTAGCAGGATTCCCTTTTCCACCATGATTTGAGTACTCACTCCCATGTCTTTTCCAAGGTGTTACACTGACTCAGCCTGGGTTGGGTGTCTGCAGATCGAGCCTTTAATCTCCTCCCTGCTCTACTACTTACATTTCTTTGATCTCTGGTACCTCCTAGAGCCATTTCTTTCCTTTGTCAGATACCACAGTTACTAACCTACTCTCCATGCAGGTACTTGCAGCCCTCAGCATCCCTCAGTATATTTACTCTTTGTAGCTGTTTCCTTCCCCAAATGCCAGTGTTGGTTTTAATCCCTGTGGGATATGTCAGGTGATCATCTGCACTTTCTTCCTGATCCCCTGTAGTTTGGTACCACTAGCTAATTTACATTCATCATGTCTGTGCATTTCAGAAGCTCTGTGTAGGAGGCCAGTGTGTTTATTCAACCAGAAGAATTTGCAGGAGCCACCTCACAGGTTGAGACACCCACACTTGGGCTTCCCCAGATGTGCTGGGAGCAGATGGGCGCTGAGCCAGTTGCTCTCTGGGTGGCTGTGAGCTGTCCTTCAGAGGTCTGCTGGTAAAAACAAGAAGGGACATGAGAAGTCTTTCATGCAGCAGGGAGGCTGTCAAAGAGACTTCCACTCCCATCCTGCCCTGGGACTGGAGGGTTGTTTGGAATTCCTCATCCTTTTCTTTCTGTAGCTGCCCTCACTGGGGTGATTTCTCAGTTTACACTGACCCCAGGTAGTATATATTGCCCTTCTGATCTGCTGGCAGGTGCTTGCAGCAGCCCTATCCTGATGTGTAGCCTGGATTTTACTTCACAAAAAGTTGCCCCATGCATGCCTCAGCCCAAGGAAAAGTTGTAACATCAGGGCAGTAGCAGAATTTACCAAGTGTTAAGAGAACTCGATGGATAACTTTAGATAAAATAGAAGATACTTGTCTTTGTCTTCTAATTGTCCAGGCTGTAGCTGTGTGTTGGTGCTACTCAGTGCAGAATTCTCTGAATTGTACAGGAGAGGCCATTGTGAGGAGCAACATTGCCTCAGGGGATTGTATGATACATCCCTGCTATAAATGGCAGCAGATGGTGGTGGGATTCTTTGAGGGGGACTTATATTCAAACATGACTTTCTAACAGCTATCCTACCCCCCTCCCCACCACCCCCTTCCATACCTTATCAGTGTAAGTTTTTGGAAAAGATGTGAAAATGAACATGTGAAGGTTGACTTTGGTTTTTGTTTTGCAGCTGCAAGGAAAACACTGTAGGACCTTTAGTTTCCTTTTTCTGAACTCTTTGGCCTCTACCAGTGCCGCTCTGCCTATTACTCAGATTAGGGAAATGTAAAAGTGTGCAAGTGGGGTTTTACAGTGTCTCTGTATTTTTTAATGCATACCATATTTGTGAAGGGGTTGCCTGACGCACTGGGTTTGGTCCCCCCAGTACTCAGGAACACAGAATCTGTTCTGTTAGTTTCCAGCTGATAATTTTTCATTTGCTCAGGGAGGGCATCCTGTTACATTGGCCTCCACACTGTATCTGATTACCCCATGAAACGTGAATGTGGTCTTGAACTCTTGACCAGATACCCTATCTGCTCAAACTTTTCTTTATTATCCTTTTAAGTGGTGGTGGTGCTGTTCAAGGTTGTTTTTTAATTTTAGTTTCATTTAATATCTTTGCAGCAGGATGGATGGTAGTTCAACTGATTTTCCTTTTAGTTACTCTTTACTTGGTATTCCTACTTAGATAAGGCCATATATATTTTGGGCTTTACTTTGCATTTGTCATTATTTCTTTGTCTACTTATATTCAGGCAGAAATTGTGCCTTTTTTTAGTTTGGTTTTTTTTTTTTAAGTTGTCCTTTATAGCAGGCTATTAAAGCTTGCTGCAATTGAAAGACAGATAGTACAAAATATGAGTGTCTGCCCTCAAAGGTTGTAAACAGAGGGGGTGATTCTTGCTTTTTGTTTTGCCCAAGCCAGATAGATTAGTTCTCATGTGCCTTAAGTGTGCGGGATTTGCAGATCACTCTTGACCTGTCAAAATGAAAGCCATCTGTAACAATTTGATACCTGTCTTGTGGGTTGAAACAAGAGCTGTGTTTTCTAAAGCTTGGCCTGCTATTCTGAATGCCAGACTTTTCTTGGAGAGAGTGGAAGTTTCTTTGGTTGATTTTTTTTTTTCCCTCTCTAGACACCCTGGAACAGCTACTCTCTGCAGTGTCTTCTGTATGTGTGGTGGGCTGGCCGTACTTCTCCATGGCAGCAGAAAACTTGTACTACTGCTTTTTCTGTGGGCTTCAAATGGAGCTCTGAAATAAGCCAAGAGTGTTTTTAATACTAAAACACTGACTTCAGATTCAAGACTTGTGCTTGAAAGCTGTGACTTGAGCAAGTGGGAGACGAGTGCTATGGTCTTGCTAAACTTGAGGTAGCTCTCATCTTGTCAGGTGGATGGACAATGCACTAACATGGTGCGGTGATAGAACAGAGGAGAGCATTAGTAACAAGGAGAAAGCAATTAGTGTGTTTCAGTTAGAAGCAGCAACGTAAGTCATAACTAAAATATCTAAAGCAAGAAAATGTTTCAAAGACCATTTATACAAAAAGCTAAATAAATTCTTCCCCCAAGGGAGGAACTCTTGAAAAGAGTCTTTTAAGAGTTATCTATGCTGCCATCTATTTTAATAAGAAAGTAACCAAGAAAATATGATTCCTTTTTGCAATATTTCAAATGTTCATGAGCTTACTTTTGCATTCAGGTTCAACTTCCACATCTTTTAGTTTATCATAAATCTTGTAAAAAGAAATAGTTGTTTAGCAGAATTCTTGTTGAGGTATGAGTTTTTGTGAGTATATATATATCTATATGTTCAAATATATATATGCATGCCAAGGCTTAATATTGTAAAGTTAAGTGTAACTGTTTCATCTGAAAACATCTCACTGTCCTTAAGTGTAAGGACACTTACACTTTATATAGTCTTGATAGATACTTAATGAATCCTAGCTCCGTGGTACGCCAATTCTGTATTGTGCTTTCTAGGTAATAAAATAATTATTTCATAAATGACCACATTGAAATGTTTTAATGTTTATTTTTAAAAACACTTCACAGCTGAGTTTGGAAAAGCCAGCATTGTTATTCCCCCTTGTCTCTCTGGGTTACGCTAGAACTTTTAATTACATTATCACTTGCCAGCATCCCTCCCACAAACTCTTTGCCTCATCCAGCACACAGAATATATGCTGGTAATCTTGATGAGTCTTTCCCCTTCTCCTTATTGTAGAGTATGTGGCATAAGGCCATAAATTCCCTGTATGGTACTCAAAGCTTGCTTTAAAAGAAGAATTAATAATTTCAGCAGGGATTTTTTTCCTATGATATTTCACAAATGTTTGTGAAAGTGCCTTCCAGTAATAACATATTAACAACAGCTTCTTCCCTTCTGCAAGTACACCACTGCTCATGTTCCTGGCTTTAAGTCAAAGTGTGTTTTGTGTTGTGGTTGCATTGGCTGATCCCTAGCTGCTTCACCTCAGGCTCTGTGCATGCCTCATCTGACAGTCATCTTGGTTGGCCAGCCTCACTTTGGGACCTGCTGTTTCTCTCTTGCATATTGCTGATGATACTCCTGTTTCATATGGAAGCTGAAACATAAGAAATGTGTGAATATCCATATGAAGTCAAAAGCAAGATCTCTCTTAGGGTAGTGTCTGGCAATTACTAATGGTACATGCTGGGGAAGAGTAAGAGAAACGAGGCAATTGCGCAGTAATGCCCTGACAGAACCCTACTCTAGCCTCTTAGATTTGCAGGTTGGGTTGGTTTTTTCCTGGGAGTTACCTGTTTGCTTTTGCACCTATGTAAACTTGTAGCATCCCCAGTGTTGTGACATGGAATTCCACAGATCTTTTGCAAAACCCACTCTGTCTTTCTATGGTTTTGAAGTTATCTCTTGCTGATGTCACTGGAGTAGGATTCAGCTCTGAACTGGATCTGTAGATGCAGATGTGTGAATGCAGGTGTCTCACTGACAGTGTTGGCAGCACAGCTGAGAGTCATTCAGCTCACCACCAAGTCAGCCTGTGGGTTGGGGCTTGGGACTGCTTAAACCAGAGGTGTTTTATGTAGTCTTGGGTACTGCTGGATGTGTATCCTGCCCAGTCTTCTGTTGCCACTTGGTAGGTTCCGGGCATTCAGCTAAAGCTCTGCCAACCCTGTGCAGGTATCTGGGATGTGCATGGATTTCTCACATAAGGCACTTGTGTTTATCTGGTGGGATTGGCTCCTCTGTCTTACTGCATCATCTGGTGTGGGAATTAAACTGTTCAAGTATTTTGATCAGATCACTGTCTCATGATGTGTCCTGTCCTGTTCCCCACTTTGCTCCCTCCTCTGTGTAGTAAGAATTGTCCTCTGCTCCTGGTCTGGTTAGATCTACAGCTGTGACTGACTTCTGCATGTATTTCACATTGCAGAGAACTTGTTGAGCTTGTGCATGCTTTGCTTGCAGATGTGGATGTTCATGACTTAGCAAATCCTAGTAACTATCCGGTCTCAAGTCAACTCCCCTAAAAGGAGAGAACCTGCCATTAGTGATCATCTGTGGATATTTTTGTACTTTAAACTCCTTTTCAGGGCAGGGATAGAACTTGTTCCTGCCAAGCCAAATTCACTTGACAGGTTCCTCCCGCTGTTCCTTCCTTGTTTGCTGGGCTCCTTCCAGTTTCTGCAGCAAGGGATCTTACAGACCCAGCCTTACACTTACAGTTGCTTGATGAAAATATTGCCACAGAACACCTGAAAAAAGCTTGTGTTTGCAGGTGTATGAGGAAGATAGTGCTACGTGTAGCATGGAGAATAATATACTAATCCATGAATGAATTAGTTTGTTCTATAGTTCTATTGAGTTGTTGATGAGAACAAGTCTAACAATGCTGCTCAAAAAGATGGATGCATTTATTTAAAGAGTAGGTGGACCTTAAATTGAGCAACAATTCTGAAACAGTGCTAAATACATCTCTTTCAGCACATGGTCCTGATTCACTGTTTTCCCCACTGCTTCCCTGTCATCCTCGTGGACTCCACAGCTTTCCCTTTGCAGTTGCAGCTGCTCCAGGAACACTCAGGAATTTCTGTCATGGACAAATCCACCATTTCCCTGCAGCTTCTCCCTCTGCTGCAATGGAGCTGTTTGGCTGGAGTTTTCAGAGAGGGGGAAATGCCTTCTTGATACGTAATGTTGTGAACCTTGGCTCAACCTTTTTAACGTTAGTTGCAGTTGTGATCAACTAAAAAATGGCTGTTACCACCTGTGCAATTTCAGTCAATACATGCTTGTGTGCCACAGAGGTAATGGTTTTTGTTTTTTTAAAATAATCTGTTTGCAAATTATTGTTGCTGATTTGACACTTGGATGTTTGCTGTATTCATCTTCTGAAAGCATTTTTAGTATCTTTCCCTAGCTTTATTTTCAGTGAAATATACATAAACCCATTAGTTAGTGGTTGTGTTCAAGTTCATAGTAAAGCTTATAGCCTACAATTGCGCAGTACTTCACTTCCAAAGGCCACACAATTAAAAACTCACAGGTTGAATCTCATCCTAAAACTATGTCTTTATTCATGGCAAAATCTGAACTGGCTCTTCATTCCTGGTTTGAGTGCTGGAGTGAAAAATATGGACTTTCCCCAGTATCCAGCTGCAGAGACAGTAAATTAGAGGCCTCTTAAGGGGCCAGGTGTCCCTTGGCAGCATTTTGAGATTTCTGGTTTCTAATAAGCAAGCTGGATATTGGGAGTTTGTAAGCTGGTCTGGGTATGGGGAGAGTTGCGTTCTGTTATTTATAAATGTAAATAAGCATTGCTGTACTCCTTTGGCTGCTCTTTCTTATTTTAATCCTTGGTTTTTAATCTTGTTCAGCCGGATTTGTTCAGTGCTTTTTTACTTCAAAACTATGCAGTCACTTAAACAGCTTGAGTCAGGATAGCAAATATCAGTGAGGGCTTGGACAGGAACTAAGATCCAGCTCAGCAAACAGCTGTTGTGGTGGAGGGTGGCGGTAGCCCTTTCAGTGGGAGTACTCTGTGAACTGGAGCAGTCAGATCTGGAAAATCTTGTAAGGTTAGAAAAGTTAATGTGAGACTCAGTATTTTAGTGCCAGCATTCTTTTTGATAACTTTGTATTTCAAAACATCCCATAAAATAGATGTATGGGTCTCAGTGTAAACTGAAACACAAGAGTGCTGAGGTTATGGGTGCAGGGATAATGTTTGCTTGTTCTGTGTAATGTTTAGAAAAGGTTTGCTAAGCCTGCTGTTTACCGCTGATTTGCAAAATGTAGAGGAATATCTGGAAGAAAGAGGCCATGGATTATTGATAGGCCTGAACAATCCCTGCTATTAGGGAACAGCGTGAGGTTTTTGTGCTGTGCCTGCACTGTACAGTTCTGTGATGTACTGTTCCTGCATTGCCTTGAAAGTAGCAAATGTAATCCTTTTCACGGATGCTTCCCCACGGAAGCTGAAGATATGTGACAACTTACTATACCTTCTCATGCATGCTGAATACAGGCATGCTATTCATAAGGCAAGAACAAAGAAGAATTTGCTGCCAACCAATCAGCAATTATTTAGCTGTGCCTGCTGCTGCATGAACAGAGCTTTGTATCAAATCATAAGTACTTACCATCATGTGAACCCTGTTGATTGTCTATATAATATAATCTGTAAAATTTGTGCAATAAACTGAGCAATGATCACATTTCTATGAGAAGGTGTCATTGTCTCCGGCGGTTCACCCTTATCAGCAAAATATTCCCAGGAATGTACTGTTGTGCTGGCAAATTATTCTCTTAACCAGTAGTTTGCAAAGAGATCCCAAAGGGAGCAGGAGTGTGGTTATGACTGGTCCTAGTATGCAGGAGCATGCCTGATGCTCCCAGTTAATGGGCAAGTCACTGCAAAGGGCTGGCATTCTCATGCCTGCCAGCAGGGAGCCTCTCTCCACCCACCAGCTGTGGCAGTCAGTTGGTCATCTACCTATTATCTGTTACTAATTTATAAAAGAATCTGCTTCTCCAGTGAAACATATTCTGTTGCATCTTTCATTGACAACACCTGAACTAGCTAAAACATGAGCATGACCCCCTGGTGATACCACATCTGCCAGTTTACATGCACATAAATTCCCTTCAAAGCATTTTCAGATCAGGTTGGGCACAGGTGTTCTGGTAGGCAGGAAAAACAGACAATGGTCTGTGGTCTCCCAAGGTGTGCCAAGCAGGAAAGTAGGGGCAGTGGGGTTAGTTCTATTGGAAAAAGGTTATTTGCTGCCCAGCTTCATCCTTTATGTCTTGGAGTATGGAGTTGGGACTCTGATGTGAGGACGAGGACACAGTGCAGAATCTGCGCAGTGTCTGCCCCCCTCTCAGGTGCAGAGGGTGCTTTGGGAAGCCTCATCCCAGAGCAGGCTTTTTGGCTATCCTGTGTATGGGCTGTGTTACTGCCATATATCCATGTGGGAGGGTGGCTGGAAGCAGGTGTGTTTCATTTCTAATACAAATATGTGGCCATGTAAAACTTCTTAGGACTACAAAAAGGGGAGAGCACTCTCTCTTTTTGTTACCAGTAACATCAAGATGTTGCTGGTTTTCATCAGTCTTTCCTCAGGATACAGCTAGACTTCTTCTGACTCAGTAGAAATGTGGTATTTCCTAGTCTGGTTAAACCTTTAAGATGTTTGAGAGTCTTGTTAATTTTTCAATAATGTAAATTAGTTAGATCAGTGAGATTGAGAAATTGCAAACAAAATGCAGCTTTACTGAAGCAAAACTGTGGAAGGTGTGGTTGCACTTCAAGCTGTACACCCCACAGCTTTATCTTTTCTTAAGGTCACATACCTCCTTTGTAGTGTGCTTGTTTAGAACCTGTGCTATTTTTTTGAAATGCTGAAAAGCTGTAGCTGGCTTTGCATCTTAAAAACTATTAGGTTAAAAGCATGCAGTAAGCTTCCTTTGTTCTTTCTTCTTCCTATTTCTACACTTCGATGTTGCCATGCCATTTTTTCTGAAAAGTTTTCATTCCTGCATGTGTGCATATATTGGCATCAGTGGGTGTCACCTTAGCCTATGCAAGTAACTACTTTGGTTTTTGTTAATTTTTACTAATTAATAAATGAGGAATCCTGTTGATTTCATTAGGATTTCCTGATGAATGGTCCTAATAATCAAGGACGCCAGATTATGCTCTGCCATTTTGAGAGAACTTTGTTATACTCGGGGTGCTGTGTAGTTTTTGTGTAAAAGTGACACTTATTACTATGCTACCATAACTTTCAGCATTCAAAATGTGGGACAGAAGTGATTGGATACTAAACTAATGCATCTTAAAAACCCTCTGCATTGTTCTGTTGTCTGTAGTTCCTGGTTCTGCTCTTTGTGTCATAATATGGCAGTGCTTGTGGGGTGCTGCATAGGGGGAACAGCCATGTGTTCCTCTCCCCATTCCCTACCCCTTGCAACCAGGCATCACGGAATAACTTATGTGAAGCTGCAATGTTTGTTGATTTGAAAAGTTTTTGCTATCACGTTATGCAAAGGACATACTGGTAGAAATTTGTCTGAATTTCAGTGTTCTGGCAAAATTGCCTGTTATGGGTTTGGAACAGAAGAAATACCAATACTTTAATTTAACATGGCTTGATTGAGGTGTGAAAGCTGAGGCCCTTCACATGAGGCAATTAGAGAGGTCTTGTCAGCGGACCTGTATTATATATGCTCAGTGGAAGAGTGGATGTGAACTGACTGGTCTGATTACAGGCTAAAACTTTTGTATGTGTCAGGGGTTCCAGATATATTCCTAATTTTTCCAGCTCTCCAAAAGACTTCCCTTTACTGTACAGTTTTAAGTGTGCATGTATATGGCTCCTGTGATCTATGAACTTATAACAAGATAAGATAGTGGAGTAACTTAACAAGTGTAGGTTTAAAGACACAGGCAAATGCTGTGTTTCCAGTTGGCTGATTTTTTTTTTTAAACTTTTATTTTGACCTTTTAAAATGGTGTTATCTGGTTGCATGCTTCACTTTATCAGCTGATAAACCATGAGTTCTTAGTATTTTCTGTTAAAGTTCAGGAAATGTTAAAATATTTCAGATACTTTTATTAAAAGGCAGTTGTGATTTTGCTTTGCAGAATTTATTGTTTGTTTGAGGAAATTTTGATTATACTGGTTTCAGCTTATCTGATGCTTGCCCATAAGGCGACCTATCCTTTCAAATGTGTTCTGTCTTCTGAGTGTTTTCTCAGAGGGTGTGGTGGTACTGATTATCCTTATTATCTCCAACAAGGATTTTTTTTTTAAATGAAAAATTCTACTAGACTCTTTTGCTTCCACCTGAAATGCCTATCAGCTCTAGCAGATCTCATACCTTCATAAGCTTCATAATTACACTTCCTGAAGCAGAAGTCAGGCTTAAGGAAAGGTGGAGTAGCAGCAGCTCTTCCTTGTGCCTGTAACATCCTGCCCATAAAAGCAGGGAAATAGCTGTTTGGAAAGGAAAAAAGAACAACTTTTTGAACTTTCTGTTGTAAAATCAACACATTCCCCCATTTGCTGTTTAAGAACAAAGCATGTAATCGTTTTCCCCCTTCTCTGGTTTCCTGGTGGCCATTCTCCAGCATGGCAAAATAACTTGTGTTTGGAGTTGGGCCATAGCATCAGGTTGTAAGCAAGCAAGCCCTGTTCTCCAGTGCAGCCTAATTGCTGTTCTCCTGACCTTTCCTCAGATGGAGAGTTTGTTTATCCAGCTTTTCCTGTGGGATATTCATTAACCATGTTCTGAAGTCTTCTGTTCACACCTCCCTTGAACACCTAGTGGTTGTGGCCTCCTACTCTGTTCTCTCTCCCCTGTGTCCTGCCAGTATTGATCTAAATAGCACTGGTATCACCCTACTCTTTTGTTGATGCTATTAAAAAAAAAAAAAAAAAAGTCTGAATGTAACAATTGTCCCGTAATTCTGAAGTGATTCACTGCTACAGAATGGTCTGCCCAGATACAGAAATTGAGTTGATGAGAAGGGAGCAGCATGCTCACATAAGCACTGGAGATGTTAGTGGTGTATACTGTCTGCTGATACATGGCACCAGGCTAGCACAGTGTTTGGGTAAGTGGGCATTTGTGCCATGAGGTGTTTATTGCACTGTAGTTCTCTCACGTCACAGACTTGGTTAATGCTTGCTTATATTATCTGTAGTCTTTCGTTCTAACCTGTACAAAAATAAAACCCTGGCTTTCCCTTCCTAGTTCTTCTGTTTTCAGTTTGTTTAGTCCGTTCTTTTTGACCTGTAAAAAGAAAAAAAAATACCTCATTCATCCTATTTAAGAAAGGAGCCTCCTGGATTTGTGGAAGTCATCCGCAGCTGGATAGTGATTCTGTTACTGGATGAGGACTGTGACAGCTGACGCTGGTTTCTTAGACAGTGGTAGCATCTAGCAGAGAAGCAGGCATATGGCAAAAAGCAGCCATCTTTTAAATTGTCTCAGCGTTGGAGGCACCTGAATTCACTTGTAAGAAATTAATCTGGTATGTGTATGTGTTCTGGAAAACAAATTAATACTGAAACTAGGCAACAAGTGTATTTTTGCAAAAAGGATTGAAACACAAGTTGGTGGCAGTTTTAAGTTTTTGTAATGGTAATAGTATATTTTGTCTTTCTTTTTAGAGAATGTAGGAGTTTTGAAGAAACTCGTCCTTTTGTCAGTCTCACTCTGCTTGCAACTGAATTCTTGGTAGCCTTAAATATGTGTGTGATAGATAAAATCCAGGTGGTAGAAAAACAAGAGTTTGAAACCCCTCAGAACCTGGTTATCATTACCATGCTGATGACTTTATTCAAGGCATAATCTTGGTGACTTGGTTGGTTTCTTCACAATGCAGAGATTTGAGGATTGAGCACCATTTTACCAGTGTGATCTTGAGGTCACCAGGACATGGGCTTTAGTGGGTGCGGGGCTGGATGGCTGAGGTTCAGCAGCCAGCTGCCTTTACTAGTTTGTTCTCAGCTAGGCTGTGAATGCTCTGCTGCATCTGTCGTCCATCTCACAAGATGAGAGGAATAACTTACACTGGGAAGATGCAGCAAAGAGTCCAGGAATGGTTCAAGCCTTTTATTTTCCTTCTTACTGCAATCAAATCTGAGCTCTCAAGTCTTGATAAGTTCAAACTGGAATACCAGTCAAATTGAATGAGGGTGGAGAAAGAACTGAAAAGTTCCTGTTTGCTGCAGCCTAGAGATAATTGCTTAAGGGGTTCTGGTTTTTATTTTCCATTTGACCTCTTAAGGCTGGGGATACAAAATAGAGGTAAAATACTATCAATGTAAATTTACAGTAGTATGTGGTTGTCTAGTTTGCCCCCATCCATTTTTCTTTCTTGAATTTCTGCCAGACCAGTTCAGGCAGTAGTAGGTAAAGCTGATGATTCTAGTATGTTGCTTTAGAAATGTCTTTTGGATACTGATATTTAATAAAATGTGGTGATGTTTTTCTGTACAGAAGGGTACCATCATTAAAGTTTTAATTGTTAATGAAATGTGCCAGGTGATATAAATTTTCTGGAGCATGAAAGAAGGAGGAAGTTTTTTCATGCCGGCCAGGCTGCAGGGGTGGGTCCTTTTGTCTGCACTGTGAAATTTGGACATCTCTTTGAAGAGATTGTTTTTTAATATTTCTGTGTAAGCTGTGTAGTGACTTAATTGTACAAATTGCAGTAATAGAGAGTAGTGTTGGTGTAAAAATACTTCCTATGGACTTATTTAATGAAAACCTAACTTGTTGTGAAGTAGAGCTACAGACAGTGTAAACTTTGTTAGATTTTGGATGGAGTTAGTTTTTAGCTCTGTTTGTTTTGTATATAAAGCAGCAGTTACATAAGTTGGCTGTAAATGCATGTGATGGTTTTATTGTGATCATATTTAACATACTAAGATACATCTGCTACTTTGGCTTAGAGGTTGTGTATATTTCCGAAGATACCAGTGACTGCTTACAAGTTTGAGCATTCTCCCAGCCAACCAAGGTTATTGTTACAAGGTTTCAAGGCCATTTAAAAGTAGATTTCATTTGAAAAATAGATAGTTGTACTTCCTTATATTTGTGGGGGTTTGAGATGCATGTGTGGTAGAGGAGGGCATTTTCTCTTCAGAAAAGTTTCAAATGTGAGATCAGCACCAGCTTGATAATGACAGTAGCAGTAACTTTTTGAATTTGAGGAACTGTATGTTCTTCAAAGTACAACATCCTCCCATGACCCTGGGGACCCTTCTTTGAGAAGACCGTTCATCTTTCGGAAGATTTTTTCACTGTAGCCTCTATGATAAGGGAAAACTGTCAGGGTTGTTCTACATCTGCAGAGCCAATGTGTGATGTTTCCTAGATGAGAATTGCTAGTGTGCATTTTTGAGGTTTGTGTTTTTTCTTTTAAGTGGAACAAATCCAAGCAAAAATTACTTGGTGGGGCTGTTTTGATCATGTGCAGGCTCACCATTTCTGTGTAACACCAGTCCTAAGGCTTGGCCTGGTTATGATGTTGTCTTTTCTTAGAACAGGCAGGTTTTGTCATAAGGTTTTAAGAGTAATTTGGTGACACAATTTTAGAACTACCCAATCAAACCCTGGGAGGGAATGTTGCTCTAAAGATAAAATGGTGTTTGACACACTTGGCAAAAAGCTGGCACATCACCCAGCTTCTGCTGAGACAAGGCCCACAACTGAGCTTGCTTCAGACGGGAAGGTGCTGGCACTAAGCACAGGGAGAAGACTATGCCTTGGCCTGGCACGGGGCTCACTTGCCCAGGAATGGCTGGTTGGTTTCCAATGTCAGTTTTAAAGTAAAGTGTAGAAAGTTGCATTTGGAGACCTGGGAGGTTGTCATTGTAAACAACCTCTTCCTACTGTCTGTTGGATGGACCTTGTTGGATTCTTGCATTGTGGGGTAGTATGTAAATACTGTGTTAAAATAACCCAGAGCCCTAATGTTACTTGGTTGTTTGATCTTTACTTGTATTAGTACCCTGAGCTTCAGGCCATACTTTACCTTCAAGATACACTAAATAGTTTTCAATACAATATCCTGTATCAGCTTGTTTCCTAATGGTTTTTTAAAAGCTTGATTTTGTTGTACAGGTCACAGAGGCTGGTAATCGATTTTAGTTCATTAAACACCTTATCTGCTTAAATAGCTAGCAGTTAAAACTCATACTTTCTGAAGAGGAGACCTGAAGGAAATGATTTACTGTCTGTGATATTTCTTTCATCTAGTTTTACTGAAATTTGCAAAACTGAAACAGCCGTTAAATGTTATTTAAATCATGTAATATATTTCTTTAAAAAAATGTCGTAGTATGGAGAAGGAAAAATGTACAAATCTATGTAAAATCTGTTGTGTCTTTAGGGACAAAATCTAATGCTAAGCTTGAGTTGCTATTATTTGTACAGTTGGTTTTCACTTTAAACAGATGACTGCTTTTTTGAAACTGGGTTGCATGCCAGTAGTTAAAGTACAACCATGTAGGGGTTTGTAACTAGGGGTTTTCAGAGGTGAGGTCATGATGAACTTAAATGAAACTTAAGCAGCAATGTTAATGTCACTAACAAATATGTTCAGTTTTCTAGCCTTCCTTTCAGAATGCATGAATATGAACTGTGTTTATATTGCCTCTGTTTAAAGGAAAATAAAAGTAATAAAGGGAAGTTACTTTTGTTTCTCTGCTACTAAAAAATAAATATCCACCATATAAACATTTGAGTGTTTACATCAGAGGGGACAGATGGAGCCATAATGTTTTACTTTGTCATTCATTGCTTTCATTAGCATGCCAAACCACATGGCGATACTTGGTAAAAACTGAAAATAGTCAGAAAGTAACAAGTATTTAATAACTGTGATGCCTGTACCTTGGAAAATTATGATAAAATTATAAACAGTGATGTTGCATGGGCATTTCTTTAACCACTGTGGAAGGGAGACCACATTGCATTATGGATAAAAATAAAGATTTTTCATAGACCTGTAGTGTACAAATTTATAAACAAAGAGCATCTAAGCTTTGGTGCACCTATGTCATGAGTCTGATGCGGGTCTGATCCTCACATCCCATTTTTGTGGTTAAGTCACCCTGCTGTAAAATGATTGAGAGGATGGAGCAGCCACCTTAGGAAACACTAAGGATTTCAAGGCTCCTCACTTTGGAGAAGGAAAAAAGGTGGTGTGTGTGATTGTGGTTTACAAAATCACAAAAGTGATAAATTGAATGTGAAACTTGGGTTTACCAGGTCCTGGCATATTAGGATTAAAGGGCACTCAATGTTTTTAACAGAAGTTACCTTCTGTCTTAATAGAAGATCAGCTTAAAGCGTATGGCAGTACCTCTTCACACTGCAGTCATGAATTTGTGGAACTTGCTGCCACAGGAGGTGTAGAGACAGGCAGTGTTGGCAGGTTCAAAAATGGCTTATATGTGTGCATAGGCACCAGGCCCATAAATGGACACTGAACAGACTTGGAAGGGAGGTGCCCTCTGAATTCCTGCTTCCACACTTGTGGATGCCAGCAGAGAGGCTGCAGAAAAGGCTCACGTGCTTGCTCGAAATAGCCTTTGTTTTTGCTGCTGTCAAAGGCAGAATATCAGGCTGCATGCCCCGTACACCTGGCCTGGGAGGGTGCCACTTCTCCTGCTCTGTCAGGAGGACATGTTGTAGGCTGTTCTTGAACTCTCTCTGACTGTCAGGGTAATTGTCTAGTCTTGGGTCAGCCAAACCTGCTTAGAAAAACAAAATCTTTTCCTAAAAAAGAGACTGCTTCCTTGCCCTGTGTGCCACTGTGAGAATTGGATCTCCCTGACTGCAGAAAGCAAAAGGCATTACAGGAAGATACAGAGATTATTCTGCCTACATCCATCCTGTCAGAAAAATTCCTCTTTCCCTGACCCAGAGAGCAACTTCACCTTGTTCAGGAGGATGCAAACATTTCAAAATTCAGCTATGATAAAAGGTCAATGCTTGGAGATACTTGGATGTTAATGTTTCTTCTTGTCCACCCTGCCTTCAGCTGGTCTTGTTCATGCCTTTTTGGGTACTGGTGTCTCTGACTGGCTGTGACCAGTGTTTCTGCTTGCTGAGTCTGAAGGTTTCAGATGAAGGAAGAGCACATATCTGGAGTTCAGGCTTGCCCCAGGATAGGAGGAGGAATTACTGTCACTGGGAAAGCTGCTCTGCTCTCAGGAGAGTTAGGATGAGGGAGAAGTAAGATGCTTGTTTCAAAATAGTTTAATTGCAAGGTTTCAGTTTCCTTCTTTCCTGTAGGAGTGCTGGCAGGCTGGTAGGAAAGAGTATTCTTGCTTGTAGAAAGAGTAACAAGTGAGATTACAATTCCCTTTATTTTGTTTCCTGTATACTCTGTTGGGCTTTTTTGGTTGTATGATGGCATTGTTAGTTAAATCCTTCCTTTAATGCAAATGTGATGTAAGTAGGGTGCACTAGCTGTAATTTTTATGCCTAAACAAGACTTTTTTTTTTTTAACATCGATTAGGCTGGATTTCTCATTTTCAAACCCTCAGTGTTTTATTTCAAAAATTATTTCTGGCCACAATTTACAGCAAGATCATGACATTTTCATTCATCTGACTGAATCATGGTCACTGTATGTGTGGGATTAATGTGAAACATGAGAGCTGAGATAGGGACTGATGTGTCTTAGAAGATTGCTTGAGTTCCCACACATCTTTGGTTCTTCAGATTTCTCATAAAAATGCTTTATATATGTTCCTGGGATAGGTTTAACCTTTTGTCCATTGTATTTTCCTCTGTCTTTCAAGCTGAAATATTAAGAGCAGCTTGGTACCTCATTCCTCAAGAGATGCTAATTTCTTGAAATTTTGTGAAAATAGTAGGTTGGATGGAAGAGAGGCACCTTCTTGTCTCCATATATAGAAAGCTGCAGTAGCAGTTTGGGTTATCCTGGCATTTGACTCAAGGCAAGGATCCTGAGGATGCAGGCTTCATGGTTTTGGAGTTTCCTTTGTTTGTGAAACTTTTTCTCAGCCTCATCCCATAGCAGGCTGTAGCTGTTGAGTTTATTAGTGCTTGCAGGACTAGGGTTTGGCAGTAACCGTGAGACTTAGACTTCCATAAAGCCCCTGATGTGATGTGAGTCTTCTTTTTTGGGACCACAACTTGATTCGCAGTTCACTTTAATTGTAATTTGTGCAGTTTTAGTTGTGTTTCTTGAGGATTCATGCTGAGCTAGTCTCAGCCAGGGCTTTGGACTCTGCATAAATGTTACAAAGAGAGTGCTGCTTCTGGAAACATCTGTGCTACAATAAATGAGATGAGCACAGGGGGTTCAGGCAATAAAGAAAAAACATTTTCTGCTCTTTTTCTTGTGAGGAAGCTCAACTGTGAAGAGGCATTGCATCATGAGCTCTAATGAAAGACCAGCTATTCCCCTTGGGAAAATGAAAGCACTTGCCTCATTTTCCTCTTACTGGCAGCTGTTGCTTAGGAATTTTATTTGAGAATGAAATGCTGCTTTGATTGACCTGAGAAATGGCTTTAATACAAATGGCTGCCAATGGTCTGTACTGTAAGTGTTCTGAAGGACAGAATGATTTTCTTAAAAATTAGTAGCTCAAACTAGAAAATTAGTGGTTTAGACCCAAATATATCATCCACATGAGTTCTGATGTAATCAACTGTCTCCTTGAGACTAGTTTTTTGTCTTTCGCATCTGTGCTGGTCTGAGGAAGTAGCAGATGACATTAGCATCAGGGAGTGGAAGGAGACCAGGAGCTCTGATGAGGAAAACATTAATTGGGCTGGGAAGAGGAAGGGGTGTTGATGTGGCAGACATTACTGAGAATATCTATTGGCTAAGTGATGGAAGAGAGTCTAGCTCAGGTTCTATTCCATATTTTTTATTTAATTTTTACAAAAATGACATGGAAATGTTTGTGCATTGTTTTATAGAAAAAGTTCATTTTTTTGAACACTATCACCCAGAAGTGATATTGTGAAGCCTGGCAACATCTAGGTCTTGTCTGATGGAAGAAGACACAGTGTGAACTGCTCTGCTGGTTGTGCTTGTATTTCACTCTGCTGCTGTGACATATGCAAGGATCTGTGGTTAGGAAACTCATCACCAGGGCCTGACTTTTGAAGAAAGGCAGTTGCCCAATTCCTCACATACAGCATTTGTGAGGTGTGTGCTGGGTGTCTTGTAGGGAGTCAGAGATGAATCAGCCTGGAGATGAATCGTGCTCCCCTTGTGCCTCAGCAGTGCTCTGGCTTTGAGAAGCTGTACCCAATCTCACCTCCAAAATGCTCTTGCTCCTTTGTTTAAAACAGCTGACTTTGGAGCCGTTGCTTTCTCTGAGCAGATGTGGCTTCAAACACTTGGTGGCCATTTCAAGAACAAGATGTCAGAAGCACGTTGTAAAGCATGGTAGAGGTAAATGAAGTACTGCTGTTATATTGGGTGACTCAAGGTCTTCACAGGTAATAAATTTACCTGCTGAGATAACAAAGTGGAATTTGATCTGCTAGATGGAAGCAGAGTTAGCAGGGGACAGCTTTTCTTTTAGTGGGTCCTGTTGTGAAGGGCCTGCTAATGAAGGACTGATTTCCTGTGGGAAATTAGTTTGTCAAGTCTTCCTCAACCCACCTAAGTATGCTGGTCAAAGAAGACTTACTTATTTTAGCTTCTAACATGGCTAGCAAAGCTTTATGGTGAAATTTAGGTGCCAGTGTATACTGAGAGCAATTCAGCCCCAGGAAAGTTGGGGAAGAAAAACAGGGAAAAAACCCCCCTATATGACATCTTATTAACTTCTCTTTGCATGTTGACTAAGTATAATTAGGAAAATTAAAAGACACAGGTGCCTCAAATCTGTGTGTTCTGCTTAGTGACACTCAGTGAGAGCAGCTGACCCAGTGAATCATGATGGCCTGAAGCTTTCTTGTTCATAATAAAACCAGTGAGTTGTTCCTTTGTTGGCTTTCTGTTGTCAGCAGTCATGTGGGATTTACTGTCTCTGCAGTTTGTGTGACAGCAATGTGATTTTCTGTAAGTCCTGGTGTGTAGCTAGTGAGGAGGTTTTGTTTGCTTGGTTGAAGTTGTGCCCTGATGAATGAGTGTTCTGAGCTTTTTGTTTGGGTGCAGGATGGTATCACCAGATTAATTCATGAAGATCTTGGTCTTAGGTTTCCAGTGGCATCAAGTTATTTCCTCTCCTGGGACTCATCTTCACTTGTCACTGCCTGTGGTCTTGATGATGGTGAAAGATGGAGGAGTAGGGTGAAAATGATGACTGAAGTAAACAGCATTTCTGCCTATTAGATACAGTATTTTATTGAATGATTTTAGGTCCATTAGTTTGTTTTAATCCCAGCAGTGCTCTTTGTATTCAGTTCAGAGATGTGCTATGAACTGCATGCTGTTGAAATTAATTGAGACACGGGCTTTGCTTGTTTAGAAAATGAGTTAGAGGTCCATGTGTTGGCAGAACACTCGCTGCAGAAGGAGGTAATCCCCGCTTTCATGTAAACACAGATGTGTTTTTTGTGGGCTAAATTAAGCATTGCCAAAATTGTCCAGCCTCTAGTGCTAGTGCAAGAAGGCAGAAATTCCTGTGGTATGTTCAAGTATGGAATCATATCTAACTCATTTGAGGGAATGACAGCTGCCCCAGTGATGCCTTGTGGCCCAGAGCTCTGTAGTGGAGCTGCACCTGGGAAGGCCAACTGCAAGGGCATCACCAGGGCAAGGCTGTGGGAAATCTGCTGGCTTGGATGCTGTGCTTGGATTTTGCTCATCATGTCTGCTTCCATGGCAGTTCCCAGGATTAGAGTGATCTTGTGGGGTGATGTCTTTTCTAACCATCAAATTTCTGTCATTTTGGGAGAACAGAAATGTGTATGAAAACTCTTACTTAGTTCATACTTACTAATTCACCAAGGTTTTTTTTCCTTGTCCTTTTTTTTTTTCTTACTTAATAATGCACACAGATCATTTCCTAGCTGTCAGCCTTGTGAACTTTACCCTGTGCCATTGCCATTAAAGGCCATAGGTTCTTTTTCTCATCCATAGTTATTAAAAGTCATTTTTGTGGAACTAAACCTTGAGGTGCACAGAAGTTAATATGGAGTGGTTGCTTGTTTATTACTTTTTCTTAAACAAAGGTTGATGTTTCAACATAGGAAAGGTGAGGTTTTTTCCTCTTTCCTGGTCAGTGTTTTTGCTTAATAATAGTGAATGTTGTGGGTGACTTCCGTAATACGGTGACAGACAGCAAAAACAGGGGTAGGCACCTGCTTGAACAATCAGAAATAATTAATAATAAGCATTAAAGCTGAGGTGTCCAATATTGGAATTTCAGTATCAATATTGTTAGTAGGTTGGAGAGGTATGAATTCCACAATGTCCTTGTCTCTGAGGTGAGTCTTGGCTGGTATCCATGCGAAGGAGTGTGTCTGCACTCACACTGACAGGGAACATTGCAAGTTAAAGCTTTCTTGAAATGTGCCATATAGATGTCACAGGCCTGCAGACTGTTTCCTGTCCCTTTGGTATCCACCTTTTTTCCTTTGTGCCTGTTTTGTTTGCCCCCAGATGGAACACTATGAAGCTGAAAGAGCCTTTGGGGAGATAATGTGGGCAGTTTAAATGAAGCTGTGTTTTTATTATTTGGGGCACTCTGGGGGAGAGGGAAGATGACAAACAGAAGGGCAAGAAGGCTTCATTTCTCTAGGGAAAATAGAGACTTGAATTCTGAAAAAGTTCAGTAGTTTGATATTTGTAATATAGTAAGTGGGGTCTGGAGACTGTGCAAAATGCTACACAGTCTTAGAACTGTGCTTAAGGAACTAATGGCAGAGCTGTCTTTCACTGGTGTTCCTCTTTTGCTTTAGTTTCCTGATCTTGAAATAAAGGTATGTTCTCAGTGGTATGCAGGAAATCAGTATCTGAGCCCAGATCAGAATTCAAGGTTTCTGGCTTCAAGTTCTCCATTCAGACCACACTTTTCTTTTTATAGCTATGGGAAAAAACCTCTGCTCCAGCATGTCATTTGGTGAAATGCCTATAGGAAAAGCAAAACTAAGCCTAACAGAGCTAAAAATATTTCATTTTAAATTAGGAGACAGAAAAAGTTCAGCAGATTCTTTCTGGCAAGTGGAACCTTACAGTGCCACAGCAGATGTGCTCATCTTTGGGGTCGTGTCTGGCAAACTGAAGTGCCTGCAGAGATGTTTGCTGAGTGGTGCTGAGTGGTATCCAATAAAGTGGGATACAGGACAGGCCGCTGAAGTCAGGGAAGTCCTTTCTCAGGATACACTACATGGGAGTGTGTTTGTGAGGACAGATGGAACTGTGACTTGGTTTGTCTGTAGGGTGATGTGTTCAGGTGTTCTCTGAAAGCACTGAGGTTCTTCAAAGCTTCTCCCTTTTCTAATTGAAGCCTTAAATCATCAAAGCTGAGAGCTGAGACTCTTTCATACTATATATGGCATTTAAGCTAGTGGTAGAAACTGGAGTGTATTTATAACACTGGTTTGCTGCGGGAATACATATTGGGAACAAATGTTTGCTTGGAAAATATCCAACTCCAGGGTCTTCTTTTACTGCCACACGTGAAATCCATAGCAACCTCATAAAAGCAACAGTTGAAAAATCTTAATAAGGCCTTCCCCATGGAAAAAACATGTAGTTGGTGTAACAATATGTATCTGGAGAGTTCTGATGGTTTATGTAGTAGGCAGTGATCCTGTATGTAACATCCTGTCTATCACATTGGAATGCAGGGATGCTGTAGTGTTGTTGGCACACACTGTGATGGTTGGGGTTACTTGTTAGGACGTGCTGCTATTTTCAGAGTTAGCCCTCGTTTGTTTGGAAATACCTATTTGTGTCCCAAGTAATATTTAACGAAAATTTTAGGTGTTCTTAATAGGATGGCATGGCATTGACATGAGAAAATCAAGCAATAAAATGAGCTGAACTGTTTTGCATACCAGTGCAAAATATTTGAAGGATAACAGTTGGTAAGCAAAGGGCACAGGTGTCTGGGTGTATTGATTAAACCATCTCCCTTCAGTCTGAGTGTTCAGTTTGATTTGCTTAATGTGTTAATCCTTTCTCTAATTGCACAGCAAATTATTGTTATCTTGACCTTCTGTGGAATAATTACCATTTGGACTAAGAATGTTCATATCCAGAATCATAAAATAATTGATTTTATTTTGTGTTTTAAAACTTCTGTCTTGTTTTTGAAGGATGTTCAGAAGGAGCGAGAACCTCATGTTTATCTCAGTAAAGAAGAAGTTAAAGAGAAGATACAAAGCTATAATTCATCTGTCACTGATAAATTAAAGATGACCTTGGTAAGCTGTGCATGGAATTCCTGTAATTTTTAATGTGAGCAGTTGAGTTGTAACTTTGTAGTGCGTTGTGAATTGCTTTATTCTCAGCATCTTACATATGAAACTGTCTGTTTTAATGATTTTCTGAGACTTTTCCTTAGATTGGCAAATTAAATCTCATGTATGTAATGCTTTCTGTCCCGTAACTCTTTTACATGGGTCAAAACAACTTGTTGGAAAAACAAACTGATGTAATTTAAAATGTGTCTAAAGAAAACTGTCAGCTGACACAAAGGTGTACATTTGTCAGAATTTTCTGACAAATTCTGAAAACGCTCAGATGGTAAAAATGAGGGTATATTTTTCTTGTTTCTGCAGATAAATTTTTGTCAGATTTCTTTGATAAGGATGCTCAAGCAATGATAAACGTTAAAACATGCAATATTTATTATAGGAGACTTAACTTTCAGAGTAGTCATACAGGTTTTCAGCATGAAGAGACTTTCTTCTCCCCAAAAACATAGACAATACAAACTGAAATACATATACTTCTCATTTCCAAGGATTGTGAACCAGGTCTCATGTTCAGTTCAGTCTACTCAGGACCATAATAACAAAATTCACATCTATCCGCTTAGCAAGCTGTTATTCAGTTGTTATGCTGTCCAGATTTTCTAATACATGACATATTCCTGTGGGTGTAAATGGAAATTTCGATATTCCATTATATACTAAACCATATGACTATGTACTAAAAAGATCTTCATGTGTTTGCATGTGGATCAGGACTTATTATCCCTAAAACCAGATTGTCAAAAGTTTTCTACCTCAGTAAGGTTTGATTTGCTTTTGCTATTTTGTCTTTCAGAAGCAACCGAAATAATTTCAGATGTTAATTGGATTGGCATTTATTCTGGGGTTTTGCCTGGTTTTTTTCGTTTGTTTTTGTGGAGTTTTTTGTTTTGGTTTTGTTGTTTTGGTGGTTGTTGTTGTTTTGGGGTTTTTTTGTTGGTTGGTTGGGGTTTTTTTTAACATGATTTGACCATCTAAATGCCTCAGACTAAGCTGACAAGACAGCTAAAATGTAGGAAATAACTACATTATTTCTGCATTAAATCTGTTGCTAAAAATGGGTGTTAGTTGTCTTTTCCACTTCATAGTTCTCTCCTAAAGTGAAAACATATCTCTGGTATGTTGTACCTTTTGCTTGATGAGGTCCTAATATACTTAGAATTCAACAATTATTATTAAGAAAAAAATAATACTGAGTAGTTATTAATAAGAAAAATTAAATATTCAGAATATATGCCAGAAGGAATAACTATCTGGATTACCTTTCCTGTGAGATGTCATGTATTGCAGTGGTAATTAAATAGTGTTCACTGTGAGCATTTTCATTTGCCTGCTCCACTGCTGTGTCACAGCTGGTCACTGCTGATGATTTTAACAGCTCAGACTTTTCCTTCATTGCAGAATGCGAATGGGATTTACACTGGCTTCATCAAAGTCCAGCTGGAACTATGCAGGCCCATCACTGTGCAGTCCTCCCAGAGCCAGGGGAGGTGTGCTCCCAGCAATCAGGAAACTGCTTTTTACTTGCCAGACGGCTGTGTGAACACCCTTCACATCAGCAGCACCAACACTGTCCGGGAAGTTATCGAGGCCTTGCTCAAGAAGTTCTTTGTGGCTGACAACCCTGCGAAGTTTGCACTTTATAAACGCTGTCACAAGGAAGATCAAGGTATAAGCTGAGCTTGTGGCATTTTGGTAGTGGAAAGGTTTGGGGAGGGAGTTGTGCTGTAGTAATACCTGAAATAAGCCTGGTGGAAGAACTCAGGTAAATAGGAGTGACAATATTCCTTCCTTGTCTTTTTTTTCCTTACGTAAAGTAGCATGGTAAGAGAGTAAAAGACTTGGGGGTATTTCAGGATAATTCATCCAAGACAAAGTCACCTGCTAAAACATTACGCAGATCTCCTGTGCTTTGCAGTCCATTTTATTTTACTTTATGCTCTTACCAGGCCCTAAATTTCAGCTGGTCTGATACACTCCAGAGTTGTGAGATTAAGTTACAGGACAGCTTTTTAAAAAGATAAGCCATAGTATCTGTGGTGCCTGAGGTACTGGCACTGGCAGACCGCTCTTGAGGTGATGACCGCGGGCACATGTGTTGTGCTCACGTGTGTTAGTGCACGTGGCTGTCTCTGAGCACTGGCTGCTGTTAGGAGTTTGTTGTAAGTTGTGATGGAAATGCCAGGAGATGGAAAAGGGTATTTTTAGGGAACGGTGCATTTTGCCAATGTTGTGTTCTTACACTTAAAATCTGCCTTGGTTCCATGGACATTGAGAGCAGTTTCAGTGGTTCACATATTTCTAGCTGGCACAGTTGTCTTTTAGACTTTGTGTGTGAAATTTTACGTGGAG
The DNA here is from genome assembly GCA_013397195.1 of Hylia prasina. Classification (NCBI taxonomy): domain Eukaryota; kingdom Metazoa; phylum Chordata; class Aves; order Passeriformes; family Sylviidae; genus Hylia; species Hylia prasina. Next base: position 537,254 of record VYXD01010368.1, read on the forward strand.
AAGGTATCAGAACAGTGATACACAGCTCTGATGTTGTAAATGCTTAGAGTAGAGCAACAGTGTGTTGTGGTTTTTTTCTTGTGGGTTATTTTTCCCCCCCGGCCCTGCATGTACTGTGTTGGCTGGAGGCCGTTTCATTCCTGTTCAAATGCAGTGTTGCACTGTCACCATCAGTCACTTGCTCAGCTCCTCCCTGAAACTCACAGCTCAAAACCAGTATGTGGAGTGATAGATAAACTGTGTGTAAATTCTGGCTACACATGCATCTGTCTGAAATTTTTTAGCATTAGTGTTAGTCATTCCAAGTGTTGAAATGTCGGTAAAGATGGTAATTACTGTGTTTTCCTTCTCCTGCAGTTTATACATGCAAGCTGTCAGACAGAGAACATCCCCTCTACCTGCGCTTGGTGGCTGGCCCCAAAACAGAAATGCTCAGCTTTGTTCTACGTGAGCATGAAACTGGAGAAGTCATGGTATGTCACACGCTCCTGGGTCAGTGTTGGTGTAACTTCATGGACAAGTGGGCTTCTGTTTGAGCTGTGCTGACCAGACAGTTCATTTCTTGGAAGCAAACTCTTTTCCCCTGTTAATTTCCTTTGTGCCTTTTGTAAACATTTCATTTGTGGTTAGATTGACTCGTTGTTACTTGCAGAGGAAAAATACAATTTAAAAGAGTAAAATATTTTCCAGTGCCCTAAGATTTGCAAGGAAGGTGCCTGATACTGTTTCAGTTGGAAATTGTCTAGAGTGTCTGAGGTTTTGTTTGGAAATACTATATATAAAAAATATTAATGAATTTTCTGTTCATCACATCCATTCTTTGCTCTCTTTGTCGTTCCAGTGGGAAGCTTTCAGTATTCCTGAACTGCAAAACTTCTTGCGCATACTGGACAAAGAGGAAAATGACCAACTGCAGATCCTGAAGAACCGCTACGCAGCTTACAGGGGCAAACTTGAAGAAGCCCTTCGTGGGGTGTTGAAACCTGGTTAAAAGGGGGCCAAAGGACACTCAGGAAAATGTGAGCTACCAAATGTCAGTAGAGCATGCCAAACCCAACATACAGAGAGCAGCAGAGAGTAGTTTTCTTTATTCAGAAGACTGTTTCGTGATGCCAGGGTAGACTCCAGTTCCATAAGCCAGGTCAGTTAGCATCTTGCACCCACAAGTAAGGGATTCTGCATGTTTGTACGTCAGTTTGCAACCCTCTGTGTGCCTAGAGAGTTTCCCAAGTTATCTTGGAGCAAGCTGTGAAACTGTAAGCAATTTCCTAGGATGCTGTTAAAAAATACCTTTTTTTTTTTCTTCTTTGCTTAATGGTATCTTTACAAGTAAGGATGTGCAAATTGATGGGTTAAAAAAATATTATTAAAGCCATTTGGATGAGAATTAGTTGGAGCACTATCTTAGAGATGAAATTGATTTGCACTACCTTTCTATTTTCAAATAGTTACTGTATAATTTGTGAGAGAACTGTTATAGGTTGAAAACTGAAGAGATTTTGTGGTTTGTACTGTGAAATATATGGAAAGCTTTTAAGTGGTCTTTGTGTAGAAGGTAAAGAGAAAGTTGAAAAGAAGGTAAGAGTTGCGGGAGAAGAGCTCTAATAGCTGGCAGAGGAGGTTTTAAATGAAAATAGTATTTACACAGAGGAAAGTTGAAATACTAATTCTACGAGGTTAAAGTTTTAGTATGTTATAATATTGTGAATAAGTTTTATGGTTCTTAAATGCGTAAATCCACACTGGAAAAGAAATAAAGATAACAGAAATAGTGGGAAGGAACAAGAAGCAAAAGCTAAGTAAAATGGAAATGGAGCTGCACATACAGGTCCCTTTTAGAAAAGATTGTGTAAAGGCATAGTCAGGGTTTGAAAAGTGTGGCAAACCTAAAAAGCTGCTTACTTGAATTCTGGAAAGTGGTCCATGTCTCAGATAACTCTGTGAGAAATACCTGTCTAGTGAGGGTGCAGACATAAGCTACAACTACAGATGCATTTGGTCTTTATTGTAAGTCAGGTCTTTCCTCTGGCTCAGTGATCCATTTTTAGGCTGGATAATCGTGAATTACCATATCTGAAAGACAGAAATAGCTTCCTCTGCTTCTTTCTTTGTTAAAGGCTCAGTCCAGCAAAGAAAGTAGAATTTCTTATTCACATTTCCAGTCCAGCAGAAGGTTAACATTTATTGTCTGTGTTGGTGACTGAGCTTAGTAACTCTTGCTTTTAATAATTCAAAATGTTTTTTCCTTACGGTTTTTAAACTCTTAATTGAAAAACTGATTACCAAATTCTTCAGACTGCTGATTTACTTGATTTAAAAGTAGGAAAAATGTAGCAAGAAAACTTTTTACTTTAGTGTAAATATAGTTGTTGTTCTTTCAGAGCTATTTATCTAAAAAAAAAAAAACATGTTCAAAAGAAACCAAAGAAGTGGGTGTGCAATAGAAGCTTGGAAGCATGAGGCAGATTTGAGTGACTGATACCATAGTCATTATCATGCCAGAGAGGAAATGAGTTATGTGGTGGGGGAGTGGAGGAGTGCTAAAGATTGAAGAGCAGCAGAAATTTTGGTGGGTTTTTTTCCCCCCGTTCTTAAAGTATTTGTTTTAAATTCCCAAGGAATTGTTAAAACTTTGGTGACATCTAATGGATACTGTGTGAAACTCCAAGATGCTTCTGTTCTTCCCCTTAGTTTTATGTAATTGTGCCTTTGTTTCCTTTCCTTAATAAGATTCTTTTTAAAACTCTTCACAGGTTTTTTAGGTTAAAAAAATTTGCAAGCTTATGAGACAATCATAATGTTTTAAAGAGTTAAGAGAAATTAAGAGTAGGACTAACTATAAAATATATCTAAGGCATATCTTGTTTGTTTTTTTAATTTCACATGTAACATTGTAGTGCATGTGTGAGTTAGTAACATTATCCTCAAGTGAGACACTTTATAATGGTTCAGGGAATGCTTTTGTGTTTTGTTACAGTTTTCCTAGGAATGCAGCAGCATGTTGGTGGGTATTCTGTTAACATCTTAATTTATGTTTCTGCCTATAGCTATGTAATCATTGCATAATTGCTGTCAATATTGAACCATTTGTTGCTCAGATTTAAACACTGTTTGAGTTTTAAAGTTGAGTATAAAAATATGTGAATTTTGATTGTACTTGAACTAAACTATCAGTCTTCTTATGTAGGCACATCTGCATTTACTTTAGCCAAAAACCTCAATCAGTGTTGTATGCACTATGAGTCTTGATTTGGGGTGAAGGGGAAGGGGGTGGGGGACCAAAATAAACTTTTATTTTAATTTTGTCTTAGTTCAGTTAATTATTGTAAGATGTCATGTGTGGAGTTAATTTTCTCTTTTTTGTTCTACACACTGGCAGTTACAGCAGCTTTAATTTAAAAGAAATGGTCTTGCCTGGTCAGTTTTATCATTTTTAATTTTAGCATCAAATTGAACTGTCAAAGCTTTTGTTGCAAAACTGTTTTCTTGTCATTATATGATGGTACCAGAATGACTAAATGATGCGGGAGGGGGAAATGCAGGGAAACATTAATATGTATGTCTTTAAATACAAACATTTAAACTATTTATAATTTTAACAAGCTTAGTTTTATTTTTGTAGGGAAGTTTTTATTCCCCTAAAGTTATTGCTGAAATGGCAAAAAAAAGTGATGGTTCCATTATTAAAGTTGAAGTTGGCAATACTTGGTTATGTGACGCGTTTGGTTTTTCCTTTACCTGATGATGGTGGTGTGATCACTTTGAGGCCAAATGGATTTCCCTGAAAAGCAGCAATGAGTCCTGTGGGCAGAGCAGCTGGCCTTTGGCATCAATTAAGGTTTGCCTGGGAGAGAGGGAGGGAGCTGAGGGGTGTGGGGCTCATGGAACTGACCCCTCCATAGAGGGAACACAGTGGTCCTGGGTGGGACAGCCCACGGGCAAGTGGTTTCCTTTCTGTTAAAAAACGCCTTGCAGAAACGAGGCCAATACACCAAGGCTGGAGGTGATACCCCAGCCCTCCCTCCCTGGGAAATGCTTTTCACTCCTTTTTATTTTTAATGGCTTTTTAGTGGCAACATCCATGTTTATTTTCCAGTTACTTGTTTGTTTGATAGAAGTGGTTTATTCCTCCCTGACTGAATTGGTAGAAGGGAGCTGCTGAGCTGTTTGCTTTGGTCCCTGTGGCGCTTCCTGGGGCACCATGGCCCTGCAGCAGAGATGGCAGTGGCTCAGCCAGTGCCTTGAAGGCTGGTTTATGTGATACCTCACAGTCTGGTGTATGCAGCAACCCCATTACGACTGTGCGTGTGCTTGGTAAGGCCTGCAAATGGCAAATTCGTCAGCACTCAGCACTCAGCCAGGGTGGGATGGATAAAAGCCTAAAGATACTGGAGTCAGCAAAGCTGCTGACCACACAAGTCACTGGGCTCTGCCTGGGGCAGTTATGTACCATCAGAAATACAACTCAGCAAAAGAAATCTCGTGTGTTTTGGCTGAATCAGGGGCAGAATCATCCATCTGGAGACTGATGAGTTTGGTGTGGAGGCAGAGCAGGATAGCAGCACAGTCTGTGGAAGCAGCTGGGCCACTCCTCTCCATGGCAGGGATCGGCACATTGTCAATCTGTTTTGTCTTCCTGCAGAGCGAAGTTTCAGCCCTGGAATTCTTGAACCTTTGCAAAAAACCCCACCAGACTCCATTCTCTTCCTGCCCTCCTCCTGTATGTGTGTGAGTCTACAGGGGTTTTCTTTCCTTCCCAGGTTCCCAGCATGGGGATTTCCAGCTGTAGTCCTTGCAAGTTTTGTTAGCATTCACTTTTTACCATCTCCCATTGATCCAGAACTGTTCAGGTATGTTTTCCTCCTTCATTTTAAAGGTCAATAGCATGCTTGTGTGTGTTGGAAATAATTGCTTTCAAAACTTTTCCTACCCTTTTCATCACACTATTTAAATTCATATGCAGGAGAAATAGTTTCTCTTATGAAACTGGAAAATAGAAACTTTTTAGTAAGTGAATTTTGAGCAAAACAATGCTGACTAGTGCACTATTCATACATTGCCAGAGGGAGATTTGTTAGTATACCTCAGACTAATGATAAGGAATAAAACTGTCTACGATTATAACAATTTTGTGTTTGTATTAATTTCAAAAAATTAGCTCATAAAAGTCTGTATATTTTTACCTTGGGCCTGAAAGCTTCACAGAATCCTAAATTTAGTCTGAAGTTTTAACAAATTGTTTAGGAAAAAAAAAAAGATAACTTGTTACTAGTATCTCTAGAATAAAGTCCTATTACTTCAAGTAACTTTCTAGTCCAATGTTTTGTTTCTTACATCCACTTTATAATTAATTTGATGCCATTTTGACACTTCACTTCCTGCCTTAGTTGGATCAAGTGAATAAAAAGCTGCAGCTGATCCTTACAGGAAAACTGAAAGGTTCAGAGTCTCTTACTGTTGATGATGAAGGCAAGCAGATACTTCCAAATGGGTAAAGTTATGCATCTGCTACATCTGCTTGGTCAAGAAGCAGGGATTGTGGTGAAAATTCAAGCCAGATAAGAGGACACATTGTGATCTACCTTTTAGAACAGTTTTAGTGCTGTGAACTGAGGACTTATCTATACTGGAGGAATTATTTTCCTCTTGAGGTATGAGTGGGTAAAAGAGATTGCTGCAGTTGCCAGTGTGGAGAAGTAGGCAACACCCAGTTCAGAGCAGTTTGAGTCAAGCACTTCAGACACCAAGCCTGGCTGCTGGCACTCGTTTTGTGGTATTTTTCAAGGAAATATGCAAAGGCCAGGACATGTTTGTCTGAAAAGTACCTTCTTGTGTTATGTGCTAGCAAGGTGAGAGGTAATTCTGGAGTGTTGTTGTTTGCCCTTGTGCAAGCTGAAATTAGAAGTGTTTTCAGTTGTAGCAGTGTAGGCCTGAAAGGGACCCAGGCGCACATCTTGCACTGAGGCACCCAGTACTAGAAAATGGCTTCCCAAGCTCTTTCTTTCCTGCTTTCCTCAAAGGTGCTTTTTAAAAATCGCCTTTTTATTGCATGTTCTCTTCTCTACCTCTCCCTGTACAACTTATAGAAAGGGCAGTGTCACAACTGGAATTTTGAAGAGTTTTTTTTTTATCCAAGGATTAATCCTGCAATTGCCAAATCTAACTTTTTATGACGCTGTATAAAGTAGTAACTTGGTTCTGTCTTTCTTGAGTGCATTTTCCATATGAATAAATCAGGATCTTACATATAAAGTAGTTCTGTTTTGCCTTCACTTTACCATGAATACCCATGAGAGAACTAGAGTGCAAAACTCCCTTCACTAACTGTAAACCTAAATATAGCATTGTGGCCTCACACACAGCATGAGAGAAAATAGCAATACAAGTCTAAGATTTCTCTCTTTAAATACAGAATCTGGAATGTGAGCAGAAATTTCAGCTGTTTCCAGCGTGTCTCAGGAGGAATTAGAATGCCAGTATATTTTATCACAGTGAAGTTCAGCCTCTTGCTTTTTTTTCCAGGCAAAGCTGTATTAGAACACTGGCTCTGAAGCCCTCCCTTCAGATAAACAGGTGCTTTCTGTATGCCAGTAATCCTCGACAGTTCTTTTAATCTAGACTTGTCAGCTGATACTTTCAGAATCTGCCCTCTTTGCTCCTAACATTCTTCCATAGATGTGAGTGAACAGATGTTAGACACTTCTGTATTTTTATCTGCTCTGGTTTGTCTAACGAGCACTCACAGTCAGAACTTGTGGGTTTTCAGTAATACGGGCACAGAAGGGCAGCATAACTTGTACAGAGTATCTTTTAACTCCTGTTGCCAAGTGACAGCACTCATTTTTAAATGTAAACAAGGCTGAGTGAAAATGCAGGTTGCATGGAAAGAACACAATATCTACCTTAGTTCAATCTATGTAAATAAAAGATGTATCAGAGAAACATTTCCAGGAAGTTAACAGACTTTACCGTACAAGTGTGTTTGGTTGAATAGGTCTAGGATTGGTGCTTAGTGCTGCTTCAGAGCCTGGAGCAGCCCAAAGGCAGGAGGACGCTGTTTTCTAAAGGTGGGGCTTAATTTGCTGCTGGTGTTTTTTCTTTAGTACTCTGCTTTTGAAGTTACTATACAATTTCAAAAGACTTGAAATACTTTTGTGAGGTTTTTGCCTTGTTAATTTAAACACTTCAAAAGCTGAGGAGAAAAACCACTAAGCAGGTATCCGATAAAAAACATGGTTATTCCTGTAGTGTAAGACTTACATGGTTTCAGTATTATTTTAAAACATCACAGCTCTTTTTTTTTTTTTTTTTCCTTAGGATTTTCATGTTGTAGGAAAAGGGTTATGTTCTTGGTTTGGATCAGTCACTGTAATGTCTTCCTTTCATCTACTGCCTGTTTTCCTTACTTGATAACATGGCAGAAGCCTTCACTGATTTTTATCAACAGCATGAGAATATCCCCATGAATCTTTAGTCTCATCCTTGATGTCTTTGGTGCCAACCCATAGGAATCTACAAAGTCATTCTTGCCACACAAGAGCATAGAGCTGGCTTTTCCCTAAAACGTGCACAGGAAAAATGAGGAATTGGGTGATTCAGTTGAGTTCTATCAAGCCCCTTTTATTCCTGTTTTTAGAAAATGGGTAGATTTTGGCAGCTGGAATAAGTTCAAACAACTTCAACACCTTGACAAAGCAGATTACTTTGAGATTTGTGAGCAATTACTGGTCCACAGCTTTAACCATAGTTGGATGGATATTATCAAAATACTGACAGCTGATGACTAGAGCAGGATCTGGAAAGCAATAGATGAGCCTTTCTTTGTAATCCTGGAATTCCCCTGCCCCATCCCTTGAATGAAGTATTAAGGCTGTGTATTTCTTTTTCTAAAACAGGTGATAGCTTCAGCCTTGTAACAGCAATTTTCTTCACAAACCCGGCTTGTTCGTAGAAATTAATGACAGGGAGATGTGGCAAGCTTCCATGACCCTGATGGTAGTGGCACTTGGTGTGTCAGTGGTGGGAATGTCTAAGTAATACAGAGCTGCCCTTTCTTGTGGTGCTACAGTAAACTTTATAGTTTTCATAAGCTGGAACATCAAAAGGCAGGCAGCCATTAAATACTTTTGTCAACTTAATGGAACACTGCTACCTCCTTGCCAAAGGAGAAGTGAAACTGATACCACATGGTTAAACAGAAATGCAAATAAAATGGAGAAATACATGTTTTAATGGCTTGTAAAAGCCTATAGTTAAATAGGTTAAAGGTGTAACAAGTCACCTTCTACAGTTCAGGAAATTTATATAGTATTTTTAAATAGAATCATCCAAGAACTTCTGCTCTCTAACAGGGACTGGGTGAGTAAGTAGCATGTATCTTATTGCTAGTCACAGTTCCCATTTTGGAAAATGTCTCATGTGAGGTTTTATTCTTCCTCTTATATTGGTCTTAATTATGAACAGCAGTTTTTCCATTGTGCTTTCTGTTTTCCATCTATTCAACTACACCAGTTTCCAAGGAAATGCAATTACAGGTTGCATTTCAATTTGTTCCCTCACCTCAGGGTTTCCTCCTGGTGTAAAGTAGCCAGGTGGTCTCCTGCTAAGACACGGTATTAAGGTTCCTTGTGGCCATATGAAGTAGCCCTTGTTAGGTAGGAGGGCAGTAAAGCAGAGGCTTATAAAGATCTATAAAATAGGAATTCAGCCACCACTATTCCTGTAGGAAGGTTTAACTCAAGCTCGGTAACAAAGATAGGAAGTTTGATAGGCAGTTTATTTTTTCTTTCTTCAAAAGTGCAGCAGTGAACAGGGTCCTCTGGAAGGGCACTTTCTAAACAGATGTTCAGAACAGAAATATACTCACAACATGCTACAGCAAAGTATGCTCACATACAGAGAGAGGCATACAATGAAAATTCATTTTATTTGAATCACAATTAATGACAGCTGTTTCATTATGTTCAAATACTGTATTCAGCCTGATGAATCAGTCTCAAATTACTTGCTTGAAAAGGTATTATACCTGCTTTGGATGTGTGTTTTCATGTCCATGTCCCTGCTACAGCTTCATTCCCCAGAATGAAAAAGCCCAGTTGGGGCTGAGTAAGCAGGTACTGGCTTTATTCACTTAAGCTGAAGTGATGATAATGAATGTTGGTTTGCTTTAGGGTAGCATAATGAAGTTATTAATCTTATTTCTCCCTGTACAATATCTACCAGAGCACATGATTTAAAAAAATCACAGCTCTGCTTTTGATAATAATGATTTTTAAAAAAGTAAAAAACATGATCACATTTTATCTAAACTCAACTCTGTATCAGTAAGGCCCTTATTTAAAACTCTGTGCATTTAACATGAATGCCTTCCACAACAAGGTATAGATGCAGCCATAGTCAAATAACACATGAAATGGAATATCCAGAAAGACCATTTAGTTTTAAAATAACTTAGTTGGGAATTAGATCTGGATAAGAGGCAAAGATCCTTCATAGTAGTTTTTTTAATTATCAAGGATAAGAATTAACACTGTTCATTTGAGGCTGTAAAAATGCTCAGAATTAACTGCTTTATGGCAACAGACACAAGTGATAAACTGCTCTAAAACAATGGAAGGCAGGCAGCTCTTGGTTCCTGTTTTTCCTTCAACTACATGCTTAACAATTCTTAAGTTTATCAAAAGTGGGAGCCAATCAAAAATTCTCCTGAACCACTAAGTAAGGACTGATTAATTTAATTCTGAATTTCAGTGTAATACAACATTTACTACCTATGCCAGACTTCAGGTATAGTGTGGTTCTCTGACATTGAGTGTGTTAAATTACTGAGCCTTGTTACAAAATGTTTTACAGGTATGTGCAGACAGCAAGAGTATTAATTTGGGTAAAACATCTAGTCACTCAGACTGAATAATCTGCATCAATTCTGTCAACTTTCATATTACTAGTTAGTCAAAAAATAAATCATTCAAAAGGAAGTGGCCTTGTTAGGGCTTAAAATCACTTTAAGAAATTATGAAATGTATTAGAGTTACATTTCTGTACCCATAACAAAGTTATTTTTTTTCTAATAAGGAGCAACAGAATACACATTCCATTATTTGCACTGAAACTTAAGCAGAAACTTGATGTACAAACCAGATTTGATAGGACTGATGAGGGTTTAATGTGCAGCAGCCCATGTATTTCACATTAGTCTCCACACAGCTACCAAAATGAAGTTTAAACAAAGAACAGGTGTAAATTGCTAGAATTCTCCAAGCAAAACACTACCTACATGAGCTCAGTGTGTAAGAAAACCCTTGAGAGCATGAAGACAACTTTGGTTTGGTTTCTAAAGACAAAACAGTGTATAAAGGATATTGATGGCCAATACTAAAGCTTGAGAAACAAAAAGCAGGATAAAGCTACAGTTGTAGTTGAGGAAAGAAAAAGTCCTGAGTTTCTGAAAGCATGTAAGGAGTCTGAATATCCCAAACCCTCTGCATTTATACAGATGCCTCAGCTGAAAAGTCACCTTTCAAGGTATTTTTTTCTTCCAAATATTTGGTCACTCCTGAGAGACTTGAAACAAAAGTCCTATAAAAATCTAACCTGTAGACCACCACAGAAGTTTGCAACTCTAAGCTACATGAAGGACAACTTCTGTGCCTCATAATTAAAAGCCAAGAATGTTCAACTTATTTTGTTGTAGCATTGCTTGCATCCAGTTTGTGGATCTGCACACTGGGGTATGCACCTTCACAGTTTTGAGTCATATTTTGTTGCCTACTTAATGATTAGCTGAAATAATCATGCTCTCTACTGGGGTAATTAGATGTGAAGTGACTGATCACTAAATAGTTTTGCTACAGTTTGTTTAACAAGGGAATGATTATCATGCCTGAAAACAGAGTTGATTTACCCACAAGCAACACAAAACTTGTCTTGCAGAAGATCCATATTACAGTGTTTCCAGGTGGTGTTTTGCCAGTGAATCTATACAGAAGTTACATGGTAATGCAAATTTGTGTGTTTTTGAAGATTTAGAAAGATACTTAAGTTTGGGTGCACATGATGGCTGCATTTCAGATAAGCCTAATCAGAAGGTTCAAAAGACATCACCCTTTTGGAGGGAAGCCAAATGACTTCTGACATGCAGACCTTTGGTGTGAAGGCCACTTTTTGCAGGTTCCAAGTAGTTAGGTCTCAACCAAAAAGCAACACTCTATGAAGCATTTAAACTGCCTAAAATAGCTCTTAGCCTAATGTCTAGTGAGCAATGATTCTATGATTTATTTTTACCTAGTTTGCTTTCAAAATAATTTACTTTCAAGAATCTGATCAACATAAGTTAGACAATTCAAGACATTTGGAGGTTAGAGACAGATCACCTCTACTGTGATGCCCTGGTTGTTGGATTTTGTTTATTTTCGTATTACTTCTGTTTGTGTATTAAAACCAGACTTGAGCTAGCTCAAAGCACAGGCACACTTACTTGAATGCTTGTTAGTCTCAGTGTCTTCACTCACTAGGAAGTCAGTTTAAAACTCTAAGCTGTTTTTCAGTAGTACACAGTAACCCAGCCCAGCATTTCAGACCAGAGGGAGGCTGCAATTACTTTGTTTGCAAGCTACCAAAGCTGTCCTACAAAATTCATTGGTCTCATCTAAAGTGGTCTCATTGAAAGACACTGTTTAGCAGGTGGGTTTTAATTCTGCACAAGACACTTGCTAGTCAGATCCTACACTTATGACTAATGCCCTCCTACTCTCTTTTGGGCTAGTTAGGTATTGTCCTTAACAGCCTGGAGCTCAATACAGGAAACCTATAATTAAGCATAGTTTTTACGAAGGTCTGTGACACTGAATATGGGCAAGCATTACTGTGCCATAGCACCTGCCTATCTAACCTGACTTAAATACACATTTATTTATTTTTTAGAACAAAATAAACTGTTCAGATTCATAGGCATAGGTTCACCTCTGTGCCTGTGATATGAAAAGGTACTTGAAAGACAAAGGTGGTAATCAACGATCTGAGCAAGACAGATTAGCTGTGTCTAACAATTTACAGTTAGAGTTCAGCTGTAAAATATATATATTGCACAAGGCAACCAGCTAAAGACAAGGGGTTTCCTTCCAAACAGGGTTTGAAAAGCCCATTAAAAGTCTTCCAGCTGTAATCAGCGAAAGTTAACAGAGACAGACCTGCTGCAGTCACTGGAGAAACTGGTCAGTAGGAGCCCATTGCAAGAGGCTCCAAAGGGTCTTACAAGAACTGTGCAGAAAACCTCCGAGCCCGCAGGCCGTGATTGCTGAACATGAGCCGTGGGTCAAACCTGTACCTGGAGAGAGGAACACAGTCAGTGTCAGCTGCTTGGCTTGCAGTGACCAGCACTTCTAGAGAGAGCTCTGTGGGGCAAGAGCTCTGGTACAAGGCTATGTGAGAAGCTGCTTTCTCAGCAGTATACAGCAGTGACAATTTCTATTACAGCAGATAAACTGTAACAACATGAAACCAAAAGGCTGAGTCTCCAAAGAAATAAATCCTAGCTACAATGTACAGGCAGCATAGAGGCATGTAGAACATCAAGCATTCAGGAGCTACATTCTAACAGAAAAGCTTTGCTGTCCCAAATGACAGACTGACTTAGCATTTTAAGGACACTCTAAGGACATTTTAAATACTGCTTAAAAAAGCTTTGGTATCAATGATTAGTGAGTGAGTTTTGAGGCACAAAGTGCTATTTACTTCCAACAGCTAATGCAGAAGCACTTGTGAACAGCATCTCCAGGAACAGAGATACTTGGACATACATCCTTGGAGAATGCCTGCCTGTAGAAACTAACAGTTTTTCCTGGTTTGCAGGCAAATCTGAGGTCTGTCTCTTGACTACTCAGAACAACTGAAGTGTACAGCTCTGCTAAATCAACATCTGACAACATTAAAGTACTAGTATTCATACCATCAAAGTTATACATGGTAAGTTATAATATAGATTAACCATTAAAAAATAGAAGCATCAAGAAGACATCTCTTAAAAAACCCAGTATGTATGACAGTAGTATATTCCATCACAAATACACTCTATAAAAGCCAAATTTAAAAAATACAGAGTTATATTTAAAAGTGGGTGAGTGTTTACCCTGGATCAAAGACACCTGGTGTACGGCACGTTGCTCCTGAGCAGGACTGCAGCATCATTAGTCGATAGTTCATCTTTTCTAAAATTTCTTGATCAATTGTTTTAGCAATGTTATTGATCTGGTGTGGATCTGCAGTCAGGTTATACACCTCCACAAACACCTGCAAAAGAAAGTTCCTGCACTGTATTAAGTCCTGAATGCTAATTAACAGTCTTATTATTTGACAAGAATGCTTTATGGTAACACATAGTCTCAGATGTTATTTTGAATTCCACTGCAGCAGCCTCACACATATGCTGTGTTCAGCCATGCAGCTATGTGGTCAAAGACAGGACAGTGTGCAAGCAAACCAAAGTTTTGCAGTAGCACAATTTTGTTGGAAAAGTTTTTACTTTCACCTAAAGTACTCATCTGCCACTGCAGATTCTTTTCCAACACTTGTCTTATGACTGTAAAACCACAGTAAAAGGCCTTGCCTAAGCTGGCAGTCTTTTCACTAATGGATCTCAAAACAATGTAACTTTATAACCATCACATCAACATTCTATACTCATCAGATACTTAGCGCTGCCAGACACAGACAGGTATCTTGACTTCTTCATATACAAAATATACTGAATACAAGTATGCTACAGCCTCAAACAGAAAAAGTTTATTATGCGTGCATGTACTTTGAGGTTTGTCTGGAAGATTTCAGGGCAATTTGTTTTTTGGTAGACTAAATCTCTGGAAACTTCTGTGGGACAAATACTGGTCAATAGTATCTCAAGAATTTAGCTGTGGTTTTGTCTGTGCTAGAGCAGGAGGCCTAACTGCAGATGATACTGATAAAAACCGGCTGAGTTGTGTCTAACTTTGATAAAGACATATCTGGACAGACTTTGGCCTTTTTCTTACAAGGTTCACTGCAAGGTTATAAAAGCTACATTGTTGCACCTTCCCCATATTGTTGGTTTTATTTTAGCTAGCTCAGGCAAGCACAGTGGCCCAAAAACGCCACAGCTACACCTTTGTAGTAGAAAAATCCCAAAGTGACATGAAGAGGATTATTGAGTCAACTTTGGAGCCTGCTTTTACAGAGAAATCTACAAGACTTGTTTTACTTGATCATAATTTGTCAGAAAGGGGAAAACCAACGTGCGGGGTCTACTAATTGATACTCTGGTTTCCTGTACAGTTTTTCACATTATCTAACTGCAAAAACATCTTGTGGGATTTCCTGTCCTGGCTTAAGTTGCTCATTGTAGAGTACCTACAACATGTTGTGTGGTGCCACATTGCTGGGCATACCTGCTGCTCATGCAGTGCCCTCACAGCTGCTGACAGCACAGTCTGTTAGATCTGTGACCCAACTGCCTCAAACCCTTGTTGGAGCAGCTGTGTGCAAACAAGCACAACTCAAGATCAGCCCTGTGACACATCACCTTTTGTACGTACAGCACGTGCTCCACCAGTGAGACCTGAGCAGCCTCTGAATGGGGGATGTTATGTCCCTTATACCCAAACAACTCAAGATAAGATCACAGACCTTTCTCACAGTTGTAACTTTACTGCTATTTTTGCCAAACAAACAAGGAAATAACAGATGAGAATTTATTAGCCTGGAATTTCAGGTCTGCCCAGGGAAAAGAGTTGAACACTGTACCTCTGCTGCATTTATGTTATGAGAAAATACTTGTTATTCAGAAGGGACTGTCACATGGAATTAGGCTAAGAGGGAGAACTGAAACCAGTCCAGCACAGCTCCCTGTGAGGTTGTTAGGTGATACCAGAAGGTAATAATCATACTTTAGGCCTCATTCTTCTCCCACACTCTTTTTTCTTCTTTCTTCCCAGAACCCCGCTACAGTTTTGGTCAAACATCCTCAACAGGTGATAAGTACTTCACTGTTTATCCTGCAAGCAATGCCAGTCTGCTTTTGAGAGTACTTCATGGAAACCTTGAAAGCTGATAAGAGTGCAGACAGACACACAGTTGTGCACAGTTGACATCTGCTAGTCAGACAGACTTACCTCCCGGTCATCAAATTCACAGTACTGCAGGTCCCAGGAGGCAGACAGTGTCCTTACACAAGCATACGTGTTGTTATAGGAATCTTCACACACACAATCTGGGAAGCAGTGCTGTGAAGCAAGCAGCAAACAAAAGCTTCAGGGCAGAAGATGAACTTTTCCTAGAGTCTGTACCAGCTTATGCAAACTGCAGCTAACAGATGAACACCCAGATCTTAATTTAACACGTGCAAATTTCCACTGGGGATTTTAAGCAAAATTTCTGTGTTATTACACTCTCCATGATTAAGTGCATTTTGTCTGGGAAGCAAATGTATATACACAGAAGAGCACAGGGCACTACTAAAGACAGCACTAATGGGATGCTTTACTTTAGTAAAGCAAAGCAAACCTACTTTGATTTAGAGAGTAGCTAGTGACTTAAATAATAATCACAGCCAAGAATTGTGCAACAAGGTTACTGAAAGTTTAGAAAGAACACTGTTACTGTCATACACTTGGCTTAAGCCCACACCTTCCTGCATCAGTCTCCAGCCCCGAGGCTCCATAGATTCCCAGTGAAAGGGTTTTTGTGATCTCTCTGGTCATTTGGACAGGTCAGTTCCACATGGCTGGACATCTCCTTCCACTTGTCAAATGCTGCACAGGACCTACAGAGCTGGCTCCTACTTACCAACACACTGCGAGCTTACATACAGAACCAGGTTAGCCCACACAGAAAAGGGGTTTAATTCAGCAGCTATTTCCTAATATTAACAGATCTTGTCTTACTTACTGTGACTCCAGGTCCTAGACCAGGACAGGTAGGATCACTGCCATTGTATCCTTCTCCTTGGTACTCCACCAAGAAGTCTGATCTCCATGTGACATTTTTGTCTCCTCTCTACAAGAGGTTAACACAACTTAGTATCTACTGTACTGTGAAATAGAAAAAAATTCTCTGTGCTTGGAATAACACTAACACTGCCCACTGCTTACTAGGCAGTATCAGTCTTAAATAATTAGCTTTAGGTTAGAAGGTCTTGTGTAACTGGAAGACAAGGATTAAACTCCAAAAATATTAGTACATCTTCCTGTAAGTGTTTAAAATACTATCTTCAATTTATAAAGGATCATACAGCAATACCAAGTAGGAGCCACATGGCCAGATACTACTGTCCTACAGACAAGATTCCTGTAACAAGGCTGTTTCCCTTTCATTTGTATCACATTACCACAACAGATGGAAAAAGATACCCTTGGCAAAAAAACAACCAAGCAAAAAAAGAAACAGCTTTAAGAAACAATTAGGTTTTAAGCTGGTCTATTTGTAGCTGCATTTTAAAGGACAGAGGAAAATGGAAGTTAACAGTTAGTAGCACCACCACAGGCATACGCAGCTAAGCAATGAGTTTCAAATTTGATTCCACCAGAGTTTAAAACGGGTGCCTTGTACCTCCTTCTGTCCAAAGAACAGCTTAAAGTTTGGATACAAGGTTTTAAGAGCAAAGCACCATTTTAAGTCTGGATGATCCTTCCAAGCTTACTTTCCAAGTAAGCTGCCTTCAATTTTTAGACTAAATTTAATTAAAACTAAACAGATCACCTGCAAGCAGCTTTATTTAAATAGGCTTCTGCTCACCTATTAGAAAGGTCAAGTTTACTTTATAAACCACATGCACTCTTCTAGAGTTTGGCAGCAAACACCAGTTCTACTGAAAATGGAGTCAAACCAAAGATTTAATAAGAACAGTCTGCTTTTCTCCTATTCCTATACTGAAAAATGATAAGGAGAAGGGGAAGGAGAATGCAAAGTGGAAACAAAATACAGGCTTCAAAACCAGGAATTATTA
The DNA here is from genome assembly GCA_013397195.1 of Hylia prasina. Lineage (NCBI taxonomy): Eukaryota > Metazoa > Chordata > Aves > Passeriformes > Sylviidae > Hylia > Hylia prasina. The sequence continues at coordinate 554,226 of VYXD01010368.1, forward strand.
CAAATGTGAGAATTATCCAAAGGATGACACAGCTTTCTATTATAACATGACCATGACATTGTAGTGCTTATGAAAATACAACTGCATTTAAACATGCCTACTTTTTTCACTCAGCTATGAGCATTCCATGTGAAAACAACATCAAAGGAAGAATCTGGGTTATGAGTCAACCTACTCTATCAAAGGAAGTAACACTGACTTTGAAGAATCACCCCTGCAAGAATCATTGGTTACTATCTCTGGCCCTACTTACCAACAGAGGCAACAGTGACATCCCATCCATCTGGGTCTTATTCAAGTCATATCCCGCAATATCCAGAATAGTGGGACCCAAATCAATATTTGCAACAAGCATCTGCAGGGTGAGAAGAACTTAACTTCAGAAGTGCAGAACCTATTTTAAATGCTCGTATTTGTAGGTGCATCTAAACACTACCTAATTTCATCTTTATGGGTTAATGGACCCTGTAACAATGAAACACAATGATAGGGAATATAGAAAGTGAGTTCAAAATTAATTTGCTTTTATGGCCTGCAATGGCTTAATTTGATTCAAGCGGGAACAGCTTCCTATGAGGTCATTGCACTTTCTACCACTCTGTGTATTTCATTTAATGGATACATATATATATGCAGGGCAACAAATTAGTAGCTAAAGTGGTAACTGTGAAACAGGATTAAAAATAAATCTGCACTGGGACTCCACTTCTTTCTTACCTTGTTTGTCTGATTTGGTTTTATCCCTGGTCCTCGAACTAGCAATGGAACTTTGATATCAAACTCATAGAGCTGCCGTTTGTCAATTGGCAAAGAAAACTGGCCTAAACAAGAGACGATGGAAAAAGTTAAATGGCTTCTTGTATACATTATCTGCCTTGTGCTACCATGGAGTGGTTCGGGTTGGAAGGGACCTTAGAAAGATCATCTAGTTCCACCCCCTCTGCTACGGGCACATAATTGCCACCTGTCCATTTTAAAAGAACAGAGGTTCTTACCCTGAACTGTATTAACAAATTGGAGGACAGAAGAGAATTTCAAAGTATAAGCTGCATCTTACAAAATTTAACAGCTTAGATACTGCACTTTCAGTTGTACAACATGATTCAGACAAGTCTTTGACAGATTCTTACTGGTTAACCCTCTTATACCAACTCTTCCTAGAGGACACAGAAATCCTTCCTTTATTTCTATGCTAATTCTATACATACCAGGATACACTTATAGAAATTAATGCTGAAAACCACAACCAAATAAAAATAAAATCCCAACCAGCCCACACTGCAACTCCAGATTGTTTTGCAATTCAAATCAGTACTTCTCACATCTATAGTTTTCCACAGCTGCAGTTCCCATTTTCTGGAGTGGTCATGAGGGTGAAAGGTTACGCAATTCCTGGATCTTCTACAAATAAGCAGTAAGCAGTGAAATTTTTACCAGTGTGGAAGCCATTGTCTGATGTGTAGAAGATGTATGTGTTGTCTAACTCTCCGTTCACTTCCAATTTCTTCACTAGTTTCTCTACCAGGTCATCTACTGACAGCAGAGTTTGCCACCTATACAGAAACAAAGTACTTCACATTTGAGTGTGAAAAATTTAGAATAACCCTGACTGCAAGTAGGGCATTTATATCCTGCTTTCAGTCAGCAGTATATGCACTGTAAATGAATTATTTTGCTTATAAATTCTGAAAACAAACTTCACAGACTACTACACGGTTTTTTTAAGGCTGCAATTAAAGATAGAAACAGACTGTTTGTCCTTAGTTCTTGTTGTTTTCTGTAGTGTCTGTGAAGGACATCAAAATGCTGATTACTTCTTATCTGGCCACAGTGAAGACCAACCTTGAAGGGTCACGGTGACAAAGAGCCAGCTTATCTCCTGTAAAGTCACTTATTATTTTTCTATATGTAGTTTAATATTAAAATGCAAAACAACCATGAATTTAGTTGTCTTAATGGGGTCCTTTCTGCTTGAAAACTGTACCAGCTGTTTTGTATTACTCATGTCAGGGTCCATTATTTCAGCGCATCTAAAGCCTTCAACAGCTACAAGTTCTTTTCTTTGTCATGGGGTTTGCTGCTGAAAAAAGCGACTGCTTCTACTACCCTCTACAGACCAGCATCATGCTGAATTACCTACAGCTATTCAATTCTTGGATTCTGCTGTTTCTTGGCTTAAAATTTTGTTGCATAATTTTACCTTCATCTTTTATAAAGCAAAAGTCTGAAAAATCCTAAAATTAGGATAAAAATCTGAAAATTTCCATCTCTGAAGTGACAAGGTAATGCCTGATAACTGCCCAAAATGAAGATCAACACTTAAGGTAATTCTTGTTTCAAAACTTTTAAAGAAAACACATATGTCATGTAAACAAATACCCTTGTTCTCTATTAAAAAAGGGAACAATTAATGTCTGCACATTATTCCCTACATCCCCTTTATAAAAAGGAATCTAGCACCTCCCCTGGCCAGTCAGGTATTCCCATGTACAGACTGAGACAAGATCAGATTAGCTGGCAGACAGATCAACTACATTTAATGTACATCATGTAAGAAACTGGAATTAAGTGAAGTAGAAGGTAAGGCCATTTTTTTTATAAAAACCTGTTGTGCACTGAAAGAAAAGCAATAGAAAGACCAAGTGTGATTGGTCTTTTTTGTGACAAATAATGGCAGTATTTGTGAATATGGTATTTCTGAAGGCAAAGTTTATTCACAAAATGTAAACAAAGTCAGGAGGTCTTCTGAGACAGGTGCCAGAGAACTAGTGGAGATAATCCAACATCAATTGTCAGACTTACAACTTTTGTAAAAAATCCACACCTTACAAATTCTGATTAGAAACCTTAAACAACAAAAAAAAATTCTTACCGCTTTCTATAAGCATCATCAAGAAACTGTATTGACAAGTTGCTCATTGGAGTCTTTGCTTGTCGAATTAACCAGTGCTTGTTCTAAAGAAAAAAACAGAAAACCAACAAGGATTAGTGAATGAGAGAAATATCAGGTTTTAAACATTGCCTAGAACTATTACCAAAATGATTTCTGTGAAAAACTCAGGCACTGCTATCAAACTGACCTGCCTTTGGTTTTTCCCTGTTGGTTCATGTAAAGTCTAACTTTCAAGAGTAGGACACATTACAGCTCCATTATGGCTCAGCCCTTGACGAGAAGAAAACAGATGTGGATCTTTTCAAAGCAGATCAGGGAAGAAACTTGTGAAAGGATCTAGGGAAGGCTCTCTCAGAGGTGAAAGTGTGATAGTGTAAGATCTGAGGAAAACAATATGAAGCATTGAGCGTCATTGTAAGACTGGACTTGGTTGTCAAAAGTGAGGTACTTTTGGGATTAATATTGGTGAGCATTCCAACAGGTAGCAAGGTGGGCAAAACCTCCTGCACCCAAAGCAATTAGAATTACTTAAGTTATAAACAGGTAAGTTCAAATATCTGTAACAGTGCCACTATCAGGTTCTTGGCAGTCTAAGAAATCAGGGCTGGTGACTACTGAATGGAACAGAGCATTACCATTTTATTTAGATTTATTTAGACTATTTAGAGCATTCCTTCAGCTGCAGCACCATGGATTCTTCTAGATGTATCCCCAACTTTCAGAATCAGCCCCTTTCTTTCCTCACCTATGCCCTCAAAGTAATGGAGATGATGTAATTCATATAAAAAGTGAGACTCCCACATTGAAGCACTTGTCTGAGCTGGGTCACCTGCTGTACAAATACATGGGAAAGTGTTGTGAACAGCCTGAAGGTTAGTATTAGTGGGGATCAGAACAAAGAATACAGTCATGTCAGTACAGCTTTATGCTTCTTCATTTAGTAGGTCAGAGATGACCCATTCATCACCCTCAGCTTGAGCCTGTATTTAGCTGGTCACTCCTCTGTGTAGAGATTCTTGTTACGCATTTTCCCTCCTATCACAAGCAAATGACTGAAGGGCTCAGGCTTTAGGGACTCACAACAAAGTGACTCATACCTCCTGCAATTACTCAGTTCCCCTGTTTTCTGCTCTTGACTACTAAAGGAAAGATTTTTGGCATGGAGTCTAGTTTTCTTTAATTCAGTTGTATTTCCCAGTTTCTTTTATAGTAGTTGTAAAACTGTTCTCTGGAGAGACGCAATCTGTCTCAGCTGAAATAGGAAAAAGTAAGGAAACACAGCACAAATCCTATCTTCAGCTCAGCATAAGTTCTTCAGAGCACAAAGGAGCTGGCAACATCACTGGCGCACCAGCCACCTTTCACAAGGGCTGTGCTTAGGAGAGGAGCTTTGAAAGGCAGAACCACGCTGGGCAACTCAGGCAGGTAAGCAACCTAGTGCAGCAGAATCCTCCTCTTTGAGTATTTTGTTCTTCTTACCTTTCTCTGAAGTTTCAAAAACTTCACACAGCACTCAAATACCTTTGTGGATCGCAATAAACTTCACACTAACTCAGAGTTCTCAAATCTGCTTTGCTGTCATGTCTCTTTCAGCACTTATATACAAAGCAGTCCACCAATCCTGCTGCCTCCCTAAGCTCCATTGTTGGAGAAATTTTATGAGACTGAGACAACATATAATGTACTGCCAGCGAAATCAGAACACAGCTGAGCTCTGATTTTTGCAGGAAAAACAAGGCATGCAAGGGAGATACCCAACACATCTTAATCAACTTCTCTTTTAGAAGAGCTTAGATAAAACTCATCTGGACTATTAATAATTCTGCTTGGGAATCCAGACAGCTGCTGATCATTTCATACAATTCATAGCTGAGAAGCCAAAGCAGAAGGTAAACTCAGACTCTGACCAGTGACACATACAACAGCTTAATTCCTCTTTTTCATGCAGCAATTCTGCCTAAATTGTTCCTCTTGGTAGACCATGCCCATATCCAGGATAAGGAAATGAGGCAACATTTATTTAGGAGTCAAGACTGTACAATCCAAGACTGTCAAGCAATTTATGTGTTTACTGCTACTGCAGGAATCATGCTAGCCATAGAGAACAGTGAAGCTTTAGAAAACACTGAAGCTCCAAGAAGACTTAGGCTTCAAGACCACAACACTGCCAGACTCAGAAATGCACATTAGCTGTGTCTAGGAAGGAAGGTAATCTTCCTTTTAGTCTGTTCCTCTAGTAAAACTGCTGTATCCACAGATAATTGCCAAACATTAAGTTCAGCATTTTGCTCTGTGTTACACAGACATATGCAGAGCTTTTACAGCACATAAGGGAACTCCACAGTGGATATTTTGCTATCTGCTGACTTCACTGGTCAAGTTACTACTAAATCGCTATTTTAAAAGCACTCTATCACAGTAATGGAGTCTTAAGACAAAATCTGGATTCCCTTTATGGAAGAAAAAAATCTCAGTCCGATTACTACTCCCTAGTTTGAGACTTAAAAATATTGGACTAAAGTACTTGTTACCACCTGCAGCCCTTTTCTGTCCTTTCATTCATGTTCTTCTATCATACTGATGAGCACATGGTCATTTTGCAAGCTACAGTCCTCAGCTAAAAACAAGTTTCATTCTCTACTACAGGAGTCACAGTGACCTCAGGTATGACTGGGCTCCTGACAGGCATTTAGGCAATGTTATCTCAGTCTTAAGATTTGAAGCAAATCCTGAAGTGAACTAATTGAACACTGAAGAGAAATAGGTTCTATATTCTAAACTACTTTATTCAAAAATACAAAACTTCTCTAAGTTTTCACCAAATTAAATGTGTGTGAGGCTCACTTACTGGCAGAGTAAATTGTAGCAGATTAGCCTGAGCTAGACCATATCTGGCCATATTTGCTGGCAGTGAAAGGTACTGCCCTGTCACAAGGATGTCTGAATTTGTAACATTAGGTTATTTTAGCAAATGAAAGGCAAGTTCTCAAAGCATTTAGTAACCACCCTGGGCCCTATGGTTCATGACTCCCGAGTCTGACATGCTTTCGCCTTGGGGAAGCTTTGCCACGAGCTCAAGGAATGGACTGCCCCCACCCACAAGCAGATGTGAGAAGGAAGACAGGGCTCTTGCCATTCTTCACCCAAGCCTTTGAGTAGCACATGTGTTCCCCTGAACATGCTGAGAGCAATCATAAGAAATTTTTAAGAAAGGAGTCTAGAAATGGGCCACAGAATTCATTCTTTATCTTTATCAATCATAATTCCATTGTACTACCATATCACTTTTGCCACTATGCTGTTTTTCTTTACAAGACATTAGCATGCAAATATCTCAAAGTCACAATAAACTTATCTGACCCTGACACACACTGATTTAACATGATTAAACAACCAGTAGTCATAGTACTTGCCTATTCTAATCTAGCATGCAAGTCAGGGCCACTGCCGCCTTCTCTCACAAACTAGAATAACCTACACAGCTTCTTGCTAGTTAGCTTACCTTGCCATGAATATTAAAATTGCTGTTTCTTGGTGCACTGACATTCTGAAAGCTCTTTGTATACTGTGGAGGAGGTGTCCAAGGGGAATGTGGTGCTGGGGTTGCAATCATCATAAAGAAGGGTTCAAAATTAGATTTGTACTCCAAGAAGTCCAATGACATGTTGGCCTGTGAACAGTGGTGTTGGAGAAAAGTCACGCCTCAAAGGAAAACAGCAACTATTTGACAAATCCAAAGTAGACATTCTTAACTTATTTAGAGCTCGGTTAATACTGCGAACATTTAAACTATTTTGAAAACTTGCTCATCTACAAATGTCTAGAGCAGCAGCTCATGATAAAAATAATCCCAAGTGCTCATGTTAAATTAATCATTTTTCCCACATCTTCAAATGACTGTCTACTGCAGACCCTTGTGTTAATTAGACCTAGAAGGCTCATCAGAACTTTGTCCCCGTTCGAAGTATGACAAAATCCACCTATACTCTGGTTTAATCAAGTAAAATCAGAGCTTTATTCAACTTAGTCCAAGCCTGAGACTAAGATGCCATCTCCCATTTGACAGACCCCAGTTTAAGAGCTTCAACTTCCTTCAAAAATAGCAATAGTTCCAAAAAAAAAANGTTTATAGCCTATGCTCATTCTACAGCAAGCTGCAAGACTACAAGGGGTGAAGACAGAAGGTCTGGTGAAGAACAGTGCCAAAATGCACTCACTCACACCACTGTACTTTCATTTTCATTGCAGCCAGCGCCTTTTCAATGCAGTGCGTTTAATACACAATTTCAAGTAGCAAGTTAGAAGAAATTTTGAGTTCCATTTTCACTTCCCCTAGGTCAGCCTTTAAAATTAAAGCTTCAAAGCTATTACTTCTAGATGAATTCTCCAGTATTCAAATCTTGCAACATTTTTTTCCTGCCTGATTAGTATACTCCACTTTGGATATCCTTTTCTTTCTCCAGAAAAAAACCCCAACACAGTACACCAGGAAGTCCCCCTTCCTTCCTTCTAAATTTAGCATCTAAGCAAGTAGGGCTCAACTTCAATTATATGATGGCAGAATCAAGGAGAGATAAGAACCATTCAGAAACTCGTAGGGGTGGCCAACTTTGATTTCATTAGGAGCTTAAATTGCAACATGTAAGAAGTGCAGTAAAAAGATTCAGGTGTTATGGGTGCTTAATACCAGACTCAAGTACCCAGGTGCCCTTAGACAAGAAAGCTTGAGGATCACATCAAGCAACACAGGAACTTTGCATAAGCAATTTATTCCTGTGCACTGCCCAGCAAGTGAATTAAACACTGTCTCTGAAATATTGAATACATGGTTAGTAATTACAGGAAGAAAGTAGAATGCGACACACTGAAAATTGTGACACACTGCTGTATCAACAGGTAACATACCACAAATAAGCAGTTTATGCAACAATGACCTGTTGGACAAAATGCTTACAAGCTGCTGAAGGATCAAAAAACCCAGTACAATGCCAGTAATAGGATAGTCTCACTTCTGGCTTATCAATTCCAATCTAGCTTTAGACAACGTAAATCTAAATTTAATCAGACAGCTGTTCAGTACCCTAAGAAACATCAATCAGTGCTGTTGCTAGTGAGCAGCTGTCTGTGTTTGAGCACCCAGAGGAATTAAACTCCTCAGGGTCTCAGTGAAACACTACAGGACTGCAGCACCAGACATTTGTAGAGACAAACTTTTGTGAATGCTAACCTGTAACACAGTGCCAACCTATACAATGTAACAGCACATCAAATTATGACTCCAGCTTGGCAGATGGGGACATTCCCCCTCACCCACAGCCCCTGCTACTTGCCAAACAGGGCCTAAAGTAACTCTTCCAACTTTCCTTAAAATATCTGACATCTTTGTTACCTGTCTTTATTTTATGCGCATAAAGAGGCTAAAACCAGCTCTGATCAGCTACACATTGCCCTCACATACTATGAAGGATTGATCAGGCTTTAATATTTACAAGTTATCAGACTGATGGCGTTGGAGACTACAAGACACTAACACATCACAATACCTAAGAAACAAAATATGATGTGAAGTTTATTTTTACATGCTTCCTACTGAAATTTTGGCCCAGTTAATCTGTTACAGAAGATGCATATTATAATGAAACATATCCTAGTATGAAGTATTTTAAGTCTCTGTCTACCTGCTCCTCCTGCAGCATAGCAGTCAGTATTAACTTCTCAATGAGGCTACTGGCTAGCATGGCCACATGGAATCCCTTTCCTCTCCACAGCTCAAACATAAATCTGTCATTTCTAAATATACTCTGAGTCTTGCTTTGCTGACAAACACCCACCCACCCTCATGACAGTACAATTGTCCATTTGTGAACTAATACAGCCTAACAAATTGTCTCACCCTTTCCCAAGGCCCCAGCACGAGGCATTATCTGGTCATAAGCAGCTTCTGTACCACACATTGCAAAATTTCTTACCAGCACATCTGTCAGATAATCGACACTGTAGTTCTCGCCATGCCTTCGTGCTTTGCCATTTACTGAGAGAGTATAGTTGTAGTACTTTGAATTTTTCTCCTGTGAAAAAGAAAAGTGACACAGACACTTAGGCAAAGCAACATGTACATTGATTACTTGAAGTAATCCTAATTAACTGCCCACAGGCATTTGTCAAACAGGTTATGAGCATTTGCCATAAGGATACTGCAAAAATTCTCAGAAGTGGTCTCCATCAACAAAACTGGTTTTACTGCTATCTCACACTCCTTTGGCTTTATAAATAGGTTTGTTTTTTTGTTTCTCCAGGCACTCAGTAGGAGTACCCCTTATAAAAGCCACAGATCTGATGTACAATTAAGGAAAAAGGGGGAGAAAATTAGTGTTAAATCATTAGATATCCTTTTCCTGCGCTTTCATGACCAGCCAAGTTAGAACATGAGTTGGCTTATAAAACAACCAAACTTAAGTTGTTAAAAAAAGAGAAAAGTCACATACCAAAGCATACCAAAAACTCCATCCAGGAGGGACATGACCTACTCCCCCTGCATCCTCTGCTCCATACTGAAAAAAGAGAGATCATGACTCACAGTTTCAATTATAATGAATCAAGGCTAGACACTATGTTTCATTTTCATGTGCTTTATTTAACACTACTCAGAAACCATGTTAAGCCAAATTCAATTTCAGAATGGGGAAAATCACATATATATGCATATAAAAACACATGTAGGGCCTCAAAGAAACCAGGGTTTCAATAACAGACAGTAACTGAAAGCTTAGCAATCAGTAAAATTGAAACATTATTCCCTGCTCCATTCTGCATATGGAAATATGCAGAGATCCTGGAGAACATAATCAGGGGTGATCAAAACATCCACGTGACAAGACACTTGCAGGCTTTGTGATAACAGTTCACAAGCTACTGAAGAGAATTCCACACAGACCAACAGCTTCCTTCATCCTCCCCCAATAGGGGTAGGAACTTCAAGTACAGCTAGCCTCTTGCCACCTCACTGCCAAATAATCAACAACTAGCCTTTAAGACAAATAGGGAAAGTAGCTGCGGAGTCAGTGCCAAACTCAAAACAGAGTGTGCCTTAGAGCAGCAACACAACGGGCTTTCTCAGGGCAGCCCTCTCCCATCTACATGGCTTGCCTAACTGCAGGCATGAAAGACTCTGCTGAGTCAAGGGATGCCCAGAGGAAGCCAGCTAAGTTTCTCTTCCCCTTGCTGCCTCAGAAACATCAGCAGACACACAACCATGTCTACGAAAATTCACATTCCATTGTTTTATTATACCACCAATATTTTCCACCATGGGATGCAAAGAAAATGTGCTGTTAAGAACCCTGTAGCTCATCTAACTCCTAATCCAATTCCATCACACAAGAGGAACACCCAGCCTTATAGCTTTCAGTGCTGAATTTTACATCTTACTATGAATTACCAGAAACTATAACCTAGTTAAAAAGACAAAAAACCTAAAGCACACATATACAAGTAACTCAATAATAAAGTGTTGGGCAACCGCTGTAACAGAGCTCTGAAAATATCTGTTCTCTGATGAATTTGCCTCAGTGGACACTTAATTTTTAAAGCAGGCTCCCCCCCCCCCAAAAAAAAATAAAGAACACCAAATACCTCATTTAAATACTTTCCAGCAAAGAACGTTTGATAACCACACATAGCTTTGAGCAGCGCTGGGAAGGTGTATGGTTCTTGAATCTTCTGCCATAACTTGCTGCTACAGTTCCCTTCCAGAGTGTTATTGACAACATGGTGATTATGTGGATATTTTCCTGTTAAAATGCTAGCTCGACTGGGACAGCAAAGTGCACTGGGGACATACTAGAAAAACAGAATAAGGAGATTTAAAACTGGGATAATAAACAATATAATAAACAATTTTATGTCAAAATTTACAGTTTTCAAATATCAGCTAGCAGGTTGATTAATATGCTCACCAACAGTAAAACTTACTTCATTCTGGACACTCAGAATTATATTGCAAGTATTTTCACTAGCAAAAACCAGCACGTGAAGCCAGTTTCAGGTCTCTGCAGCATATGCCCTTCAACTTCTCACCACCAGACTGGACGGTTGGATGGTTTTTAGATGGGGCAAGAACCCACTAAAATAGTGTTTGATTATTGACTCACTTCATTATTTTAGCCATGGAGATACAATAGAATATGAAAAGAGTGAAGTGACTTTTCATTATCACATGAAGCTGATGAAAGTTTTAAGCAGTTTCTTTCAATGCTTCTCAGTTTGTAATAGCAATATTCAGACTACGCAGTTTTACTTTACAGATTAAGGAAGTGAGCACAAGTGCTTTCAGAAAATGAAACTTTACAGATTTTGAACATGACTTTAAGTTATATTCATTTTGAGACCTGAAAGTAAGTTGAATTTTAAAAACCTCACATCCATATCTACAGGTTTCATAAAACTGATACCATTTTTTGAGACCACAGATGACCTAAGATACAAAATGCATAACTGCACACGCTTCAGAAGTTCAGAGCGTTAATGCAAACACTTACTGCATTTACGAAGGTTATTCCCATCTGGGCAATGAGAGCGTTAGTCTTCTTTAGGGGGGTCTGAAAGGAAAGCACCAAAAGGGTATCAGCTAAAAATACAAGGATGCCAGCAGGTAAAGCCAGGGACTTGAAGCAGGCTGCCTGGAAAAAGGCGTAACACCACAGTTTTTAGGCACCACCCCGGCAAGACTCTTAAGAATGCCCTTTCCTTCTCGCTAGGGCCTGGCATGGCCACAGCGATTGCACAAGCCGGCCCAAGAGAGCACAGGTGCGGGGAGTTTCCAGGGGTATCTGCAGCGGCAGAGGCTGCTGTAAAGCGGGCCCAGCCCCGGCGGCACCGCAGAGCGGCTCACGGCACCCGCGGAAACCTCACGGTGACGCTCCTTTCGCGGGGCTACTTGGCCTGAGGCCGCAGTGAGCCCCTGCCCGGCTGCAGGCTGGGCCCAGCGCGCCCCCCCCCGCGGCCGGGGCGCCCCTCGCCCCACACCGCTCCCGCCGAGCTCGGTCTCGCCCTCCGATAGCCAGGTACGCGACCCGGCCGGGCGGCGAGCCCCCCCCACCG
>VYXD01010368.1:566412-589299 GCA_013397195.1 Hylia prasina
CGCTCCGCTCCCGAGGGGCTGATACACATCAACGGGAAGAGTGTCAAAGGATGGAGCCCGCTCTTCTTGGTAGAATAGTCATCTCAACCAAGCAACAGGGCAAGAGGCAGTGGGCAGAGACTGATGCACAGGAAGTTCCACCTGAACGTGAGGAAGAACTTCTTTACTGTGTTGGTTCCTGTGCACTGTGACAGGTTGCCCAGAGAGGTTGTCGAGTCTCCCTCACAGCAGATATTCAAGAACTGTCTGGACGCAGTCCTGCGCAATGTGCGCACTGTGCAGCACTCAACCTTACCCATTCTGTGATTCTGTCGATTCCTGACCCGATTTAGTCGTGGCTGTTACGCGTGTGGCCGGGCCTCCCTGCACGCCCATCGGTGCCGCAGCCAGAGCCCAGGCGCGCCCAGCTCTGGCGGCCGTGCGGACTCCGCCATCCCCTGCGGGTTGCAGGCGGTGTCACAGGGACCGGCCGCAGCACAGGTACTGAATTGCTGGCAAAACCAGGCCGCCCCTCCAGCGGGGGAGCAGGAGCGGGAGAGCCGGCAGGACGGTGATGATCTCCGTGACAGCCGCATAGCGCACGGGTACCGCGTCCGGTGTCACCGCGCCCGGTGTCACCGCCCCGAGGCGGAGCGAGGTCCCCACCCTCCCCGCCCCTCGGCAGGTGCGGCGCCCCCGCCCCGGCCTCTACCACGGTGCGCGGGGAGGGAGCGGAGCCGGGCGCGGCGCTCCTGCCTGGGCTCTCCCGGCCTCTTCCCCTTCCCCTGCCCGCCCCACCCCGGCGTGTGACCGTGGAACGGGCCGAGCCCGGAACCCTGCGGCGGCGGCGCGGAAGATGGATGCGGCGGAGGTCGGCGCGACAGGCAGGGCGGGCAGCAGCGCCGACAGCCTGGCCGAGGAGGAGGAGGACGAGGACGAGGCGGGTCCCGGCAGCGGTCGGTCCAGCCGCACCTCGTCGCTGGTGAGCGGGCTGCTCACCGAACTGTACAGCGCCGCCGAGGCGGCCGCCCCCTCGGGCAGTGCCCGCTCCCGCGCCCTGCGGGAACTGCAGCAGCGGCCGAGCCAGGTCAAGTACCTGCGGCTGAAAGGTACAGCCCGCCCCTCCCGCCTGTCCCCGCCGCCGCCTCGCCGGGGCTGGGAGCTGCGTCTGCCGCCTCGCTTTTCCTCTGTGCGCACAAGGGAGTCCTGCCCGAGTGTGCCCTCCGTGCCTGCGCGCACGCGTCCATGTGTGTATGTGTGTCCACGTCCAGGCTTTCTGCATGGCTGTGGCTCCCAGAAGCTTCCCACGTGTTAGTTGAGAGCTCCTGCAGACTGCGGCCTCCTGTGCTTTCTCCCATCTTTTTGTTTCATGTGCCCTAGAAGCCGAATTTGTGTCGTCTGCTACTAGTTTCTGTGACAGACTGCCTAAGCTTTTGTCTTTCTGCGAGTTTGGTGCTTTTCCTCACTTACAGTAATGAATAAATATCCAGCTTTCCTCTCCTCTCCCTCTCCCTCTCCCTCTCCCTCTCCCTCTCCTCTTTCCTTTTCCTTCCTTTTTTTCTTTTTTTTTTCCCCATTCAGTCCTTATTTTCTGAATCTAGAAGAGATGCTACACATACAGTATCATAAGAGAGTTTTTCCTGGGCCTTTTGATTTCTGCTGGACAGAAATGAAACTGCACAACTGTAAAGCTTATTTGGAGGTTGGCATGTCTTCAAAAAAAAAAAAAAAAAAAGGAGTGCATGTTTGTGAAAGACTGAGACATGCAACTCCAAGTTGGTCCAATGAAGAGGAAAAGAGAACAAAGGCCTCTTGTCTCCTGATGTTTAATCACTTTTGCTTTTGATGAGGAAAAAACCTAAGAGGTGACTAAATATGCCTGGTTTTCAGAACTGTACAAACAGCTATCTGCTTCCATGTTTGGCTTCTTAATGAGATGACACGCCATCTGATGTTACTAGGATGTAGCTCAAGTTCTTTTGTGTGTGTCCTCTGGCAACCTGGGACTCAACAGGAAATTTTCTTGTTCAGAAATATATTTTGTGGTATTTCAACTCATTAGTTTTGCTGCCAACTTCTTGGTTTTTACAGGCACAGCTAACTGGCATGAGTGGGAAAGAATAAAACTCACCAGACAACTGACTGTATAAATTAGTATATGAATGCAACTTCTTTTCTTTCAAATCTATAGATCTAGTTTTAAATTACCTTGTCTGGTACAAGTGATTGGGAATGCCATCTGTGCAGCAGGTGCTGAAACAGGATAGTGGCTATAAAATACAGTATTGTTTTATCAGGGGCTCCGCCATCTGTGCAATTATACTTTTCACTAGCCCATGGTTGACGGTAATTTCAGCCTAATTTGTCCTTTTCTTTAAGCTCTCCAGAATTATTGAAAAAGTTTTGCCAGATGAGCTGAGCTGTTTACCATCCCACTGATAGCAGCTTTTCCTGGATGCATACGTATTTTTCTCATTAGTTCAGGTTACTGAAGAATGGATTTTTTGGATTGATTTTCTTTCCAGCGTCAGGGGACAGGGGTCGCGTTGAAAATGATAGTTTGAAAACTTAGCTGCAGAGAGCAGGCAGCTGTGTGGATGCTGGTGGCAAGCTGTACCAGGCTATTACAGGGAGGAGCTGAAGAGGTCAACATGTAATAGGCAAGACCTAGGATTTCACTGTTGGGGGGAGCCTCTGAGAGCAGAGCACTCAGAAAGATGAATGGACTTCAGACATCTCCCCAACAACTCCCTTTTCTGGTTCTGAAGCTCACCTCATGCGAGGATAACAGCAATATTGCAACTAAGCTGAGACAGTTTGATGAACTGAGGGGGCCTGGTGGCACTGTAACTGACCAGAGGAGTGAACTGAGGCCATGACTGAAGCCATCTAGTTGCATCTTACTGGAAAGAATTTCCCACTTAGAGCTTATTCTGGAGTTGCATTTGTAGCTTTGCAGGCAGCTTCTTGAACATGTTCCCTTGTCTGTTACAAATGTATATACTGTGCATGCATGGGCAGCTCCTGGAAGGTACTGTATTTAAAAAGTATCCCCTGGTTGCACTATTAGCAGTATATTCTGTCTATATCTGTCACCTTCCTAGGAGTTTATAACAGCATAATTGTTAAGATTCATACTATGTGCAATAAATTGAAGTACTTTTGTTTATAAGAAAATTAAAGACTTTGGCTCAGATTCTGAAAGTGTTTATGACTGGGAATTACCTCAGTCAATAGAACTTGTTGTTTATAGAAAGCTTGTATTTACAAATGTCTGTGGGGCAAGTGCCTTTGCTTGTCAACTACAATAAGGTGTTTGTGAATGTTTTGGCCTGTACTGAAGTTGTTTTCTCTGCTTGTTGGCAGATGTTGATGAATTAACAACTATAAAACGAGAACTGAATTACAGAATTTCCGTTCAATCAGCAAAGTTGCTCCGTCTTCTGAAGCAGAAAGACAGGCTTGTACAAAAAGTCCAGAAGAACTGCGACATTGTCACAGCTTTTTTACAGGCAGTTTCCCAGAAACGTTGTAAGTACTTTCTGTGTACTAGTGTAAATAGTTTATATCATTAATGTGGGCAGTGTTTCATTTAAGCCCTCACACTTAATTCAAAGTCAAGACGCCAGGGTATGCTATTCCTTAGATGTGACTGACTCCTAATTATGTCAGTAGTACCTGGAAACAGGCGAAGTTCAACTAGCTCAGCTGTGTAAGCTGCTGTAGCTTCAGCCGTTAATTCTGTGTAACTCCTTTCTACCAAGTTGATGCAAGGGGAAGAGTATTAGTAAAAACAAACCTACTTCCCTCAAAGCCCTTTATCAGCATCAGTGTTTTGGGGATTTCTGAGAGACTGAGTGGGAAAGAGAAGAAATGTTGTTCTTTAATTGTTTAGCCTTTTTTCCTGCACAGTAAAACCTTTTTATTTGACTTGGCAAAGTTGTCATCTTAAGATAGACTGAAGTGCTTTTTGGTAGTTCTTCTAAAGTAAAACTGCATGTAACATCATATGTAAGAATAAATAGAACATCATATGTAAGAATAAATAGAAATTATGCCTTTGGAAAGGACGTGTGAAAATAACCTAATGTTCCATCTTATTTTTTCATTAACATGCAGCGTGACAGGTACAGAAATGTTCAGGTACAGTAAATAAAGCATGGTCTTTTCATAAAAATGTCTGTAGGAGCTTTGAGGTGCATGTAAAGACTTTACTAAAAGAATTTTACTGTAGTGGCATCTGCTAATGTAGTCAAGGTAAGAGCTTTTCTATTAACATGAAACTTATTTTTTAAGCATTTAAAAGTGTTCCTTTGTTTTACTTAAACATGGCATGAAAGTTCTTGGCTGTCATCTACTGTGTAGGCATATTTCTTCTCAAAAAATTTCTTAACACCAGCTTGATAACCAAGCTGGTGTTCCACTGGTATGGAAGCCATATGCTATAGTTTCCTTTTAAATGAGACTACTTGAATTTTCTACATATTTAGAGGATTTGACTGTAAATTCTGAGTGCTTTTTTTGCCACATAGTGGAATCTCTGTGTAGAGGTAGAACTGTAGTTTTCAATTAACCTTAAGTTCACATTCAGCTGTTTGAATGCTACCTTTAAGTAATCTAGAGAGACCAATTGCAAACAAATACTGTTTCAGGAAAAGATGGAAATTCTCTCTGACCCTTTTTGATTACTCCTTGACAAATTAACTCCTGGTGGTAATTTCAGTTCAGAAATTACAGGGCTGATAAATTTGTTCTCTTATTTTCTGACAGAGTGTCTATCATGCTTTAAATTTTTTCTACAGAGAGAAAGCGACAGGCACTGTTTAAAAAACTCTATGCTCCAAACTGTGTTGTGTCTGAAAGTTTGGGATCTGTGAGTTTTGCAGCTCTCACAGGGAGCCATCCACTCTTCAGCCTTAGACCTGTGCTGGCTCTTGGTCCCTGCTGCATGCACAGAGGAGGCCTGGCCCTGGCAGCTTTGGGAGCCCACATGTTACTTGCTTGTGCTTCAGGGCCACCAACAGCCAGCACAGCGCCTGCAGCTGAACCCCGCAGTGGGTAGAGTAAATGTGGAGGAACAGTTACCAGGGACAACTTCATAACTTACTATCTTTCTCATTATGCTGCTGCTGACCCTTGTCCTTAGCAGATGATGCATGTTTTGCATACAAATAGGTATTACCATAGAAAATAAAATTCCCTGCAGAGTAAAATGTGTTTTGGGCGGACACATGGATGGTCATGGCTCTGTTAAAGGAATGATAAACTGTTCTGTAGAATATATGATAAAGTCAGTACACTCTGCTGTACTTCTAGTTTGTAAGATATATGAATGAAGAGTTTCATTTTAGTAATGCCTTTTTTACCCAAATGTAAATAAAATTCTCCAGTGAAGAAAATTAGTAAGAGAAAAATCACAGTGATGGCCTCATGGCAAATGTGGCACTTGTTTCTCTTACTCTTGTGATTTTGACTTATTTGGGGTAAGAAAAGATATATGTTTTTTCGGGAGCACTATGAACTATTTCAAGTCCATATTAGAAACAAGCAGAGTGCTTTATGCGCTTAATTATATAATTTCTGAAAAGCAGAATTCAGTAAAAAAACGAGTTTTTGCAGCTGTCATCTAAAGAGTATGTGAAAGACACCTCTTGTATTTTATATTGTGACAGCTTGCTTTCATTACTAAATACATTTTGACTGATCAAATTGCAAACCAGAAGTTCCTTGAATCACAAATTTTGATTGTTTTTAATTAAAACAAACCCAAAAGACAACCAACAAACAACCCGAGCCAAAACCATGTATTATCTATAATTTATTTAGAAGTAAAAGTATCCAGCTTAATTCTAAGTCAGTCTGGCTGGAAGCAAGCAGGAATGCTTAAATCTGATTCAATATAAAATAAGCTGAAGTTATAGAAAGAGGAAGTTCATTACTATTCTCTTGTATTTTTAATGAAGAAATAATTTTAGTAGAAAATTTCCCAAAGATATAAAAAATTTCTCTGTCATAGCTGTGTCACTATGTATTTCCCAAAGATATAAATAATTTCTCTGTCATAATTCGTGGTGCTACATACCTGTAATAACTTTAAATGGGCCTCATGCTGTGTTCGGAAAGATCCTTAGTATTCTTTCTTGTAATACTTGTTTAAAAGCTATGATTAAAGTATTAATCTTCTGTATTTGGGCATTGCTTCTGTACAGAATTCTCTAAGATAACAATCAACATTTGCTTTCTAGTTTTTCTTTTCCTTTTTCTGGTTTGATTTAATGCAGAGCCAGTAGAGGGAGACAGAATATTTTATTTTGTGCAGAACAAGAGGTGTATCTCTGGTTTTGATAAGGATACAAAAGCCGTCAACCTTCTTTAAACATGAAGGGAAGTGCTTTACAAATGCGTTCAGACAAGAATTGAATGAAAAGATTTAGCATCAGGTTGTCAAATAAATGTTATTCACAAAGGAAATATTAGTTTCCATATGTGAAATAGATGATAAACATTGACAAATGGCTTTTTAGTTATAGCTGAGATCATTAATTCCCACATGGTTGTCAAAGTTATTCAGAAGCTCCTTGACTAAAGGAACTGAATGTTTTGGAATCCAACTACAGAAATTCAGGGGGTTATGCCTGTATTTATTAGTGGTGTTTGCAATCTCCTTGAGTGTATTTTAACTGGATAGAAAGGCAGCATGAACTAACATCATCAGATTTGTCCCCCGCATGTCCCCAGAGCATGTACAGTTTCCTGGTAGAAGGCTGGGCTATGAAGTCTCCTCAATTTCTGAGAATGAGATTCTGTCTCTATAGCATCAACTTTTCTCACAGGGTATGGAACTCAGAGGAAACTGGGAAAGCATTGGCTGATGTTGTTTGCATGAATTGAGTAGGAAAGAACTGAGCAAGATCACATTACCATGCGTACTTGGAAAAGTGCAACTTAGACATGCAAAAGTACTCGTAGATCTAGATTAAATTTCTATTTTCTGTCTCCTCATTCCCTTCTTCCATCAGTCCTACTGCATCTCTGTGTCTTATCTCATCTTATGTTTTTTCTTGCAAATGCTTTGTTAGCTTTTCTTACATGACCCAGTCTTTAAATATTGGACTTCTCAGCTCTGTTCCGTTTTCCCCATCCCTGCATCTTGTCTATCTTGCAGTGTCTACCCAGATTGTTCCCTGTCCTTGAGTTTTCTTCACGTTATTCCTTAATCCCCTTCAGATGTTCTTCCTTGTCTTTTTTCTGCATGTACGAATTATCTACTTGCCCATTTTCTCCATCCCTCGTCTTCCCTCAGCATGGTTATGAAACTAAGCCAGAAATTCACAATTTTTAGTTCATAGGGTAAAAGTTTGGTTAAAGGTGTAAGAACAACTTTAACACAATATGGTGTGGACACAGCTAATATTGATTTGATTGGACTTTGTAAGATTCTTGGAAGAGAGGAAAATATTTCACAATGAAAGCAATCAGCCACTGAAATAATCTCCCCAGGAAAGTGGCAGATTCCTCAATGCTGGATGCTTTTAAGATTTGTCTGAACAAGATGCTGGGCCATCTTGTCTAGACCATGCTTTTGTTAAGAAAAGTTGATGATCCTTGAGGTCCCTTCCAGCCTGGTATTCTGCAATTTGGTGTTTGATTTCCCTCTGGATCAGATGTCTTGCAACATGGGGCAAGTTCTTATGTATATATATAGTAATTCATGCGTATCAATTTTTGCCTGTGGTTTATTTGTCTCTTCCCACTCGCTTCCCAGTAGCTTGATGTCCTGTTGCAGTTGTATAAATATGCTTTAACCTGGAACACCCCAATTGGTCTGGTTTAATTTTTTAATTTCTTCATGAAGACTTGAATTACTCAGTGAATAATCCTGCTGTGGCAGTTTGGTGGAGGTGGGCTGGGCAGTGGTTAGCAAAAATATTCTTATCTATTCTGTGTCCTGTGCTAGTTTGCCAGGAGTGAAGTAATGGAGCAGTTAGAAAAGGAGAGAACCTGTATTTAGTGATGCTGAAGCTTGGCTCAGTGGGGATGGTGATTGTGTGCTTGGTCTGTCAGCTGCACTGGGCCACTGGGCAACAATTCTTTTGGATGGTGAAGTCCACCTTCTGGTCCCTTGGGACAAGGTAAAATGGCTTTAGATTTAAGTGTGATCTTAACTGACTTTTTCACTGTTGCCCAGCCTTATTAATAAATTGTGTAGTTTTTGAAAATATTACTGAAGAGCCCTTCAAAAGAGCCACCTATAGTGATGAATATAAAATTAAATGCCTTTTGACTAATATACTTCATTCAGCTTCAGCCAAAAAAATTCTGGAAAATCTGAAACTTTATTCAATTGCAGTTGGAGTCTGGGTTGAGAAGGATTACTTTTCTTTTAACATTTGGCTTGGAGGAGAAGGACTGCAAACAGCAACCTTCATTACTGTGCATCAGGGCATGAAGAAATATTTCAATAAGTAGGTGTGTGTCATGTTTAGTATTTGCTAATATAAATTAGATTGTGTATTCTGAGTATCTGTTAGTTAGAGTAGGAGAGAGTTTGAGTGTTGTCAAACATAATAACAACTGTGTGGAAAGCTGTAGACTGACAACTAATCACTAACAGAATAATCCCAAGGAGTTTTTCAGCAGTGAATTCCATGGTTACTTTCTTTTGCTGAGAATATAATCTTGGAGCTGGTCTTTAAGCAGCACGGCCAGGATGCTGGGACTTGGGGAGTAGTTTAACAGAGCAGCAAGTCAGTAAAGTTCTGCTGTAGGACTGTGGCCCATCCCTCTCACAGGATATTCTTCTAGAGAACTATCAATGTAATGCCCAGATTTAAAGTGTAATTGTGCTGCTGATGGGGTATGAACAGAGAGTATGATCTTGCAAATAATGCATTTTGACGTCTTTGATCACTTGATGAGCAGTAACATTGGTAAGCCCTAAGGGCAGAAACCACCCCACTGCACTGTCTCCAGCCACCTCTTCAGGATGATCTGTGCTAGCCTCAGGATGCTGACTTGTGTGTGAGTCAATAGGAGCCCTTGTCAGACTAATTAAAAGTACTTAAACTGACTGCCATCTTCTCTTGCTGTAAAAACAAAGCTGTAATATAAATTCCAAATTGGCAAGCTGTGCAGTTTCCTTACAAACCTGGCAAATTGTGTGATTGTGCAGTTTTGGTACCTCTCAGAGGCCACTTTGAGGCTAATTTTAGTTTCTTAACTTCTAAGGTAAAGTTTCTCTACTTTTCTGGTGTTGAAAAGATAATTTTTTTCTTTCTTTTTCCATGAAAGAAAGAGGCTGGATTTGCTGTCTAATTTGGTCATGTATCAACTGAGAAGTTCTTGTGGTCTATGTCACTGCAGAATATCAGATTCAAAAGGTGGCAAGGACTAAGTGCTTGGAGCATTACAGAATCTGGAATCCTCACTTTTGAGAGAAATTCTGCTTTAAGGATACAGCAACCAAAATATCTTGTTCCAGCATGAAATAAAACACCCACTCACAAGAGTCAATTGCTTATGAAGCAAAATTCTGGAAGTTTGCATTTCAAACTAAAATGCTTTGTTCAGATGCCTTTTTCATTTCATATTATGTAACGAGCTATTTTCAAGTCAGATGAAAAAATGTTTAATGCTAAAAAGAGTCAAGACCATGCTTTTAGCATTTGGAAATCTGTTTTCATCAAAGATGACATTTTGTTGTGAAGGACTTTGCTTTCCACAGACTGATATTTTATATCAGACCTTTCCATTAAAGTGGTTTCAACCAACTACGTTACAGAGATCTTCCTGGGAACATTCAGCAAGCCATATCTGCAGCTCACTCCCTGGCTGCTCAGCACTGGGATTGCCAGGCTGGTTAGGGAGCCGAGGAGCCCACATGCATTCCTAAGCCGTATGTTTTCCTTCTGAGTCTGTAGGGATTCTATGAATCCTTACTTTTCTGTGTCACATACTTTCCTAACTACTTTGTCCCTAACTCTCACCACTGAAGTGTCTTATGTCTGCCAAAAGTACCTCCCAGTCTCCTCAGAACAAATACCATCTCACAATTGGCTAAAATTTGAGCATTTCTTGAAAATGGTTTTTATCATGGGCTCCTTCAGCTTTATTCTTCAGGATTTAACTAAGGAAATTCTGGGTGGCTGCTTCGACTAGCATCAGGAGCCAGAGGTAAGATTGCCTTTGTTAAAGGCCCTGTTTCAAGTGACTCTGGGCTGTGCTCAGTGTCAGCACAGGGTATAAGGCTACATCTCACTGGCGCTTTTTTTCTTTTAAGTGTCATTCTACTGCTGCTGTTAATAGGGAATTGGCTGTACTCAGAGCTGGGGTCACTGCTGCTGGTAAATTCCTGGGGACAGTGTGGAGCCTGCTGACTAAGAGATCACTGTCTTTGAGGAAGGTGCTGCCTTTTGGCTCATTGCTTCCACTCGTTTTCCAGTTCAGTGAGCTGCTGTGTCTGGAGGAGTGAGATTTTCCTTAGAAAGGGAGATGCCAGGGGTTTAGGGCTAGGTGGAGCAAAAGAAGCAGCTGACCTCAGGGCACTTGCCTCTGAGAAGAGAGAGCCTTCAGGTGTCTGTTCACGTCTGCCTGTTGGGCTTCAAACGTGGCCCCAGGTGTGCCTCACACAGAAACAGCTGCTGTGAGACATACCAGCCCTTCAAACACAGCAGTGTGTGAGACCTGGGAGACAGACCCTGGTCAACCAGCTGTGGAGTCCCACTTCTGTAAGCTGTGGGCCCTGTGAAATGGATAGCCATGCTCCTGCAGCCTTCCATCTCACCCTACTTGCATTGCTTGCCCTGGGAGGTGGCAGACATCTGGGGTGAGGGTGTAGTGGGGCTAAATGGGCCTGTCAGAAGTGTGTTGTGTAGGTGTGTTCTGTAGTTGGCCTCAGCCTCTAAAATGAAAGGTGCACCCTGCAATGGCCACCTGAGCTGGTGAGAGAATCAGCTACTGATTTTCTAACTAAAATTAGTTCTTTCCTCCCTTTTTTCCTCCCTTCCTCCGTCCCTTCCTCTCTAATAAATAGTTCAGCAGTATTTTTTAATGATGTAGAAGATACATGATGGGATAGTAACAGCTGAATGTGGTTACAACATAAAAAAAATATTTTGCAGAATAAATATTTCGTTGTTTATCATGGAACTGAACAGTAAATTCAGTAAATCATTCTGTAAGCAATAATCTGGCTGCTCAATCTAGGCCTGGTTTGCAACAGAAAATACAGATTGTTCAGTGTAGGGATGTACAGATCACAGAGTCACGATCAAATTCTTGTCCTGCAGCATTTAGTGTAGGATATTGTAACTATCCTTTGTCAGTGTGCTAGCAGCTGTGACAACAATGAAATTGGTTGAGTTACTGCTACACTGGAGGTTGTGTTTATTTTGGGTATGCGTTCACCTTGGAGGCTGACTGCATAGTTGCTTTTCCATATTTTTCTGTGTAACAGTAATCCTGTTGCTGTTGCAAAGTCATGGATAACCTCTCAGGATTAGCTTTGCAATGCATGTAGAATTTTGACTCTACTGAATTACACTTTTCATAACAGCTGTGCCATGAGAAGTTGATTTATTGGAGAGTGCTTGTTATATTAAATACTTCCCTAGTATTAGAAATAGGGATTAATGCAACAGATTATTGCATATGGAGCTTTTTGGATTACTTATCAAGCAATACTTGTAGTATTTGTATACTAATTTGCCTGTGAAAAGTGGTTCTCAAACCAGTGATCTCTTATTTCTCTGGTACTGCAATAACTTTTCAAGGTGGGATTTCATTAGCTCCAATTGAGGAGGCATGCTGGAGGAAGGATGCTGCTGTTTGGAGACAACAAAGTCAGAACAGCCTGTTCTCTCTCTATAGTCCCTGTCAGTCACTTACAACTGTAGAAATAACTGGCAGTCACTGCTGTCCCCTCTGCTCATTTGCAGCTACTCAGATGGGTACCTGATCAACAGTAAAGTTTTGTTTACTCTAATAGTTCCCTGGAAGAGCTTTTACTCAGTCACCCAGGGATTATTGTGATTAAATGAGGTGAAGTGCCACTTTCCATGTAGGTTCAGGGAGAGTGTGAAACAGCTCATCCTGCTGCAGCCCAGCAGCTGCATGTCTGCCGTGTCACAGAGTGTGTTGGCCATGGGGGCAGGAGTGAGGTGCAGGTCCCAGCTGAGCAAAGGGCTCAGCCTGCATGTCTATGTGCAGAAGTGTTTGTGTGCTTTGCTGTGAGGTGTCATCAGCATCCAGGCTTCGTTGCACTAACTGGCAATTTGCAAGGAGGCTGGCTCTACAACCAGTGGTGCCAAAGGCCACATGGGACGCAGTGATGTGTGAGAAATGCACCTGAGTACATTCGTATTTCACAAATCTTTCCAGTTCTGAACTGATGGTAAATCTGCTCCAATACCTGCAGGTAGTGAGAGCCACGGCATCTGTGGCAAATGTTGGACAATCAACATGTAAGGGTTTGTGTGTATAAGCTCACAGCAGGGGTGGCTGTGTGAGCTGGTAACTGTAATAAAATGTCATTTCAGTCTTTAATCTTTTTCTGACAAGTTTTTGGATGTGGAAACAGTCTGAGAAAAAAAGTTCTCTTAGATTGTATGCATAGTCTTTCACACTTGTCTAGCTGAGCACTGCTTCCTCTTTTATTCTGCTGGGGCTTACACTTCTGTACAAGAAATGATGCTGTTCTTTTTCCTACTGGAATGCTCTTTTCTAAAAAAAAAAACCAACAAAAAAGTAATCCCAAACATTGTGAATTTGTTGGATTCAGTGAAAATACCCAACAGGGTATATGGCCCTTAAGTAACACAGATGCATTTTATCTCAAAGTGGTGCACGCTAAGCATTCTTTGGTCGCATTAGCCTTTGAAGAAAAGATTTCCTGAATACTGAAGATCAAATGGAGGATAACAGCTGCTTGGGATAATTAGTGCTAGGAATAGACTGATTTACGGAGCATCAGGCAGTGCCAGCAGCTATGTTTCTGCAGCTTTGAAATAGCTTGGTGTTTAAAAACAAGATGCTAGAAAAGTGGGCTGTGGAACTTAGTCTGTTTGGATCAATAGTCCTGTTTATAATTCTGCATTAGAGCAGCTTTGAAGGAAGAGTTAAATATGAATCTCAGATTTTAAAAATGTTTTTCTCCTTGAAGCTGTTAATAACCTGAATTTGATTTACTGAGCAGTAAATGAGTGCTCCTCACATAACCCTTGAAATTTGCCAGAGAAGTCAATTCTATGTTCCATCTCCACATTAGATCATATTACTTACAGGCCTGTCATTTATCTTTTTCTTAGTAAAAATTGGAACCTTCTTGCTGTGTTTTGTCAGCAGTGAAACAGCTCCTAAATTTAGTTCTCTGTAAATTATTGGTAACTTCCTAAAATCACAGAATCTGGTACTGATCAACGTGTTTTCTTTGCCATCCATACAATACATGCAGCCAAATACAGACCATGAACAGTTTTTGGTTCTTGGGCTGGATTAGGCATCATTAATAGCTGAAATTTTTTGTGTGTGTGTGTTTGCATGGTTTTTGTTGTTTGGTTGGGTTTTGATTTTTTTCCCCCCAACACGTTATTCCTAATTTCTTGTCTTATCCAACGCTCATTGGCAGAAATAGCTATTGGACCTTAGATTCTGAAGGAAAAATAATTATACAGTGAAACTAAAGGAGGTCAGTGTGGAGAGGCAATCAAAGAACAGAGCTGATATTTTTTAAAATGTATACTAATCTGAAGAGCTGAGTATTACTGATATTTATAGTAATATCTAGAGAGGTCTAGAAGTCAGGTACCTATTGAGCTGGACAAACTAGACATCACTGGACAAGATGGTACAAGACTCTTTGAAAAACAAACTTAATGAGACAAGATTACTTGAAGGCTGGCAGAAGAAGCACACGTTTAAAGAGATTAAGTGAGTTGTCCCAAGCTAAGCAGTACTAAGTTAATAGTCAGAGCTTTGCTGTTAGCCAGACTTGTGCTTGTGTGGTGTTGTACATGCTCAAAATCAATTTTAATGGCTCTAGGCTTCAGTACTAAATGAGCCTTTGATTAATCCTAAACGCATCCAATTCAATAAACTTGCCCTTTAAGAGTAGGTTATGAACTGAAGTTTTGTCATTTAGCTGTTGAGTCTAAAATCTTTGAGTCGTAATGTTGTTGGAACTGATAACTATTTTCTCCTCTTCATCTCACAAACTTTGTTAAAAAAACTGTCTGTGTCAAATTTGCTTAAATTACTAACGTGTGTATTTTTTTCAGGAAGTGGAGGTGGTGGCTTGAGGTTCTTTTGCTTTGCTAGCTGCTTCTGTTTCCAACACTTGGAGAGTATTCTCTGTGAAGCTGTGGCCCACTTGGGAGATGAAGAGAATTAGGTGGTCTGGAGGACTTGGGGTTGCAATAGTTTCACATGCATGGAAAACATTCTTTATGGAACTAGTGGCATCTACAAATGGGAACCAATGCATACATGATCCAAAAACTGGAGTGGTGGTGCAGGCCTTGCTATTGACTGATCAAGGTTTGTGGTTCCAGGAGCTCTATGGTGCTTATATGAGCTTCTCCAGGAGTCAGCACCATTCCCCTCCCCAACTCTAGAAAGGGTCATGTTACTGTTCCTGTGGAGGCCATGTGTACTGGGAGAAAAAAGTTGTGCTGGAAGCTGGACTTTTATCTTTAGGCAGTGCAGGACAGACTGGCTCTTTGCTACGTGTCTAATGAAAGCCTTCCATGGGCTGAACCTAGGCTTTGTTGCATGTCCTTGGCATTACTGCAAATAAGGATGAATCAATGTATAAAAACTTTTGTGTATAAATGTGGTCCATTTCCATAATTTCTGGCCCAAAGCAAAGAGATTTCGTCATTAATAATTTTTCTAACTTTGACAATTAAATTTTAATCTAAAATCTTTCCAGGTGTTCTATTTGTGGATAAATCTTGTCTTGGGGATATAGGATCATTTAGCTTTTTTTATTATGTTGGGCAGATAAAAATTCTGCCGTTTCTGAAACAGCAGTTCAGATCAATGAAGCTGGTGATTCACACTATAAAATATAATTTATATGCTAGATGCTAAGCAAATAGTCAGATTCTAATAAAGGAAGAGAAATTCAGTTTTAGATCTGGGACCTGCTATGACCTCAATTTTTTCTGCAGTATTATCTTAAGCATAACTACAAATCATACCTGTCAGAATTCTTTTTTTCATGTATTGCATTAGGTTTTCTGCTGAGTTGGTGACTTATTTTTTTTTAATTACCATGTAGCATTTAAGTGGATTCTGGAGTGTGAGTACTAGCCAAGATATGAATTTACTTCATCTTGTTTTGCAAGGTTAGGAAACATTTCTTTCATAATCATACTTTTCAGCAATATTTTTTTTTATTATGTAGGCCTCTTTGTCCTAGGTTAAAAATGTAAGATGTGCCCAAAGTATGTATTCTGTCACCATCTTCATGAGGTGTTGGAACCAGGTGGGGCAGTGTTTCCCTTATCTTCTGCTAATGGCCCATCAATGCCTTGCCACATGACTCATAGATAACTCCCTCTGGAAGCTGTCTCTGTTTAATGGGCCATCAAGAACCCATTACATGACTCATTGAATGATATCAGCCCATTGTGAGATGCTCCACCCAGGGGGAGGAGCCAAGTATCTCCCACCTGCATATAATCCGGGGTTGGGGACAGCAGAGCCAGCCTTGCCCCCATTGGATTCATGGAGGACAAGAGCTACCAGACCTTTCTACAAGACCACTGCTTTGACAAGACCATTTCTTCTGGACTGCTACTACCACACTAAGTAACAGGGTGTCAGGTTGTATTCTGACTCTGTCAGTGGTATTTTATACTATTGAATTTATTTTATTTTACTTTATTTTACTTCTTTTCTTTTGCTCTTATTAAATTGTACTTCTGACGTGGAGTCTCACTGGTTTTGCTTTCAAACCAGCACACTCTTCAACAATTTTTCTTCTTAATATATGTCTTACCAAAATAATGTTTTGAATTTCTTTTGTAGACACAAATAATTTCTCTGACAAAAAGGTCATTTGCTCTCACTTCAACTCATTACTTTGTATTTTATTTAAGATGTGTCCTCTCTATATTTTATCGACCATGTTAGCATTGCTATGACTTTT
This sequence comes from Hylia prasina, assembly GCA_013397195.1. Taxonomy (NCBI): domain Eukaryota; kingdom Metazoa; phylum Chordata; class Aves; order Passeriformes; family Sylviidae; genus Hylia; species Hylia prasina. The sequence continues at coordinate 582,542 of VYXD01010368.1, forward strand.
ATTCCAGTTGTTAACTCTAGACTTTATGCTACTGGTTACTACAGCAGTTAAAATATATTGTTACTTTAACCGAGCTTGCATGATACATCTTTTAGCTTGATCATGAGATGCAGCTATCTACTACAGCTTTACTGCTATAGTTGGCACATGAAGGCAATAAGTAAAATAAATTGATTCTTCCCCTTCTTTTATTTTTTTATCACTGTTGCTCAAGTGGCAACTATAACTTCAGAGTTTATTTATACATTTGAACCAAATTTAAAAAAATGTAATAAGAAACCCAGATGCTGTTGTTGAATTACAGACACACAGCCAATTTTAAAACATGGAGATATCTATCCACTTATCTATAATTTTTCTCTGATTAAGAGCTTATTAGAAGCATATGAAACAGCATTTGGAAGCTTCTGCAAGCTGCTTTTTTTGTTGGGTGTACTTTCCTCCTTTTGGAAGACAACAAGAACAAAGAATTAATCATAAAGTGGACTTAAGCATTGGATTAATCATCTCTTTTAGTGTTTGTACATATGTTTTCATGAATGCTAATATGTGTGCTTTCCTTATGGTCGTTGTAGATCTAGTCTGTCCTCTTGTTGCTTCCATATCCAAAACTCTTCACAACCTATTTCTTTTCCTCTGTTGTCCCATCCTTATAATGTCTTAGTATTCAAGCTTGGCTTATGCCTCCTACCTCCATCCCACATGTTTTAAAACAAGTACATTTTCAATTTCCCCCCATGCTGGCCTTTTCTTATAGATGTTTCACCATGTTGAACATGTTGATGATTAAAACCTGATCTCTTAGCACTCTCTTTGACGTTATGTGTCCATGGTGTGTCCCTTGGAGTTCATCTCTGCCATGAAGGCCATAGAAATAATAGCAACTCTTTTATTAAGAATACTGTTCACTATGCTTTTCAAGATCATCTGGCTGTCGACCTATACTTCTCTGTCTGCTAATGTGTTTTCTCTTCTTTCTTTCTTTCTTTTTTTTTTTNTTTCTTTCTTTTTTTTTTTTTTTTTTTTAAGCGGGAAGTCTGAGGTTTTGCTGTAGTTGTGCAGTACCTGTAACAATAATTCTGGAGACCAGAATTAGGATTTACAGGCACTGCAGTGAATACAGATAGCTTTAATAGTATATCAGGCATACTCAGATGTGTAAATTTGTTGTTCAAAGTGCTTTCACTAATTTTCAAGTACTTTCACTAATCCTGGAAAACTTGGCGTACTTCTCAGAGTGCGTGTGCCAAAAATTTCAAGAAGCAATATGACTGAACATTATTCAACTTGAAAGTACACTCTTTAGACGTAACTGTCCATCACTCCCAAAGAATAGATTACAACATACACTTGTGGGCAGGGGATGCTCACTCCATTGAGGGGACCTTCTCTGCTCTCATCAGTCCTGTCCTAGTGTATGCAAGTGTGTAGTACAGAAGGCAGAAGTGGATAATGTGTGTGGGAGGAAAAGGGGAGAATTTGGTAAACAAAACCAAAACCCCACAACTAAAGATCCTAACAAAAAATCTTGAGTCTGAAGGTCTCATGGCTGAATCCTGATTGTGATAGCTGAAGGATCATGTAGTGCATATACAGTTGTGAGCATCTTACATGAGTTACAGACTGGTAGATTAATTTCCTGTTGAAAGATATATACCATACTAAGCAGTACTATTTTAATGATTGTCTCTAGTCCTCAATAGATATGGCTAAACAACATGCAAGCAATATTATTTTTCAGATATCTTACCTATAAACAAGAGAATTCCCCAGCTCCTCTGTCATAAGCTCACCAAGAACAAGTGTGCTGTTTTAGAGCTTCTTTTCAAAGAAGTGTATTAAAGTGTAATTACCATGCTCGCAGTTTTTGAAGGGGGAAATAAGTAATAAGGTTATTTGCCTGAAGTCTAAAGGAAAAGGAAACACTTGGCTAGCTGCATGCTTCCTTGGACTAAATCATATAAATTTTGTTCTCTGTTCGTGGAAATCATAGATGTTGTTTCCTGTCCATTGTGTAGTTTATATTTGTGCTCAATACCTTTGTAGACAAGGATTGGCTCTGCAGCTTTTGTCTGTGCTAATATAGGACACAGCGAGGTCTTGACCTCTTTAGTGACATTTGTGTACAAAGTGATACAAATAATGACTACTGCAATGAAAAGGTTTAAAATATTACAGCTGTGTTGATGACACTGTGGTGTGTGGACACACTGCACCATTTTCCTGAGCCCTGCTTTCAAGAAGTGTGTATAATTAACCTTTTCTAAGCACAAATGCAGTAGCAAAAATTTGGTTTTGTGTTTTTTTTCTGGAACCATTTTTTGTGCAGTAAAGACAGCCCTGGATTACTCGTCTGGCAGCAGAAACCACCTTGATGGCAGAACTGAATCTGTTAGTCCATAACCATGTTTCTCCTTCTCCATAACACAAATCTCTCAGTAGGCTCCCTTGTTAGGTGCTCCTGCAACAATGATGCAAACAGATACACAAAACAGCGCTAGGGCCTCTGTGCTTGGTGGTGTGCACGTAGTTGCAGGTAGCTGGTGGATCACAGCATGCACTCCCTGCACTGTCTGAGGGAGCACGTCAGTCCCAGGGCTGTGGACAGAGCAGTATGGGAGGTGCAGGAGGGGATGCTCCCCTTGCGGGCTGAGGTGGGAGCAGTGCTGGGCTATGCCACCTCACAGGCTTTTGTGTGCAAGGGAGCTTCTGTGTTCGTGCTGTGGCATTGCTGTAGCACCTGTGCCCAACAAGCCAGAGACTTCTTTTCAAGCTGTCAGAGGTGGCTCTGTGTTGTGTGTTGGAGGAGTGTGAAACTCCAGGTGGGATATGCTTGTTTTTAGGAACAAGCAGAAGGAGGCAGGGCTGTTTTTTCAGAGGTAATATTTAATAATAGAACTGGGTAGGATAGAAATTTTGTGCTCCAATGGTGGAGATGGTTTAATGGGCTAAATATATTTAAAATAGTTGTGCCTTATGGGGGAATCTCAAATTGGCTTACCTTTTCTTGTCTCTAATATGGACATATTTCATTCCATTTGTTTTCTCTTGTATACGTCATTTGAAAGTGAAAACTTTTTTTCTTTTGAGCCACATGGTGAACTACATCAAAACATATATTGGTTTATTTGCTAACTTCTGCAGAGCTATTTGAAACCCTGTGGTAACTGGGTTACATTTTCTGGGGCTCTTTAAAGTAGTACATGGAGCTCTGGGGCTTAGCAGGCAGTGACCCTATGATTTCGTCAATACAACAGGTTTTCTCTTGTGGTTGCAATACATTTTTCCCCATCATCCTATTGATATATATATTTTTTCTGATATTTGCTGTATCATCAGCTGTTGTGGTGCTGCTGTTTAAGTGTAATTTCCAAAATCCTCATGGACAAATCATATTACAGTATTATCATCTATCTACTATATTTTTTCATGGGTACGTCACTTAAAGTATTTTTGCCAACATTGGTGTTGAGAATTGTGGCAAATAAGCTTTCTCCCCCAGACTTTGACTGTTTTACTGGAATGTTGTGATGCAAATTAGAATTAAGGGAGGTCTCTACAATTTCCTGTGTAATAAAGGGGAGGATGTAGAGTTCATGAAATACAGTGACCCAGCTGAAGATATCTTACCATTTTTAGTATTTTAATTACATTCAGTCTTCTTAGCACACATCAGAAGAGATGTGGTGAATTGTGCCTTCTGATAATCCTGGGCTTGGGCAGTTAAAGCTCCATGCAAACAAATAGATTCTTAAAAGTGCGATTGGTCTGTGGCCCCGTTTCTGCTGGTGTTCCTGATGCTGCCCCATCTGTTTGTACTCATTGTCCCTTTCTGGCAGCCTGTGTTTTGCCTCATTGTCCCAGTGCAGACAGAAATGGGCTAAAGAATGGAGAGGTTTAAGGTAAATGGAGTTGGTCAAAACCTGGCGTTAATCTTGGGACCAACCATCCTGAGGTTGATTGTAACAAAGGAACAAGAATACACATAGTATTCTTAAGAAGTTCTCTGGCCTTACAATGGCATGTGTAGCAGATGGTGGTAATATTATAAAGAGGTACCAGATAAAGAGGTAAGGTTTTTTAGAAAGTGACTCTGTTGTGTGGGAGGGAATACATGAACTACAAAGGGACAAAAAAGTGCGAAGTCTTATGTTGATTATTACAAAACACTGGAGCTGAAATATCTTGCCTAGCCAAATGTTTTGATTATTTTTTCCCTCAAATTCCTTTCTGAATGTCATCTGTCTTGTCAGTAAATGCAGATTTACATGCTTGTGGACATGACCAAACTTCCATGCACTGGTGGATCAAACTAGATTCATGATGGTCTACATGTCTTGCCACAGGCAGATTAGAGGCTTTGCCTGATCAGTGATTAAAATCCAGTGCCATCCACTTTTCTAGAAGCTATGTTCTAGCTCTTAAGATATGTATGTGTATGCTTAATGAGAGGCTTATCCCCGCATCCAAAATCCATTTGTACTAACGATCCAGTGAGTCATCAAACTGGTCTGTATGGCTTGGCTTCTTCATTTTGTCTCCTGAAGTTCAATTTTGCATTTTTTTTTCCTTCAGAATAACATTGTGTTAATTGGCTGGCTTGTGGGAAAGCTCCTTAATGGTATGCTTTGAAGTGTTTGTGTGCCCAGTCACAGTATGATTGTCCTGATTGTTTCCAGTTTTCTTGTAAACAAAAGATGACAAGTAGGAGAAATGGCAATAATGGGGATATTGAATTCTCATTTTGAGAGATGGTTATCTTCATCAGTTAAATATTGATGTGTTTCTTAGACCTGATTTCTAACTGTTTAAAAATTGTACGTAACACAGTTTAGAGCAATGACTGATTCTCACTGTCTGGATAATGAGTGGTTTCTGAAACTTTGGTTATGGCTTCTGAGACTTTGGGCAACAGAATGTGGTGTTGGATTAGTCAGTCTTGAAACGATCCAAGAACGATGTGGTGCTATTTGCAAAAGGTGCTCAGGCAAGAGGAGAATAATATTACAGAGATAATACATCTATTTCTGTATTTAAATGTTGCTGTTATAGTCCCATTGGTACAGTCTGTACACCTAGGGAGACTAATTGATTTCAAATTTGATGCTTTAACCACTAAATCATCATCTCCAGCTGGCACTGAAATAGAGTGATTTGCATCATCTACATCAGCAGGGAAGTGTCACCTTTGTTAAAAAAAGAACCACCGACACACAGACTTAATTATCTATTCAGAGTGCAAGCTAACAGCTCAAATGTAGTGACTTTTCTCCAAAACCCAAGCAGATATTTAAAGAGGCAGGATCAAAATCACGCTTCTCTGAAAGCTTAACAGTGACTTCTAAAGATAGTTATAACTCATTTAAAAAAAGGCTTGATTTTGTGTTTTATATTGTGTATCTTTTATATAATTAGCTTTACTGCTTATCTGTTGCCAGTTTTCTCTCTTCATAATGTGACTGAAAAACACATCTTTTTAATAAAGGAGCAAAATATTTCAAAGCTACAGTTTCTGACAGGTAGACTGAGACTTCTGATAGTCTGGCCTTTGAGCCTGACTAATGTGGTGTGATAAATCTGCTCTCCTTCCACAGAAATGCTGAGTGGTTTAGGTTATAAAAGCTATCATTATTTCAAATGCTTTTCTTCTTGTCAATCAAACCACTAGTTTGAGAATCTCTATGAAACCCTTTTAACATGCTCTTAGGACAAATAGCACTGGAAAATGCATCTAATAAAGTGCTTTTGAATAGCTTCTTTTAACTATTTAGTGCATGGTGTATTACTTGTAGGTGCAGTTACAACGTAGAAAAGGCTGAGTTTTTAGCTGTAGATGTTCAGGGTCTCTTTGCTGGAGAGTGAGAAACAAATTGTGCAGCACACTTGCTTGTACTCCTGCTGGGGCTGTGGCTGAGCAGGACCCCAGCCTGCCCTGGCACTGACGTGCTGTCAAACTCTGCTCTCCCTCGGCTCCATGGTCTGATAATGCTAGTCGGACTCCTTCCCAGGACAGCTTTTTGAAAAGGGCAGCAGGACTATCTATATATGTCCAGCTGTAGGCCCGAGTACCAGGTGAGAAGACTCTTTGGCTCATTTCATTCTTGGGAGTAGTGTCAGTATTGCCGCTTGTCCGCATTGCCCGTGTCCGGTAGTCCTGTGCAGCCCGGGGGCTGTGCCGCTGTCCTGAAGCCCTTTGGCACAGCTGAGCCCCACTACTGCTGCCGGGGCTCCCTTTTATTTCTAACCAGAGCTGCTGCTCCCCTCGCCCGCTGCATTCCAGGTGGTGCTGGAGGAGGAGGAGGAGGAGAAGCTGCTGGCTTATTCAGGCAGTGATGCTAGGATTGTGGGCGGGAACAGCCTTTTTTTTTTTTTTTTTTTTTTTTTCTTCCCCTTTTTGTCTTTCTCCTCTCCTTGTCCTCCCTCTTCTCTCTGGCACTCGGACTTCGCTGTCTGCAGTGCGGGTCCCCGCACGCCATGCCCCCCACCCCGCCGCCCTAGGGCGAGCCCCGGGCACCATGCGGCAGGACAGGCTCACGGGCTCGCTGCGGCGCGGGGGGCGATGCCTGAAGCGGCAGAGCTCGGGCGGCGGCGTGGGCACCATCCTCAGCAATGTGCTCAAGAAGCGCAGCTGCATCTCCCGGACCGCGCCGCGCCTGCTGTGCACCTTGGAGCCAGGTACCAGCGCCGGCCGGGCGTGCTTACCCGCGCCGTAAGCGGCTTAGCGGGGCGGGGGGAGCGGCCGGGGCCTGGGGTCGGCT
>VYXD01010368.1:589311-690148 GCA_013397195.1 Hylia prasina
GGCGGCGGCCGGGGCCCTGCGGGGAGGCAGCGCGCTGCCCTTGCCCCGGCGGGCTCCTCCTGCTGGTGTCCCGCCCGGCCCGCGGATCCCGGCTCCCCTCTCCAGATCTCCCGGTCCTTTTTCTTGCTCCTCCTGCCCAGCGTCGCCGCCTCGTAGCGCTTTTGTGTCGTCTGTCCCTACTGCCTTTCTCCCTCCGTCTCCTCTCCACCGGGCTCGGCGACTCAGCTTTCTGCCAGTCTCTCCCCGAAGTCTCCTCGCAGCCTCCCCATACACCTTTCCTGATAAACCTGCTAACTCTTGACCTGCCGGAGACTCCTCCTCCCGCCCAGCCTTTGTCTGCGGTAGGGTGTTGTCTAAATTTGCAACCATGCCTATTCCAAGGGGAAGGCATCAGCTCTTCATCTATGTTTTCTAGATCCTGCTTCAGTATCAAAATCGTTTAAGAACTGGGTGGTCAGCAAACAACATGTGTTTACTCCAGGGAGGTGGTGCTTCTCAACAGAAGCACGGATCGTGACTGAATGCTAGATTCTAGTCACCTGCCATCAAAATTTTGGAGTTCTTAAAAATGAAACATGAAGAAATTTAAATTCAATTTACCGTGTTACAACTATCACTTGTAGCTAAAACGTTGTTGATCTGTTGCCTAATTTTAGGCATTTACAAAGTATGCAAGCCAGAGATCCACTGAAACATAGAGCAGTACATAAATAAGGATCAGTTTCCCATTGTACGAGCTGTGTGTGCATCAAACACACAACGCTCACTGCCTCTGTGTTTGAGGTGTTTCAGAGGCTGTTATTAATAAGGTTTCGGGTACATTTTGGTACAGATTTATGGGATTGCTGTTTTCAAGGAGGTTTCCTGACTTGTCTCAAAGACCCCTGCTCCAACCGTAGTTTGCTATTATCCCAGATAATGACGTTATCTGGATAATTATGTTCTTGTGTTTACACTCACACAAAGACCCGGGGATGTGATTGGAAGCATAACTATGAATGCCATAGTCCTAAAAATCCCACTGGTTTGGGGGTTCCATATTGTTCATATGTAGGTAAAGACAATAATCCTGTTCAGGATACATGTTTTTGTAGAGTGGTGGGCATGGCACACCTAATGAGCCCTTTAAAAATATGCTGGATGAAATATTCTTCAGATTTACTTAGTGTCTGTATTAGCTGTCTGTATTGAGAAGTTTTCCCAGACTGGATATTTTAGATATGCTTTGATACATCCTAGTGAGCTCTGGCCCCTGATAGAAGCAATTTCATACAGAGTTACTCAGAATGTTACTTTTAGGGATAAATTGCAAGGCTAAGAATCTTCTTGACACAACAAGCAGCATAAGGTGATAGTTTAGGTTGACACTTCTTTCCTCAAGCATGGAGTCCTACTGCACACACAGCTGCTTTAGGCCTTTTTCCTTGTTTATTTTTGATAAAATATTTATTTGCATTTTGTGGGAGAGGTTTCAACAGCTGTGAAGTACAGCCAAAAACCTATAGGGCTAATTTGCATGTTTAAAACGATGTCTTTATAGATCACAAATGCACATCAAAACACATAATCTTCCTACACTTTCTTCTGGTTTGATATTTCTGAAAAAATCCCAGATTTTGCCCTGTCCTTTTGTTTAATGTTGCTGAGGGTGGACTTGGAATTGATTCTGTCACCCAGGTACTTGGCTGACAGTATTTTTCTCCCCTCTTGTGGCTCTTTGTGTGGTTCTGTGCTACATTTTGGTTATGCAGTGGAGAACTGCTACAGTTTGGGAATCATAGGGATATAATCTTCCCTCTTACAGCCTTTTCTTGTCAGGAGTTATTGTGTGTTTTACACAGGAAAGCTGACAGGACTGTGGTTTGCGTGGGTATATTTTCCTCTTTTAATTTATTTTTATTTTTTGTATAACTTTTCTGCAGTGGTTTCTGGTGACAGGCTTGGAAGGGCATTGAACACAGCTTATTTTGGCATTCCTCTACCCTTCAGAAATTTGTTGTCAAGCATGTACCTTTGTGTGTGCTTGTATTCGTGGAGCTAATAATTCCAGTGTGTTCGCAGCATATTCCTGCCAATATGAGTTAATGTGCTTCTCAGATATGAAGAATCAGTTGAAAGTGATGAAATGGAGGTGATATTTAATATGTCAAATGACACTATAGCCTGGCTGATTTGATGTGAAAAGGCTGAGTTGTACTGACAACACTTACAGTAGGAACTATTGCTCTGAGTGTGGTGCATCTATGCCAGGCTGTCCCTGCAGAGGAACTAGGAAGAAAAGTTCTCTTCAGGCCTGAAGGGGTCGTTTTTGCAAAAAGCATGTGTTTATGTAATGGAAAGAAATGTGACCCGAAGACGGAGGATTGTCAGAAATGGGAAAATCCAGTGAAATTGTGTGCAGACATGTGGTAGGGTTGTATGGATGTGGGGTACTGAGGGGGGAAGAAACTATTGGGGAATCTAAGTTAGTTCATGGAGAGAAGACAACTGAATAAAAAAAAGGGAAATTATGGAGAAAGGAAGGTTTAGGAAACCAAGAGAGGTTGAATTAGGGATAGGCATTAATTTCCTTTAAGCTCTAAAGCTGAGGGACAAATTCCTTGAGCAGAGTGCAGAAACGGCATGTAGCAAGATGATTCTTGTGCTAGAAATAAGTAACAGGCAATGACATGCTGCTCCCAATTTGCTGGTTGCCTTCCTTGCTCTCTCTGTATGGTTGCAGCTTTTTTTTTACATGCTTGCTTGGTGTGTTTTTAATAAAACAATGTTGTAATTTTTTGATTTTAGGAAATATAAATTCCTTAAAATGGATGGGAATGAAGAACATTTCGTATATGCTCTGGGGTTCATTCCCCATGGTTCTTCCCCTCTCCTCCCACAAAACTGTTACATCATTTGATTTAGAAAATACTTCTAATGGAGAACAAATAAAGGGACATAGATTCCATGGCTTTTACAAGAGGTTATCATGCATGGCCTGTCCAAGCAGTTCCTCACCATACTGAAGAGAGTGTGCTGTGTAGTCTGGTGTTACTGTGTGATGTAATTCTCATTTCTAGTAATTTTCACACCTGTCTTAATTGTTTGCTGTGATTTAATTAACTTTTGTAGATGGATGATCTCATTTCAGTCTCATTTAATCAAGGGTCTCCTTTGAAGGGTCTCATTTCAGTCTCAGGAGGAACATGTACCTTGACTATAGTGTGAGCTCCCAGGTCATGATGTTCATGTAACTATAGATAGATTTTGCCTTGCTCTGAGATTTTATCTTGCTGTACTTGATCTTTTAAAGACCTGGAAGTATGTGCTTCTGTCTTTCTTGAAGCTTCTAAGACAGAGAGAAAAGTTGTTATTGGGACCTTTTAAGTCTTAGAAAATTGTGAAGTAATTAATATTTGGCTGCTGGGTTGGAAATTAATACATGGTTCTTTTGGAAGGCTATTCATTCTTTGGTACAAGGTGGTGTTAGGTAATATGTCAGTATCTGTTACTTTAAAAAAAGGAGTTCTTGGTCATGATGTATTTTAGTGTGCATTAGGGTTTTACAGTACTTACTTTCTTTTGCTTGAGATTGAAGTTCACATTTTTCAATTTCAGCAAATGTGATAGAATTTAATCTTAGCAATTGTTACATTGCTTTGAATTATTAGGAAAAAAATTATCTACTAGGAATCCCTGCCAAGTGCCGTTGTGCTATGGGAAGAAATACTAATAAACTGTTACTTCCAGGAACAGTTGTTAATCCGTCAGTGTTTTTTCAAGATGTATCTATTATGGCTTGAAGCATTTATTTTTCTAGATCTGACAAGCTTGGTTTTTAAGTCTGAGGCAGGGAAATGAAAGCACTAATCCCCAGGTCTCAGTAATGCAATTCTAAAAAGCTAAATTTCTAAAAAGTACTGGAGTTTGTGTGACTTTTTTCTTTGTTTCTATTCACTCGCCCCTAAAAAAAAAAAAAAAGCCATGGAGAAGAAGGGTTTGTCTTTAAGTACATATTTATCAGGTAGTAAGGCTTAAAAATTACCATCACTTCAGTATGCAAATGTTCAAAGGCATTTTACATTCCATAAATAGCAAATGCCACTGCAGCTGGGTTTTCTGTCAGACTTGTAGGTTTAGACCTCCAGAGAACTGGGTATTACTGGTGAGTTGATTAGTATGGATATTACATCCTTAAAACTTTGCAGGATTATGATCTGTTCAGGTTTTCTCTGTGTGTTTATATATACGTGTGTGTATATATATCTCTCTATATTAAAAATGCTTGGCTTCATATTCTGGAAAGGTGAGAAGCTATGCATAACATAACTGTAAATATGGAACAATACCACTGTACTAAATTATGTAGGGAAAATAAAAGGAGTCTTCAGTCTTTGTGCCAGCAGATGGGAGGGAGGGGATGTGATCTGATCCCGTGTTCAGCACCTGGGTTGTGGACAGCAGCATTTGAAGGACATTCAAAAACTGTGGGATGGAAAGCAAATTAAACATTTTACTGTTGCTCATGTTCTGTCATAATCCAGTGCCACGTTGGGATCTACTTGAGATTCTGGTATTTTATGTAATATTGTATGAACAATTAGTAGGCCTGCTTCATAACAAGTAAAATAGTTTGCTCATATGGCCAAAATAAAATCTAAGCTTAAATAACAATGCTGACCAAATGTGCATTATGATCTGAGGAATTATTAAAAAAATATATTCTGAACAGTAAAATAATTTTAGCACACCAAACTTATAAATTAGTTTTGACTGACTTAATGTCAAGAAGCTGGCATAGATGAAAAGAAACTGTCTTTGCACTTGTATTTTTCTGTGGATGCATATGACAGTTTGCAGCGTACAAGTATAGTTTGTAGAAAAGTGAACTGTATGAATTTTAGTGAAATGAGTTGTGCTAAACTACATCATTAAAGAGCATGTTACTGCATTTTGAAAACATCTTGTCCATGTACTTCTTTACATGTTCCTTGTGAAGGAATCCACTGTGAAGACAAAATTCACCAAAACAGGTTTTGAAACACAGTTGTTAAAACAGGAAGATAAAATTCTGTGTTCTTGTTTCAACTGTGGGATTTTTGTGTTTTGGGTTTTGTGGCTTCTTTTTGTCTTCTGGGCTAAATGAAATAATGACCCTTTTTATTCATTTTTCTTTCTAGGGGTTGATACAAAATTGAAATTCACTCTTGAGCCATCTTTAGGTCAAAATGGTTTTCAGCAGGTAATTTGATTTATTTTTCTCTTGAGTTTGTGAAGGAGTGGGTTCTCTGCAGTCAAGGTGCTTGCCCTAGTTCAGAAGTGCATGTGTCATCATAATATCAGCATATTATTTGCAATTGCATCAAGAGCTGTTTCATTTGTATTTGGAAAATGGAATAGGCTTTCATTATTTACTCAGATATTTCCTAAATCCTTGCGTCCTAGAATATTATACTTTTGCCACATCATCAAGTAATTAATCTGTATCTTCCTTGTGAGTGGATTAAGCAGCTAAACTCTGAAATGTAAAATTAGTCTGCAGTAAAATTAAATAAATGTGCATGTCTGCAAGGTAGTAAAAATGCTATACTGTAGCATTAAACTAATGATGGATATTTTACAGTTTTGGATGCTTTTGCTTTTAGTGGCATGATGCACTCAAAGCAGTGGCCAGACTGCCAACAGGCATCCCAAAGGAATGGCGGAGAAAGGTAGGTAGACCTTCTATGCTTTGTGGGCCGTATTGTCTGCAGGTTTCTCAGGAGAGATGAATTACATCAATGTTATCTGTTGGTGGGTTTTATAACAAATACTTGGGCCTTTTAAGTTGTACTGGGGATTTTTCCTTGTTTGCATTATTCAGTGACAACCTCACAGAGCAGCTGGAAAGAAGACAGCTCCTCCTTTACCTGAGGAGACAGTTAAAGATGGTGTGTGCAATAGCTGGGTTCTTTCTGCTTGAGGCTTAGGTAACTTATTCTGGTGAAGATGTTATTGCTTCATTCTGTCAGTCTCAAGAAATTGCACTGGTGAAATTGCCCCCACAGCTGAAGATAACTAAAAGGAGAACATATCTGCAGTGTAGGCTGTCACACTTACGAAGGTGAAGTTGATAGATGCTTAATGCTGACAGGAATGCTCATAGAAACTGTTCTTGGATTGCCAAAATTAGGGAAGTTCAGAGTCAGGAATCATGCAGAATGGCAGAGTGCACCATTAATGAGAAATTGCACTGTGTTGTAGGAAAGGGTCCATTGGGATTTTGCTAGACTTACTTTATTGCATTCTTCAACATTTGAAGTCCCCTAGTATAAAAGGAGGCATGTCTATTATTTTTTTCTTTAAAACTGAGTCACACAATCTCAGCCTTAAAAACACAGTTTTAATAAAAATAATACTTTTGAAGATATATAAAATATATGTAGTTCCACATATTTCTGATGCATCAAGTTAATTTCCTTTTCCTGTTTTTGCTATCTTTCCAAACTGAACCGTACCTCTTTGCAAATCAGGGGAGAAGGAAGAGAAGTGGCATTGTTTTCCTCATACCACAATGAATTTATTTCTAATCTACAACTTCAATGAATCATTGTACCCATCTAACAGCCTTTTTTCTTTCCTGAAATATTCTTTTTCCACACTCCAGAAACAGTCTCAGACGCTTTTCTGTGGTACATGAGTGGCAGAGGTCACAGAGTCACAGAAAGGCTGAGTTTGGACAGGACCTCTGGAGATCATCTTGTCCAACCCCTCTGCCCAAGCAGGGTCACCCAGAGCTGGTTGCCATGGCCTGTGTTCTGGTGACTTTTGAATATCTCCCAGGGTAGAGATTCCACATCCTCTCTGGGGAATCTGTGTCAGTGCCCAGTTGCCCTCACTGAAAATATGTTCCTTGACGTTTGAGGAGGACCTCCTGTGTTTCAGTTTGTGCCCATTGTCTCCAGTCCAGTCACTGCACACAGATGAGGAGAGCCTGGCTTCCTCCTCACTGCACCCTCCTTTCAGATGTTTATACACACTAGTAGGATTCCCCCATAGCTGCCTTTTCTCCATTCTGAATGGACCCAGCTCTCTCAACCTTCCTGCACAGGAGAGATGCTTTGCATTGGGTGTCCCCAGCATATACTGGTGCTTGGGATTGTTTCTCCCCAGAGGCAGGATTTTGCACTTCTCTTTGTTGAACTTTATGAGGTTCCATTTTTCCATCCTGTCAAGGTGTCCTTGGGCTTATCAGCCACCCCTTCCAGTTCTGTGTAATCAGCAGACTTGCATATGCTCTGCCACGTCATCCAACTCAGATCTGTCTTTCCTTTTCACTCTGCCCATCTCTGTGTTTGCTCACATGTGACCACATGATGCTAACCAAAGCAGTAGTAGTAAGAAAAGAGTGTTGTCTTTTTTCTGCCATTCCCCAGTTTCACAATGATTTTAAGATAATACCAAAATAGAGGAAGTATTTTGTCATGGCATGATGATTGCCTCCTTTGCTGTCAACAACAGGAGCAAGTTGACATCTACCTTATTGTTGTGGCATGTGACATTTGGTTTCTGGGGCTGGCAGAGATGAAGAATCCAGTCAAACAGCATCAGTAGGATGTCAGCAGTGCTGAGGCTGTTGGGAGGCAGAATGGTGGCATTCCTCCACATGGGTGGCTTCACAAAAGTGTGGGAGGGGACATTAAATGCAGAAAACATGAGATTCTGGGAGCTATCTATAAATTCCTTCATCCTGCAGCTAAGTGCTTGAATCTGTGGGAAGTGTCTAAATTGCTTTTCTCACTTGAGTGAATTGATTGCTGATACAAAACTTGACCAGTTTGCTTTCACGATTTCTTTCAGTTTCCTGAAGAAAAAGGTCCTTTATTGTTACTTGTCATTGTATGATCTGTCATGTGCCTTTCATGATTCAGCAAGTTTTCAAATCTTTAATAAAGATCTAGCCTTTGTCTTGGATACGCATCTGTTCTGGCAATTATTAGGCTTTAAAAGTAATGAAAATGTTTGTTTCAGGACTGTAGCACCAACAGTTTAGAAAGCCCTCTTGTAAGAGTAAGATGTTCAGATCCAAGTCATGCTTTCAGATCAGTCCCAAATGGTGAATACTAGATGCTATTTGTTCTGCAGTCATCAGAAGAGACTTCTGATAAAGAGAAGCACCAGCACTGCTAGATTTCTTATGTGAGTTTCCAGGAGATGTATCCATGGTTGAGTTTGAGGAAAGCAGGCAGCAGTGTCATCCTTTTATAAAACTCTTTGTTGGTTGTAAGGATAGAAGGTCTGAACTGACAGAGGGTCCTTGCCTTATGTTTCTGTCTTGGAGGGCCCATGTGAATTCACTGACAGCTACTTGCACCTTTGTAAGCAGTCCACAGATCTGGATGCTTAATGCTGACCATTTCCTTCCTTTCTGTTTTCAGGGAGCAAGGTATTATTTTAATTGTGCAAAAATTGTTGTAGCTAAAATCCTCTTCTGCATATTTCATGTCTAACAGCAGATCATGTATAGGTGAAGCTGATAAGGTTCATCTAACAATATATACCAAAACTTTATATTTTATCAGAGAAATAATTAAATTTGCCATATGTATTTCTAGGTTTGGTTGACCCTGGCTGATCAGTACTTGCACAGCATAGCCATTGACTGGGATAAAACCATGCGTTTCACATTCAACGAAAGAAGCAATCCTGATGATGACTCTATGGGCATCCAGATAGTAAAGGTAGCGATAATTTATTTCTTTTCTAATTTTTTAATGAAAAGTTGACATTTGAATTTGGATTTATTTACATCTTGGCAACTGCTTTGGCAAAAATTGTATTTTAATCCCTTTGGAATTAAGTTTTGTTTTGTTTTGGTGGTTTTTTTGGCTGCTTTGGTCCTTTTGTGCTAGTCTGGTAAGTGTTAGCTAGGAAAAAATGCTATTTCTGGGGTTTTTCCCTTCATTTTTACTTTTTTTATTTTGAAAAACTACTGGAGTTTAATAAAAAAAAGGAACATGAGTGGGTATTTTCCTTCTCTGTAAATAAACACAAATGTTTTCTGGGAGCAAAAGTTTTAAAATACAGCAAATCAGCATTTTTCAGTTGTTTTACAGGAGTGAAGCACATTTGCCTATTTGTATTTCTCAGCTGATTAATGTATAATATTTTAATGTATAATATTTAAAGCAGTCAGCCATTTTTGTACCTTCTGCCTTTCACTTATAAATCACTTAAATTTCAAGGACAGTTTCTGGCTTGTATGTTTTGAAAAGTCAGTTATCTACTAGATTTTTTATACTTTGATAAAAACAGCTGCTCTTTTTTGTTCGATTAAGCAGCTGTTGTGTCTTGCCTGTTTGAAACCCAGAGATTTGTTAATATCTTCTGTGGCAATGACTTATGAACATCTTTTAGGGGACTTGTTTACTTAAGAGCTTGCTGAAATTATTTCTTTTGGGTAAGCTAAAGGTTTAACAGACTAAAAAAGAAATGTTGTCATCAACTTTGGGAGTATGTACTAGGAGGGTGGAGGTGGAAGGAAAACTGGGACAGGCAAGAGAACTAACCAGGGACAGAAAATACACATCTTTTCTCTACCTGTCTTGTCATTTTCATTTTTATTTTTATTTCTTTTTCCTTTAAAGGACCTTCACCGAACTGGCTGCAGTTCTTACTGTGGCCAGGAGGCAGAGCAAGATCGAGTGGTCTTAAAACGTGTTTTGCTGGCTTATGCCAGGTGGAATAAATCTGTTGGCTATTGTCAAGGGTTTAACATACTAGCTGCACTTATTCTGGAAGTAATGGAGGGCAACGAAGGGGATGCCCTGAAAGTGAGTAAAATATTTTTTTTCAGTGTCAAAGATTGCTTTTAGTTAGTGAACTTTAGAATAAACCAATGTGTGAATTTTGGACACGGCCTAAAAGAGCAGGACTCAAAAGAGTTAGCTAACTTATGTTGGTGATTTTTTTATTTTGTTATTCTGTCTGAGCTAAAATGGATAGTTTAAATGTTTGTTATTTTTTTTTTTAAATAAAGGAGACCACTGCTACTTACTTACCACATAAGGATATCTTACCCCATAATTCCAAATCTGCTTGCAAACACCAAAGGTAGCTGAAACATGAAAATTTCAGTATCAGCATCTTATGTGACAGCTTCATGTGAGGCAGTTAATAAATTTGCTACATTTCAAAGCAAATCCTAGGAAAACACTAAATATTCAAAATGAAAGTAAGTCACTTTGAAGCTAATTTCTGGGTTGCGTTAGTCTTACAGTGTTTCGTTTTCTTAAATGGTTTTATTGTAAATAAAAAAAAGCTTCATGAAATTTATGCTATGTCAGGAAATGGAAATACAGTTTACTACAGGACATGGTTTAAAGTTTGGCAAGATCATGTGCAATTTTCTTCAATAAACTTGCTCATATGTGTGAATTGGGGTCAAATTAGTAAAAGATGACTCTTCAGATACTGAGCCGTTTGTTTTGCCTTAGACAGTGATTTAAATATGGTAAATATTTAAATTCTCTCTGAGCTCCTAGAATATAAAACTTGTAGCAGTAGAGTCCAGCTAGCTGGTATTTAATCCTTCATTCTAGACAGCTGCCTGTAATAGGAAGAAAATACCACAATATACCAACTTTATATCAGAAAATAAAATTTCCTTTCAATAATTTTTGCTTAAGATTTCCTCAGTATTTTTAATATGTAATTTTAAAATGTAATTTATCACATTTTATTGTCATCTTATACTGTCCAGAAGCTCCCCAAACACATTGTGGTAGCATATGAAATACGATTGCCCAAGGTTTATGAAGTCCAAGCTGATGATAAGAACTGTGTGCCTCCTTATGTGTTTGTTACTGTGAGTTGTGTCAGGCTCCTCGTGTGGAGGAGACAATGGAATGGAGCCATACTGCCCCAGGGAGGTAAAGGACTGAAGGCTCTTTGCACCAAAACTGGTCTTACCTGGCAAAAATAAGAATGGAAAAGAACGTAATTTCTTTTCCAAGCTTAGTGTGTGGGTTTTTCAGGGTTGGAATTTTCCCAGAAGGGAAGAGGGGAAGGGCAAGGAAAGGAGCAGGGTGGGTGGGAGGAAATAGGAATTTGGTATTAGCATCTGGTGGTTTTGTTGTAGTCACTGCCACATAAAGCAAGCAGTGAGAGAACAGCTACAGAGGACCTGTAAAGGTGCCCTCAGGATTGTAGCTATAGGGTAGATGTTTGGGTTATTGTGGAGTCTGGGAGTTAAGGGAGCCAAGGGTATTTTTAGGTTTTGCCAGTCACGTCCCATTTCTGGGGAGGACGTTATAAACAACAGCTCTGTGTCTGGGAAGCATCTCCCAGGGGCTAGGAAACAGGAGGTATTACTGCTGCCAAGGGGCTCTAACAGCACAGGACCCAACATGGTAGCTTCAGTGAATACCCAGCTAGTGATACTTGAGTGTTCACTATTAAGGTAAGCATTAAGTTAAATCCCTGGAGTTGCCTCAAAGTTAGCCTACAGAAATCATGGTAAGCAAGAAAATCCCAGCTTACATGTGTAGAAACTATGAAAGTCTCATAGATACTGAAACTCAAAAAAAATTTTTTTTGCTGTTATTGTATGGAAATGCTACAGAATCCAATAATAAAAATAAATATGTAGAGATGTACTATGAAGAAAGTGTCTTTTGCAAACTGGTAAATACGCGAAGTGCTTTTTAAAAAAAATCTTAAAGCAATTCACAAGTTGGTGAAACACAATGAACTTCAGTGTTGAAAAAGATTTCTGTTCTTCTCTGTGCTTTCATATATCAGAGACCTGTGAAGTAATACTACTCAGTGGGAGGAGAGCAAAGGTCTTTATAGAAGAGTGTCTTTAACATGGGGGTTTATAGCTTATGTCATAAGGAATTAATGAAAACACAAATAGCATAGTTACAAGTTAATCAAGCTGTATCAAATTACTCTTCCATTGGTTGAAATATATCTGGACAAAATAAAGCATATTTTTACAAGCTAGTGAGGTAACCCACTATTCAGCAAAGATTAGGTAATGCATCTGACAAAATTACGAGGCTGTCATGTAGAACCTGTTGATCTGCCTGTGTTGACTACTGATCCACAGGCTTTAAAACTCAGAACATAAGACTGCTATTGCCAAAGAAATCTTGCAAGGACAAGTGGCAGTATGTGGTCACAAGCAGCTGGGAAAGAAAAGAAAGCAGTAAGACTATGTATGTCAGGTGGTGCTCTTGGTAGTCCTGTGTCTGAGAAGCTGTTTCTGTGGGCATCTTATGAAAAGAGAAGGATTGGAAGGGGGATTGTCTCCTATATATGAAGGTGCAATGCTTCTCTTGAGAATTAAGGTCTTTATGAAACATGGAAAGGATGCTCCTATGAGAGACATGGAGATGAGATGCAGATGGGATGACTGCATGCAGGCTCTCTGGATGTGGTTAGTAGAGTGGCCATAGAGATCATAAAAGATCCTGAAGCGAAGGTCAGTGTCTTCTGTTAGGCTGATGATAAACATCAGCTTCTGCATATTTTTTGTTGCTTTTGTTAATTCTCAAAAGTGTGACAGTATCCATTTAATCCATTACCATCCATGTAGCTGAGCTATCTCACTTGAAACAGATGTCTGTTTAAAATGTCTCACACTGCTTAATTTAGCACCTTTAAAGTGACAAGATGGAGTGCAGCCCATGGTAACACATCACAATAAAATGTAGGGAGAATCTCTTTTTAAAGAGCAGTACCTTGCATTTTGGAAAGGGAAAATAGGGGATTTGCAAGATCAGTCTTCTTGTTGTGGCATTAACCAGAGAATGGACAGGGAGATTCTCCAGCAGTGGAGAATCTCATAAACAGCTCCAACATCAGAAGTGTCAAAAATTGCTTTTGGTGTGGGTAATGCTGCCATCTTGGGCATAGCTTACTGTGGCATTGATATCAGTCATTGATTTCAGTTATTTCATGGTTCATAAATTCTGGACAGTTTCAAAAGGCCTTTGCATCATCAATAGTTGTGGATACATAGGGCACCTAAAGATGCTCGAAGTGATAATATTTTCTCCCCATATTAGTGGAGGTGCCATGAGCGTGTGTTGCCACTGGCTCCAATTCATTCTGTAGTGAAGAGAGAAATTTTACTTTTCTGTTATTCCTAGAAAAAACTGCTCTGTAAGTCCTACATGATAGTCTTTCATTTTGCCCACAGATCATGATTTACCTAATTGATAAGGTGCTTCCTGATAGCTACTTTGTCAATAATCTCCGTGCTCTCTCTGTGGATATGGCTGTTTTCCGAGATCTCTTACGAATGAAGCTTCCTGAACTGTCCCAGCACTTAGACACCCTGCAAAGAACTGCTAACAGAGAAAGTGGAGGTATGTTCAACAGAAAATGCTATTAAACTCTGTCTTGCTGTTGTTTCATCTGAGCACTGATCTAAAAATACAGTGTTTTAAGTGTTTACATGAGTTTATTGCTTAGAATATATATTTTAAATTGTTAAGATGAAGTGTGATGGTTTCCATTATTGATAACCTTAACATGAATAGATGGTACTTCCAGGAAAAAACAAAGATGGTACTTCCAGGAAAAAACAAAGGGAAATAATTTGGTCCCATTACTAACTGCAAACAGAATTATGTTGATGAGAATATACAAAGCACGGAGTAGCAACACTAACACATAGCTTGGTCATTTCTTGCCTTAGTTCAAGATAGGTGGGTTCCTACTGCTCCCTTTAGTTGCTGGCTCCTGTAGCTAGTCTGGGAAGAGTTACAATGTGAGAGCCAGTGGGGAATGGTTAGTATTTCTTCACCTGGATCCTTACCAATACATGGGGGCAAAACTCAGAAGTACATCTTGGGTTGCTACCTGAAAACTGGCTTTGCACTGTGATTTTTTTTTTTTTTTTTTCCCCGGGAATAGCATTCCATCCAGACTGACAGCTTTTTTTGGGGGGAATGTTCTGGGGAGGGCAGGAGGTTTTTTATTAGTTGATTTAGCTTCTTTTTCAGTTGGGAAGCTAAGTGCACTCTGAGTTCTACATTAGAAAAGATCTGCTACTATGTTCCATGTGTCTATGCCCAAATTATATGAACAGCAAAGAAATGGTATCAAGGAAATATTTTGAAAGTTTTCACAGGCTGGCCTCTCTGGTCATGGCCTTCAGTGCATCAGTTGATACTGGGATGCACAAAGTGTTCTCTGAGCATAACAAAAAAGTAAAACTTTGGAGTTTCAGGCTAAAATACATTTTATTTGAAACTTAACAAATACACCAGGATATTAAAATAATAGATATGACTTTACAGAGACAGTAACCTTCATCTTATCACCATGTAGATAAAGATTTATGCCATCAGTTGGTGGAAAAAATGCAGCATTTTGTGGGGAAGTTGGTGGTGGGTTTGTTTTGTCTCTTTTTTGGATAGAAGTTTTTATTTCATATGGCTTTGGGGAAGGAGAAGCAGTCTTTCTGATCTAAGGGAAAAAAAGTGTGGTGGTGTATTCCAGGGTGTATAGTCCAAAGCCAATGATGCTGCTTCGTTTTTTGCAGTGCAGCAGAATGGAACGTGACTATGCAATTTTTCCATTATTCTTCTTAGCTTACCTTTGTACAGCTGCAGGCTAAGTAAGTTTTGAGCAATAAAAGAGGTGCTAGAATGGCTGGTAGATTTTAAGCAGTTAATACTCCTTGTAAAATGTTGCTTAGTAAGTAAGTATAGTAAGTTGAAGTTGCTTCAAGTAACTTGTTTTTCGCTTGTTTGTTTTTTTAACTTCAGGAGGCTATGAACCCCCACTTACAAATGTCTTCACAATGCAGTGGTTTCTGACACTCTTTGCCACCTGTCTGCCTAACCATACAGTTCTGAAGATCTGGGATTCAGTATTCTTTGAAGGCTCTGAAATTATACTGAGAGTAGCTTTGGCTATCTGGGCAAAGCTAGGAGAGTAAGTGGTGATTTTTATCTGATTTTTCATTTCAGTATGAACCATGTTTAACTTTTGTTTTCCTTAAGAAGATGTTTTCAATTCAAAACAAGATGCAGTCTTTCAGGAGAATGATTGTTTTGAAAAAGCTGCAAAAAGGACCTTGATGGTTTCTTAAAAACACGTGATTCTGACATCATGTCAGAATGGGCATGATAATTAATTGACCCTTTTTGCAGAAAATGTCTTCAGTTGTGTCAGTTATGTGTGTATATTATCTTTGTGCTGTGCTAAAAGGTTGGACTTTCCTGAACATAAACCTCTGAAGGAACTGGTGAATACTCTGTGTGAAGACACGCAGAGGGACTTGAGGGTGACCAACTAATTTTGTTGGGTACATTAAAGTGGGGATGTTAATTCCCTTAGTTTCACTTAAGGAGACTTAAGGATTTGAACCCATTGGCTTTGCCCAGTACAAGAGTTCAGTGTTACTGAGGGAATGACCTTGTGGTATGCAAGTCTTTTCTGTTAAAGCCTTAAAATTAATTTTCCTGAAGTTCTCTGCTTTTAAGCACATTTGAGCCAAGTTTCTAGTATAGTCCTTTATGGCCTTGGAAACTCACCACATGGCCAGAACACAAGAGATGGTTAGTTCTTTCAAACTCCTCTGTTGTCAAAGCAAATATTTGCTTCCAAAGAGTTTATAGTGCTCCCAGACAAATGAGTTTTGTCACTGGCTTCAGTGGGAGGTGTGAGCTCTGACAGGTCAAGCAGATGTTAGTTCAGCTGGAAATATTTTTCAGCTGGCATCAGCAGCTGCATTGATTTTTTTGCTTGTGATGCTTATTAAAACTCATCTTCCTTTTTTCTCTGAAACTGAACCACTGGGATTTATGTTCAGTTCTGTCCTTGGAGGTTTCATTTCCCTTTTTCTTTCTGAATAAATTAGCACTGCAGGCCGGTAGCATTGTAAGAGGATTTGTTTAGTACATGTAATCTGAAGGATAATAATTATAATAATAATTTCCTGAGAGCTTTTTTTATATTCAGCTCATGAATGAAACTTGCATGAATCATTTGCATTAGGATTAAGGTATATGTAGTCACATAGTGGTTTAGATAAAAAGTTCTTCCTGTGGACCTCTGTGCACTTAAAAGCTGTAATTGTGAATGTTACAACTCATAACATGATAAAAAGGAAGTTACTACTCTGAAGATTTTACCATAAAGCTTAAAGAAAAATTAAACATGTTTTTAAAAATTGAAAGGAACAGAATCAAGAAGTATATAAGAATGTGTCTAAGAATAAGCTGATCACACTGCGCATCTTGTAAGTGTTGTTTGTGGAGAATGGGAGGAGGTCTGGTAAAAGACTGGGCACTGCTTATGCTGGGAGAAGATTGTGATATTTTTTGTTTCTCTGTCCATCATTAGAACTAGAACAGGGGGGTTTTAAAGAAGTGGGGCTAGAAATAGTGTTTGTAGTCTCATGATCTTCATACTTCTCAAGATTCAGTCTCGAAATGAAAATAGGGTGAGAAGTGCATTTTTAAAATATGGGTGGCTCAATCGTACTTGTGTTTTGCGGGAGGCTGAAGGAACAGGGGAGTTAAATATAGGTGCAGTGGAGAAAGCAGTATGTGGAGGTCATGCGAGACTGAAGGTTTCAGGGCAGGTAAGCTGTAAATTGTGATAATTAGCGACATACCCATTGTTTCTACTGACTTATTTTTTTTTTAGCTACATAATCATTATTTTACCCAAACTCTGTTAAGATTTCAGTATTAGTTTCATTTCTCAGTGGTTGTTATGTACGGGTGCTGAAGATTGAGGGAAGCTGCTTCTTCTATTGCTGAAGAAAAAAGGTGATGTGGTTTTTTTCATCATTCCAGCATCTGTGTTTTAGAGGAGAGGCTACAATATGTAGCCATCAATACTGTTCCTTCAGATACAAGTAAAACAAATTTTTCACTCACAGGAGAATTGTTTAGCAGCTTACCCTAATGTGTGTAGAACATCAACTCACAAAACCATATTACTCACATTTCTCTTCCTCTAGATGACACTCTGTGTTTAGACTGATTCTGTTTTTAGAAATTTAAAGAAAAGTGCAGAAAAAATATCCAGTTGAACCCCCTCCCCCAAACAAGACAAACAAAAGCATATACCAAAGCAAACAAACAACCAAAACCAAGGTTTTGCCCAAGGTTTATGAAGTCCAAGTTGAAAATAAGAACTGTGTGCACCTTTATGTGTTGTCTGTTATTGTGAGTTGTCAGGCTCCTTGTGTGGTGTTCCCATCCCTAATTTAGAAACAGCATTCACAAATTTGATGAGTGACTTTTCCTTCCTTCTGCATTATATTAGCTTAGTTCTTTTTTAACACAAGGACATGTATGAATGCACCTATACTTAATTTATTCCACAGGAATGGTTTCTGGCCAGTGAGTATCTTCCTGTCTGACTTTCTTTTCTAAAGAAAGTTTAGAAAGTGAATTTGGCCATTTGGTGCATGGTGAAGAATGGTTGATGAGGTAGTCAAGAAGTCTTTATGCTCCTGTATTGGACTGATGAGAGAACTGCCTTGTACTAGTAGGAGGCAAAATGTGTTGATTCTTGTGCTGTAGAAGTGAAAGGGGCAGAGGGAATAGCCTATCTGGACATACATGAATCTGTTATCATGAGGAGTCAAGACAATAAGCTGTAGTTAGTGCATCTTTTTACTGCTGCAGCTTTTCTGATGTTGTGTGCACAGTTTTATTATTTGGAAGTCTAGGCAGAATTGCAAATAAACATAAAAGTTAAGCTATCTAACAGAAATGCGTATTTTATGATGACAAGAAAATCAGTTTTGTTTTGAACATGTAGAATTATATGTAAAAGTAAAATAAAAACATGTATTTTGATGTAGGCAGATTGAGTGTTGTGAAACAGCAGATGAGTTTTACAGTACTATGGGCAAGCTGACTCAGGAAATGCTTGAAGACAGTCTGATTGACAGCAATGAACTTATGCAGGTGAGTAATTTTGACATAATTTTTTTGCATTTTCTGTTTGATTTCTTCAGGTATTGATTTCTAACAAATTACATTTTTGTTCAGATACTGCAGAAACCTAAATTCTACCAAGATTAAAAGTTTCAGATAACTGGGTTTAGCTAGCATGTCAATGTAACAAGTAGATGACATGCAGTTAGAGCTTATTTTTATGTATTAAATGTAGAGAACCATGAGGCTTCATTTAATAAAAATTGATTCTATGTTGACAGCTGAAAGTCTACTGTGATATAATGCTCAATTGGATTTACACAAGTAAAATGTAGAATCTTTTAGTAGTCACCATTTTTTGGGTGTTCTTTTGCCTTATTGCCTTATTTTTGTTTTGGTCAGTTTTTTATTACACCATGTCCTTTCCATTCTGCAGACTCTGTGGGAAATAAGAGTTTATGAAGTGAGGAGTGTATAAAAAGTCCTTCATGATTTAACCCACCCCCCATGAACAGTTAGTAGTGTACTGTAAACAAAGACATTTGTATCTGGTTGTAGTCTCTGAATTCTTAGAGCATATGTTATTGTATGAGAACAAAGACCCACATTGTTCTGGGAAAGGAAAGGGCCTTTAGCAAATACAATGTATTTATTTACCATGACAGTTATTCTTGTGATATTTTTAAGGTGTTGTCTACTTAGATGATTTATAAGGACATCATGCTACAGTTCTGGAACTTTCCTTTTGGTGAGTTAGAGCAGAGTTATTAAATTGGTGCAAGTACAGAGAACATAATTCACCTGAAACATTGCACCTGACTTAGGGGAAAGAAAAACTTCACAAGTTTACTAACAGTTGTTAGCAGGTGACTTCTATTACCTATTGTTGGCAGACTGTGTTAAAATACACTCTTTTCAGTTTTATTATTTTGGTCATTGGTATTTTGTCTGATGAGGAAGCTCTAGGAATGGGAGAAGTGAGTGTTGTGGCTTTGTTTTGCTTCAAAAATGGAAATGCAGCTAGGTCAGAGGTACTCACATACTTTTTAAAAATGTGTTAAGGTTCCTCACAAGACAATTCAGACAGTGAGGATGTGTAAGGAGGGCAGCACAAGCTGACATCTTCTCATTGTGTTTCACTTCCTGGTCTCCACTGTAGTACAAAATCAAGATGTGGCATTTGTGCATAAGAATAATTTTGGGAAATCTGGAGTGGTCTTTTGTCACTCTTTGGATTTCTTTCTTTGCTGCTGTGTGTAATAGAAGATAAGGGATAGGTAACTTACTGGTTGGAGGGATGGAAGGATTTTTTTTTTTCTTTTTAACTCTTGCAATTACAAATGCTAGCAAATTACCGATCTTTTTGTGCTTCAGTAAAAAATGGGCATTTGGCACAATGCATATGTGTGTTCATAGTGTGTGTATTTTATGGCACTGACAAGAATGTTAAGGTAGGATGGCATTGCCACTGATATGGAAAATGTGGCAGGTTTAAGGTCTGCATATGTGTATGGAGGAGCAGTGTATCTGGTTTATGTGTGTCCTCTGAGTTGAAGAATCCACAATACAGTTTGCATAGCTTTCTTCAAGTCATAGGCAGGCACTGGCAGTGTAGCTATCTCTGAAGTCTCCACTCTTTACCCCAAATGGAAAGAATAAGGAACCATAAGAGTTTACCATCAGGGCATATAAGTGCTACCATGTATCTGGTTGGAGAAAAAAGTTAAGAAATATGAACCATTGCATTAATGAAAAGATCCAGGCTGCTTGAACATGCTGTTTTTTAAATTGCTTTAAGCTTTTTCAGGGGAGTCATCTAGAGATGCCTTTGTTTTCAATTTTTTTTTCTTTTCCCCTAATAAAAGTCAGAATTATGAATTTGCATCTAGTACTTTTTACAAGATGGCTCAAGGATTAGTATCCTATTGTGAGGAAAGGATTAATATCCCACTCTGCCTTCCCTGCACATTTCAGTAGAGCTTGCTGGTGGCAATCACCTCACTTCTCTTTAGACTTGCATAATACTTATATTGGCATCTAAACTCCTTGTCCAGGCTGACTTATGCCAGAGTAACAGGCATTTCTCAACCACTGGAAAACAAATTGTGCTCTAAGAGCCTTGTTTCTTTTGGGAGTTAGAGGAGGGAGGTACATTCAAGGGGAGTGTTGACAGCGCAGATGTCTAAAGTAGAACAGGGTACACATGTCCTCATTCTCTTCACCAGCATGTATAGTTGCTGCAATTTTATCCCTCCCATGCAGAAAGTACCTATAGTTAGGATGGGAGCCTTAAAGCTTTTGCAGATTTAGTCCTTATGGTGGCAAAAATTCTTAACATTTTACTGAGGAGAGCATGGAAGCATTGGAGGAGCAAGCCAGCCTACAGTTTCTTCCTTTTTCAGATTGAACAGTTTGGGTGAATAAAGGGTAAGTGCTGTTCACATCAGATTCTAGACTGGGAATGTATTGGTTCCAGTATGGAGACAGAAGGCTGTACACCAGGTGTCTGCAGATATTCTAAACAGAGTGTGCTAGACTGAGTCTGTGCTTTCATGCTTTGTCAGAAAGTGAGCATTTTTACTAATGTGAAACTACTACTAACTACTAAGCAGCTAAACTATTTCAGTTTGTACACCCAGAAACATTACAGCACAGAGGAGATGAGAAGCCAGCTAGAGGAGAGGCATGCTTTTGTATTTACTAGAATGGAGGGGAACAGGGATTAATCCTTCTGTGCTACTCTAGCATTTTGGACTATCTCCCTGGGCAGTTACCCTGATTTGATATTATTCACTGTTAATTGAATGTGCTACGTGAGTAGCATTTGTTCTGTTTTCTTTTGGGTTTGTTTTTGCTTTTGCTTTTTGTGTTGTTTTGTTTTCTGAGTCAAAGTGAAAAGAAAGAAGAGCATTAAACCAGTGAGGGGCAGCTATGGAGATAAGTGTGTTTGATAAGTTGACTGCAAAATGGCTTAGCCTGTTTGGAAGCCACAACCCATCACCTCCCATATGGTGTTCTGCTGAGGGTGTAGACAGCTTTGCATTTTTAGAGTAAGGCAAAGGATTGTCAAATGATTTAAGGTGAGAATGGAGGGGTTTTGTCCTTGTCTCTTTTCTTCTTCTCAGGATCTGTCCCTTATGTAAATAAGATGCTAAGTTTGGCTGCATCATGCTTTTGTGTGTAGGCTATTTCCCTCTGGGACAGTTCCCTAGAATTAAACAAATGGCATCCAAGGCTGTGTAAAAACTAGAAAAAGAATGCTTTGTCTCTGAATTGTCGCTGGGAGGCTATCAGAGGCGTTGGTTGACAATATTTTTAATTTCCAGTGGAACTTGCACTGGCATAAAATTTGTTTTGTGAATCTCTTAGCCAGGTGGTAAGCAAGGCCTGCAGTTATAGTTCAGCTACAAATATGTATGCTAAATGAAAGGAATTGTAGAAGATGTAGAAGAGACACAGATTGGAGACAGGCAAAAGCTAAAAGCGTAATGTGAAACAGTAAGTGCAAGGAGTAAATGGAGGAACTGGAGTCGACTGTTTCACTTAAAGGGTAACTAGCATATGGAACAAGTTACCTGAGAAGGAGTTTGACATAAAGAGTAGAAATAAATTCCAGACAAGCCTCCGGAGACAGTTGAAACATATGGAAAAAAACCCCCAACCTTACAGGAAAGTATGGTGGAGATCAAACAAGCAGGCAGACGTGTTGGGCTGTAGGTAGGTCATTCTCCAGATCATAAAATTCCTTTGTCTGGCAGACGGATGGGAAATCACTGTTCAGGCCCTAGAGAATATTTTTCTTTCACAGTAGCATTGTAGTTCAATGGAGTGGCAAAACTTCAGTTCATGCTCTGAATTTTGGAAGGTATCTTCCTTTCCTTAGAGTCTGTGCTTGGCTCGAACTAAAAAAGCATTCTCACACAGAAGCCTGTTGAGGTGCACTATTGCCTTGTCTCTGATTCAGGCAGGAGTGTCCTTCCTGCTCCTCAGTGTTACATCATTGCCATTAACAAAACTTTTTTCCCTCCTTATGTCAGGAAATGTCTAGTGCTGAATTCATGTTTGCAATTTTCCTTAGTCTATGTAGCATAGACAAGGCATGCTCAAGGTTCAAGAATGGATTATGTAGAAACTGTTCAGAATTTCCTTTCATCTTAATTGAGGTCATTTCCCTTCAGATGAAAATGTCACTGACTTAATAGCACAGGAAAAAAAAATATAAGTGAAGATTTACTGTCATAGCTGATGAGAAAATTTTATGTTGCTGTCTTTCAAAAGATCTTTAATGTTCAGGGTGTGGAAAAGCTTTAATATTTCAGAGAAACTATGGGAAAATATATTTTTGGTTTTTTCCTTCTGACCTTGAGACTCAGAATGAACTATTTGGCAGTTATATGAAAGTTCTGAATAGTGAACAAAAGCAGGGGAAGAAAAGCAACTAAAGTATGTAGGAAGAAATTAGCTGTGATATTCCAGTGAATATGTATCTTTATGCCAGGTTGGCTGGTGACCTACAGCAAAAATAATGCTGAAAGGAAATGCATTTGCAACTATGTATCTTTTAAAATTCAGAATGTTGACCTATAGAAAATCTATTAGCATTTTGTTGACCTTGTTTCAGAAAAACAACTACCTTTACCCCACCAAACCCCACCTTTAGCCTCAAACCCAACCAGCAATCAAAACTAGAAACTGAGGGAAGAAAACTTGGATAATGTTGGATCCTTCATCTTTACCTATTATTTTTGTGCTAGCATGATTTCCTTCACAGAAGCTCCTGAGCTTCTCAGGTGAAATAATGAATCAGCTTACAGTTCACATCAATGGGGATCTGCCTCTTCCTATGTGTGCTAGTGCTAATACTTTGCTGAATTCTTGAGCAAAAACTCAGGTCTTCTGGAAAGATTCCTAAATGGTGCATTCATGTAAGTGAAATCATCATCGGAGGAGGATTTCCAGTGTGCTGGCAAAAAGGGGTTGACAATAATTAATAAATGAGTATAGGAGTTGTAAAGGATCCTACAGCTTGTATTATCAGTTCCTTTTTTTTTTTTTTTTAACTTAACTGTGTATTTTTCTAGTGAGTCAGTCTTTATTTTTCTTACAGGAAATACTGACTGAATCATAAAACTAGACCATTTTCTTACAGCATGTGCATGTGCAAGAATGTGCAGCCTTTATACCTGCAAGCTTGTGGAAGTCTGTTCTTGGAAAAATCTTTTGTGAGACTGTTAATTAAAGCAAAAATTTTTAAAGTTGCCTTTTTTTTTCCCCTAGACTGTTTACACCATGGCTCAGTTTCCTTTCCCACAACTGGCAGAATTAAGGGAGAAATATACATACAATATTACTCCTTTCCCTGCAGCAGTAAAATCAACTTCATTTTCAGGGTAAGTTTGAAATGCACTGCTTATGGTGTATAGAGTTATTGTTTACCCTCTGCAGATGGTGAAAAGGCAAGTAGATCCTCCCTTGTATGTTTCTAAAAAAGATTAAAATGCTAAGTAATGTTCACATTTAAGAATATATCATCCTTACTTCTCTTACGTTCTCTTTTGACAGAAGGTTAGGCAGAACCAGAGACAGTGATGAAGAGAATGACTTAGATGATGAAGACTCAATTGCTAACGCAATTGGTTGTCTTGGACCATTAAGTGGATTTTTAGCACCAGAGCTCCAAAAATACCAAAAACAGGTGAAAGGTAAAGCGACTTCTTTAATTTTGGAAAACACACTTAAATCTATATGACCTGGCAGAAATTGTCTGCAGCTCTGTCTGTGAAAGCTGCTACGGAAAATGTGTTTTCTATGCACATAGAGGCTACAGCAACAGCAGGCTACAGTACCAAATGACTTGCTCTATGCTCCATGAAGATGTTGTCAAAGCCAGGTTGGAAGGCTGTAGGTGTACAGTAAATGATGGTGTGATTAAGGATTTGGCTACAGTAAGGGTTAACAAAATAACCCCACAGTGTTGCCCACACACACAAAAAGAAGCATATGTGAAAAAATTCCATCCTAAATCCAAGCATATTTCTGAGACAGCTGTTAGGTAGTCAGCATTTTCTGAAGGGTGTACCTTTAATAAATGATCTTGATTTATATTAACATATGCATGGCTAATACTGGAACCTATCAGCAGTGAGTAAATTCAGCAAGTGATTTCACTGCCCTTTTAGTCAAACCTTCAGATTGTTGGATGTTTTGGATATATTCACATTTTTTAAAAATCGGTTATGGTTTAGGGTGTTCTGAGAAAATGTCACTATTATTCAAATCCTTCTGCTCTGAAATAAAATTTCTTGACAGAATTGTGTGTACACCAGTGCAAATGCTCTATAAGCAGTACAAAATGTTGATCTATACAAAAAAGCAAAGAACATTTGTTAACCTGCAGCAGCCTTTATGAAATGGTACTGGATCAACAATGATTTCACAGTATCTTGGGAGAGGCCATTTTTATTTAACCCCAACTCACCACGACCTTACCCTCCAAAAAACCCCAGACTGATGTAACAGTTGCTGTTCATGCTTCATCGTTCTTGTGTCTTGGTTTTGCTGAGACCTGTAAGCTGCAATATTCCTCTCAATTGCTGTGGTGTTTTGTTTTTCCCTTACTGAGGGGCTCTCTACCTGCTGCTTCAAACTAGCACTTAGTCAGAACATCAAACTGCTGTTGCAAACTAAGCCAAAGACAAATAAACATTCCTTGAAAAAGAATTTTCTCCCTGACCCTGGAGTGCCAGGTTGTTGCATCAGAAACAGCTATGAAAATAAATTGCCCTGCTGATGTTTCTCTGCAGCTGTTGATCAGAGACACTCTCAAGCTGTCTGATCCTCAGTTGCTCTGTGCTTAGCCTTTTGTTGCTACTAGCAGCTTTGTCTCTGTGGTGTTCTGTTTCTTGATGCTTCTTGCTGGTAGCACTAGGTTGGTTGTTTAATCTCATGCCTGCTTTACTGTAATGCATTTTATAACTTGCATTGTTGAACTCTATGACAACGGAGTATCTTTAAAAATCTATTATTGCATTACTTCAGTGGTGAATTGATGTACTTTTGGATATTTGAAGAGCTGTGCTTATAACTTTGCATTGCCATGTTAATTGACTTTTGTACTCTTTCATCTCCCCTCAAACCCTTGCTATTTCTAAGCAGTAGTGCTATGTATAATACTTACTGTAAATAGCACAGCTTAGTTAAATATACATATTATAATAATTTTTTAATTAAAAACTACAGTTAAATAAGGTGGTAGGAATCAGACACAGACTTCCCTTGGAAATAATCTGTAGAAGTACAGATATATCTCTTGAGTATGCCAATTTAGTCGTCACCTCCACTTTATTCCCTCCTTCTACAGATCAAAATGAAGAACAAAGTCTTGGTTCCAGTAACATTGCAGAATTAAGTCCAGGAGCAATAGACTCTTGCAGGAATGACTATCACACTGCTTTTAACAGCATGATGATGGAGCGTATGACCACTGATATCAATGCACTGAAAAAGCAATATTCCAGGATAAAGAAGAAGCAGCAACAGCAGGTTCACCATGTGTATATCAGAGCAGGTACCACATCAAAACATGCTTCATTTCCTGGTTTATTACAAACTTTGTCAGGCAAATGACATTCTTTTACATTTAACCAAATAGACAAAATAAGAAAGGCTGATGAAATATATAAAATTAGTAGTAAAATGGGTACCACTTCATGCAGACAGAAAACAAGAAGGTGACATTTTTTCTTCTTTTGTCAGGATCTGAAGATGATGAGCCTGGGATTTTCTTAGGTCCCAGGGACCAACAAAACAATGGTATTTAAAAGTGGCTTTGCTCTCTGGGTGCATTGTGTTGATCTCTGATTTAAAATTTTAAGTCTTTGGCATTCTTGGAATTGACATATTGATGCACTGGAAAAAGTGAATGCAGAGATGAGGATGCTTCAGGTCATGTGTCAGGTAGATTCCTAGCTGGTCTGTGTTATCCAAACTCCTCTGAATTCATCTGGGCATGGCAAATTATGCAACTGAAGGGACTGGCTTAGATGTTTCATTGTGGCTGGCAGTCTCCCTGACTATAATGATACTGTTGTGAGGACCGAGCTGGACATCAGTCCCTTATTTAACAGCCTTTGTTATGGAATCTGTCTCCCTAATTGTCAGACTCAGCAGTGCAGGGGTTGGAATGAAAAGCTGAAGGTTTTACTGGGTGTACAAGCTGAACACAGCCCACCCCACTCATTCCTCCCTGCTTAGGTGTCATCTTTCTAAGTTCACCATTGAACCATGCAAATGGGTCACTGTGCAGAATTTATTTCTCTTCTAGATTGTCTAAACCTGTGCTAGCAGGAGCATTGTAATAAAGGAACTGCAATTTTTCATTTACATGATTTAGAAGGATTTTTTAAAAAATATTAGTGAAGTGTTTGCTTTGAACAAAGGCTGTAGCCAGCAGAAACAGTGCAAACAGTAAAATGTTGATTCCCAAGGATGCCAACCCCTACTTTCCAAACACAAATCTTTCTAATCTTACTAATCATGATGCAGGGCTGGGTTTATCATTTAATCAAACTGTCATCTAATCACTAATTCTGAGTCTACTCCTCTGGCTTAATAAGACGTGGTTTTATGCATTAAAAGTACTTTAATTTTCCATTTTCTAGTCACACAAGCCTCGGGGAGAGGCTTATGTATCTGACCTCACATGGAGATCAAATAGTCTCTTGCTGTTGGAAGAGAAATGAAGGAGAGGGGAAATATCAGAAGCCAATATTTATGTTTAACTATCAGCTTTAGTGCAATTCCAAAAATCAAGAAGCTATTTTTAAAATTATTTATTTTCATGGTATTCCTGGCTCAGGACATAGGTGCAAAGCAGTGAGGGAGGGTAGAAAATCCTTATATAGAAAGTGCTGCTTTGTCTTCAACTCTAAGACATAAATGAAATTCAGTGATAATTTTTAAGTTTGGGTTTTTTTAAAAAAATACATTCTGTCCTACAAACCTTTGCCATACCTCAAGAAAGGTATCAAATTTGGTGGTGGATCCTTAGAACATTAATTTGTTTTGTTCTTTAACAATACTGTGTTTCTTTTAAATGCTTTCTTTCAGACAAGGGGCCAGTTACCAGCCTCCTCCCTTCTCAGGTAAACCATTCCCCAGTGATAAACCACCTCCTTTTAGGAAAGAAGATGAAATTGAATAACAAGTCTCTCAAAAATGCTGTTATTCACATCCCAAGCCATGCTACAGGGAAGATGTCTCCCATTCCCCAAGAAGACCTTAAAACAAAACTGAACTCTCCGTGGCGCACTCACATACGAGTTCATCGGAAGAACATTGCTAGGGCCAAAGGCCAGCTGGGCTACGGGGACACCATAGGACTGATAGATGAGCAGAGTGAGAGCTGTAAAACAAATAGTCCTGGTGCAAAGGAGGAGGCTTCCAAACATTCTGACTTTGGAGAAAGAGAAGAAGGTGGTTTGGATGACAGGACTACTCGGAAAGCTGACCAGCAGTCGTCTGAGCCAGACTCTACGGACAGCGGTACAAACATGTCCGTGGTTCAGCTAAAACTGGAAGCACTGGAACTTACCTCAGATACCCCAACCCATGTGGAACCAGCGTCCCATCAGTCCAGCCAGCCACGTTTATCAGAGTCTTCCACTTCACCCAGAGACAGTGGAAATCTGGCTAAATTGCCCCAGCCTGGGAACCTAAAGCCACAAGTTTTCAATCCTTTTCCCAGCGTCAAGCCTCTTCGAAAGTCAGCTACAGCCAGGAATTTAGGGCTGTATGGCCCCACTGAAAGAACACCAACTGTACACTTCCCACAAATGAGCAGAAGTTTCAATAAATCTGCCAGTGGCAACAGTGGGACCAGGAAACGATGATGTGCTACCTGGTCCTTACTATTTCTGACAGTAACAAAAGAATTTGTATTGCCTTCTTTTTTAATGCGTGCATGTGTATGTGTGTCCCAAAGCATTTCTAACTGCTAATTAACAGGGACAAAAGTGACTACCAGATATATAAATATGTGTCTTTGAAAATTGTACTTCTGTGTTGTTATGGGATAGATTAGTGAAGATGCACTCTGCACCCTATTGTTAATTCTGATGGTCCTGTGTAAAATAAACATTAATTTGCAATGTGAAGCATACTGTTTCCTAAAGTCTAACTCAGACATTAAATCACCAGCTGCCTTTAACCCCTCAGCCCCCCATGGCTGCCTCCTGTCTTTCTGAGTTTGAAGGACAAATTGTCCTTCAGCAGACAGGTATAACAGTTTTTGTGACTGTTAAGCAGCTTCCCCATCCAACCTCATCATCACACTCTGGGAGTAGCTGGAGAAGCCAAAACTTACAGAAGCACAAGCAGCCCTAGCAATCAAAAATGTCACTTTGTGACATCTGGCTTCAGATATTCTTGAACAACATTATCTGCTTCTCTTCCCACAGCAATTCTCTGCTGATACTATTTTTAATATAAACCTTATATTAAACATTAAGCATGAGAACAGCAGATACAATTCCGTCCACAACACAGGTTTGCTCCTTCTCTGTTATATGTGTACATATATACATTTCTGTTACTTACTGCTGGAGAGTTGCAGCACTGTAAAATTAGGAATTAGGTACAACTATTTGTATAGTTGTATGGTTATTATTCTGACACATCTTGGCTTCAATGGATTTAAAAGCAATTATCTAGATTAGAGTTATAGTTAAATAATATTTGCCAGCTTAGCAGTAGGTAAAATATATGAATGTTCCAAAGTAGTTTAGGGGTTTAAATTCTGTAAATAGTTTGATTAGATACTTAGAGTGCCACTTCCCATTAAAAGCCAACACATCAGACACTATGTCAGTGGGATGTGCCCTTGGGCTTCCATGTCTTGGTTCCTCTTTGGTGTGAAAGAAAGTGATAAACTGAATATTTATTTCCAAATCAAAAAGTAAAGCTGATAAATACTGTAAGACAAGTATTTATAGGTGTATAACAGAGGCAGACAGAGAAACTAAACATAGATCATTCAACTGCAGGATTGCAAAATCAAGTACTCAAACTCCCAAGAAATTCAGGTTGCTCTTAAATCGTTTCAGCTCTGTCAAATGATATGTAGTGATTATGATTCATTACTTTGATTCCATGTTTCCTGTGGCATAAAAGGGCCAACATTTTAAACTGCAGTAATGAATCAGCACCATTGTATGTAATATCTTACTTGCTTTTAAAAATTCTTTGTTAAATTTGCAAATTAATATATCATTGTCTATTAACGTATTCCATAACCTATAATGTGTGACACCAGTTTCACTGTATACCGTAACTTATAAGCTGTACAATATACTCTGTTCATTGTTGTGGGAGCAGTTTTATTTTGCTGTTGTTTCATATGAGTGTATGCATATAAAATAGTATACAAGTATGAACACTATAAATATAAAACAGATGTAGATCAGATCTTGCCCTGCCTTATTTCCAGGTAATAGTAGTATTGTCACTAATGATTACTTACAGCACTAGGTAAATTTAAAATAATGTAGAATTTAGTCACTGATTATGGACTGTATGTGAATTGTTTTTGCACTGAATTAGAAGAAATGGACTTCTCAAAAATTTTCCTCTGAATCATCTTCCCCAGTTTTTCTTAGCTTCAGTGTATCATGCGGCTGTATGCTGAACCCATACAAATAAAAGGACTGTCAGTCTGCAAAACCTGCTAAAGTGGTCCAAGTATGTGCATGAATTTTCAGCATTTTATGAAGTAAGCGGTGGGAAATCAGTAAATTATGCATGGATATGGGTCTGGGTAGAGAACAACCCATTCTTATGATTCAGAACGAGTAATAATTTACAAGTGTGCACTCAGGTCTTGGACTGTTAGGATTGAGATGAAGGAACCACAGCTACTCAGTGCATTAGCTTGATGATGTGTGCTGCAGGAAATTTCCTTAAAGTACTACTTGATGAGAAAATAGAATGTCATCTTAGCTACCTCAAAGGATAGTGAGCCTCCAAGGATATTCACTCTGTACCTGAAATACTGTTGGAACATACAGCAAAAGCAACTTCATTGCTTAGTACTGAGACAGAACATTAAGATGAGGTCCAGAGAACTGGGGAACTCCAGAGAAGTTTCCCATTGTTTTTCCTTAAAGAATCCCTTCAACACATGAGGTCTAGTGATGAAGCAAGTTGTGCTTGGAAGAGTGGCATCACAGCACCGAGGGTGCTGAGAAGTATGATGGTGGCAGTCTGCTGTGTAAACATTTTGTTTTCCTTGAACCTTCTTGTTCTAATGCTCTCTTCCATGTGACCAAATGACATTTCTGTGTGTTGGGATTTTTTAAAATTCCCTGAGTCTTCTTCTTTTTTATTTTCTTTTTTTTTTTTAAGGAATTTTAATAGGATCTTGTTGACCTTTACTTCTAAGCATGTGTTTCACCATCATCAAATGAGAGCTCTCAAAGGACAGGCATTTGATTCCATTTTGCAGACACTTGCCATTTTGCAAGTGGGAACAGGTCCACAGCTATTCAGATGTTATTTGAAATTGTCTCTTTTGGGGGTAAAAACAGCAGATAGTAGAAGTAAGTTTTTCAGAATTGCTGTCAGCAAAAATTGATTTCATCCACAACTGCAGCTATAGTGCCAACCTGACTTTGTGTACCTCACAAAAATCCTACCCCCATTCAAAACAACCTAAGTGGTTACTAGGAAGGCAACAAAACATTATTTCATGCAAAAATAAAATGCAGCCCTTTACACTGGTATTTCCAATTCGGGTAAAAGCTCATTTTCAAAATTCAAGACTTAAAATGTGTTTCAAATGTTCACAACATCTATTTTAAACCACGTGAAAATTTTCATAGAGAAATAAAGTGAGTAGTTTCACTGTACTGTAGTTTTCCTTGACCTTCTTTGCAAGGTATTATCTTGTGCCCATGCATGGGCAGTAGCAGCATTTGGCTGAGTGGCAGGGAGCCAGTATCATCTGACACCAGCTCCACTGAAGTATGAAGAGATAGGAAACTCATCCAAATGCATCCCTATCCTAGTCAATGATTTATTTGCTCCAGTTTCACTTGTTTTTTATTGGTGAAAGATTCATTCAAGGCAGGGGGTTGCTGTAGAGGCCTGCCAGTGATTTGAGATGCCAGACAAGCACCCTCAGGCTGTGTGCCCTTCCCCAGCAGGGACTGGTGAGGTGACTGTCTTCTCAGGAAGGCAGAAGCTGCTTGGACACCTTGGAATGGCTCTGTGTTAACAGCGTCCTTGGGAAGGTGTGCTTCTTTATGGGAGGGGTGAATCTAGCACACTGCAGGAAAATACACATGTGAAAGGTCTCTTCTGCACACCCTTTCCCACTGAAGAGCCCTCAGGGCTTGCACCAGCTGATGGGCTGATAGAAGGTATTTGACACAGTTTAGGACCTAGAAGTGGTTTGCAGTGTCAGAACATGCTCAGGCTCGGCCTCCCCCAGCCTGCAGGATGCCATTTCAGCTGTGCTGGGTCCTACAGGCAGCACACAGCACTTACTGACTCACTGCAGGTTTAAAAATAACCACAGATGCTTCCAAGCCTTATTCTGATAAAACTTATCAAACCACACTGGTTTACCACAAATAAGCAGGCAGGCATGGTGTGGCACCAGAGGTGACACATGTGGATGGAGAGTTTGGGAGGATGGAAGGAACAATTCATCCAGGCAAAAGGTACAAGAAGTTTTGAGGAAAAGCAAATTCCTTGGTGCCTGTGTGGCTTTTCAGGTTTTTTAGCTGTAAAAAACAAATCCATGACATGCTGCTTCCTGCCCCTCCTTCCTGTGTTCAAAGTGATCATGGACTTGCCTGATGCCAGCAAGGTGCATATCCTGCATGGGGGTGTCCACCCACTCTGTATCCTGGTGGTTGCTCCTGCTGTGGCAGGATCCAGCCCTGGCAGAAGGGAGATGCCAGTGGAGAGCCCTCTGATGAGGTTCACTGTGTCTTACTTCACACTGAGCCATCTAAAGGGTCTCCTCTCATGGAGGTGTGTAGGTTTTTATTCTTACTTGTTGGTTTTCTGATGTTTTGTATTTGTTGGTGTCATGGGGAAATTTTTTGATCCTTTCCCAATTTTTTGAATACTGCATCAGGAAAGACAGGTGCTTTCTGTGTCTCAGGACTCAATAGTTCTGCAACTATTCCTCTCTGTTTGGCTTGTATTTTGCCTCTGTGAACTCCCAACCCTTGCTTGTATTCATTGTCTGGGTGTTTGATGAGGGTTTTCAGGAAGATAAGGATAACCATGCTGGTTGGCTTAGTCCAGTGTCTTTTCTCTGACAACTAATGGATGGAAATGGCCAAGAATTGAATCCTGTAGAAACACAGCACATCCAGAGACAGCCTTCTTTTGGGGCAGTCATCTGATTTTGTCCGGGCAGAGTACATGTGAGTGTGCAGAGGTGATCTGGATGACCAGGCCAGTGGCTCATCCACAGTGGTGTGCTGATCTGGGCAGCTGCATGCACAGCAGGGACCACAAACAGAGGTTCACAAGCAAAATTGCCTCCTTCACATGAAAAGAATGATAATAATGGAGAGATGCCCAAGAATGAAAAGAATAATAAACACCACAAAATGTGAGCCTGAAGCAGCAGCTGTTGTGGTGGTTCCTGCTGGGTGCTGGATTGCCTCTGTGGTCTCCCTCCACTTCAGCTTCCAGTCTTATGGTGATTCCTCCCTTCAAGGCTGACTGGCCTCCTTTTGCAGGGGAGATGCCAGGGAACTTAGGTGGAGTGATTTTCCAAAGGGCTTAAGGTGGAAATGGACTGAAAAGCCTCCTAGGCCCTCAGAGGGTCAGACATGGCTGAAAACCCCAGACCAAGTGTATCACACAGCCTGTGCAGTGATGAAGGACTCACGAGCAGTAGTTCCCAGCCAGTTTTTCAGCCCCTTTTGGGCACAAACAGTGGCGTTGCTCTGCTCCTGCTCACTGTCCATGATGGCTTCTCCACCTTGCTTTCCTTTCCTAACAGCTCCAGTGGCTTCTCTAGATGACACATGGGTCCAAACCCAGAGTGAAGGGCAGGTGCCAGTCCGTGCAGACACACAAGGGCAGTTGTGGAAGGAAGGTGTTTGGTGAGCAAGAAGGAAGTAATTTTATTCTTAGGAAAATAGGAAATGTCTCTAGCAACCACCCAGCACAGGCTAAGACTTTGAGGCCAGAGATTTACAGCTCACCAGCAACCAGTCACAGGTGCTCAGGGAGAGGAGGGCTGAGTGGAACCTTACAAGGTATGAACTTTTAGTTCCAGGCACCAAAAAGTGTCAGAAATTGTACAATTTTCTCCCCCCAGCTGTGACTTAAAATTGCAGCTTCTCTTACTCTTCTAACAACATGTCTTAATGAAACTGGGTTTCTTTTTTTCACTTTCCTTTTTTTTTTTTTTTAAAAAAAATGTAGGTCTATTGCTCTGTTTTATCTGCATCAAAGTACAGACTTGATCCTCTGCTTGTTCCAACACTACTAGTCACTTACATTAGGCATATATAGTGCCCTTTTGAACTCTAAATTACTGTGTATGATAATTTCTATACTGTTTCCCCTG
Organism: Hylia prasina; assembly: GCA_013397195.1. Classification (NCBI taxonomy): domain Eukaryota; kingdom Metazoa; phylum Chordata; class Aves; order Passeriformes; family Sylviidae; genus Hylia; species Hylia prasina. The sequence goes on from VYXD01010368.1 coordinate 622,783, forward strand.
CACTAGTAAACTTTTCACCCAGTTGCAACAATACTGTTCTGTGTCTGGCTTCCAGTGCTCTTGTAGAAGAGACCTTTCTCCAGAGGGAACAAAAGGATTATTGTCTGCTTGGCACAGGGCCAGGTGACTTGGTGTTGCCGGACACGTTCTCTATCCCCACTAACCAGCGCTGAGTCACTGATTTCCGTCCAGACTGGGAAGTGTTTGTTCCACAGAGTGTTTGTTGATGAACAGGCACTTTTTCTGCCATTGTGTGAGAGGCAAGTTGTGCCACACTGCTGCTGAACCTCCAGGCTGGTGTGACAGACAGAGTTGGGGAGGATTTCACTCTTGAAGTTGGCAAGACACGATAGCATCTTCTGTAAAAGTGCTACAGTATCTGGCCACAGAGGTACAACACTGCTGCTAGAGAGGTTAGACCATGTTTGCACCAGCAGGTCAGTGATGTGTGCTCTGGCTCAGTCTGCGCCGTGGCTTTCTGTGTTCATATCCATTCGAGGTGATCGTCTAGGTATGGTCACTAGGTGCCACTGGTGCTCCATGCAAACACAGCGGCTGCAATTCCTGCGAAAGGAGATACAGCCATAGCTTAGTGTTTCCAACCTTTATTCATTTTCGATCAGATGCAAAGCAGTTTCCAGTCTGTTCACCTTTGATTTCACATTGAAACCTCTCTGCTCTATTTGACTCCTCTTAGTAAGCTTGCTAACTTTGTGCAGTGATCCCAAAGCACAGAGATATCCTAAGAGTGTGTCTTTGGAAACAGTGTCCATAGCAAGACTCTAAAATACTCTAAAGGCTCTTTCTCAGTCAGAGGTATAATAAATTTTCTCTTTGGTGAATGAACCATCAAACAGAATTCCAGTTGCAGGCAGATGAAGGAAGCTTGCTGGATTCACTGAGTGCCTTGTTGAAACTTGTTTTATGGGTGCACCAGCAATGACAACCAGTTCCTGCAGTTACAAATCAGCTGAGGTATTTTATCATAAATACTGGAGCTGGGCTGTTCCAAAGGCTGAAAAAAAAAAACAAAACCAAACACCTTTTTGTCAAACTTTTGTCAAAAATATCCCCCCAAAAATATAGCTGAACTGATAAACTCTTCTCAGATACTTATAAGCTTGCTGCCCTGCCCTGGAGAGCTTAGTGCTCAACCCATGAATGTTTTAAACTTCCGGAGCTTGAAACAAAAAACACATTCAGGTCTCCAGATGTGGATCTTGTGCCCTGAATAATTGCTTGTCTTCACTGAGAATGGGAATTTGAAGTTCACATGCCAGTCATCAGCCATCAGTACTGACTCCAAGTGGGCCTGAGGGAATCTCATGAGGTTTAACAAGGCCAAGGCATGGTGCTGCGCCTGGATCGGGGCAAGCCCTGGTATGAACACAGGCTGGGGATGAACAGATGGAGAGCAGCCCTGCTGAGAAGGACTCAGGGGTGCTGGACATGACCCAGCCATGGGCACTCTCCCAGCACAGAGAGCCAAATGTGTCCTGGGCAGCATCCAGAGCACTGTGGGCAGCAGGGGAGGGAGGGGATTCTGCCCCTCTGCTCTGCTCTGGTGAGACCACACCTGCAGTGCTGCAGCCAGCTCTGAGGTCCCCAAAGATGGACTGGAGCACCCTCCTATGAAGACAGCCAGAGAGACTTGGGGTTGTTCAGCCTGAAGAAGGATGTGAGGAGGCCTTATAGTACCTAAAGGGACATTATAAGAAAAATGGGGACAACATTTTTAGCAGAGCCTGTTCTGGTAGGACAAGGGAGATGATTTTAAACTAGAAGAGGATAGTAAAACATTGGCACAGGTTGCCCAGAGAGGTGTGGATGGCCAACCCTGGAAACATTCATGATTAGGCTGGACAGGACTTGAGCAACCTGGTCTGTTTAAAGCTGTCCCTGCTCATTGCAGGGGGTTGGACTAGATGGCCTTTAACAGTCCCTTCTAAACCAAACCACTGTATGATTACATGGTGGCTTTTCAGGTACATGCATCTAGACACAGATCTAGATCTAGACACAGTCACTGTCAGCATGCAAAATTTGCAATTCAATTTTTCAGCAGCTTGCTCTGCAAATTATTGTGACCAGACATATGCAGCAACACACAGGCTTGACAGAGCCTCAGTGAATGTGCACCAGACAGTTTGCTGTCAGGAAAAAGCACCAGCTGAATGAAGGTCACTTGAAAAACAAGCCTATATCCATTAAAGGACTTAGGCTCTTAAAGCAGGACCAAGAGGTTATTAAGATGCTTAAAAAAACCCACAGCCCTTGCCTAGCTACTGCACAGCAACAGTGGCCTTTGGTGCTCTGTAAAATTTCCCTTTGGCTTCAGCACTTCCAGAGCACCTAGAATTCTGCTTTTGCTTATGTCACTTCTGTGTCCCTTGGCAATCCAATGAACCTGAAAACCAGACTCTGATTAACTCTGAGACTGGTCTGGTACACCTAGAGCTTCTCCTTGCCTTTTGATAATGAAATTCAGCACAGGGCAGATCTTGATGTGTCTGGGCAGAGCCATAAACAGACTGATTTGGGGCATTAAATCAGGATGTGTCTAAAGAGATTGTGGTCATTTCTAGATCAGAACAAGTCTGATTAGTCCAGCAATGTCTGGAGAAGTTCAGCAATTAGTTGCTTTAATCTCCATTTCAAGATATACTTCAAAGAAAGGTATTACTTTTACCCTAGAATTTGTTTTTCTCTTGTACACCCAGTGATGCCCATGACCAGAATCCTTGAGCCTGGACTGTTCTAACCAGTGGTTCCCCTCCTGATGAACAAGAGTCTTTACTGTTGATTATACCATGATTTAGAGTACTTGGGAGCATGTTCTGTGGCTCCTGTTGAGGTGGCAACACCATGCATGTAAAATTGAGTTCCAGATGCAAGAACATGGCTCTGTGCCATCTACACAGGATGGATGGGTTTAATGCTGTGGGCTGTGGCTTGACAAGGATGAAAGAGGAGGAAGGCATTGACCTTTCTAAAGTTGCAGACAATATCCTTGTTTAAAAAATAGCTGTAGATGGGTCTGTGCAACCACTGGAAAGGCTGCAAATCATGACGTGTATGAAAGATCTGTCCTAGAGTTGTGACCCTCCATATGGATGAGGGAGACCTGGACCCCACCACCTGTGTGTGGTTAGATTTTTCATTTTACAGTAATTATGTAAAAACAGGTTGGAGCCCTGTGCAGGGAATTGTCTCAACCTGAGGCTTATTTCTTTAGATTAATGAAAAAAGGATGAAAGATACCAATGATGAAATTTAAATATAAAATCTATATTAGAGGTAACCCATAATAAATCTCCTGTGTCAATTCTCCACTGGCTTTCATGCTTCTATTTGCCAGTGAGTACAGAAATAAGACCTGAGCACCTTTGGCTCAGATACCATCTGTGCCTTGAGTTGAAGTGGCTCTGTATTTTGAATATACAGATTTTTGCTTTTTCCTTCAAGGACACACAGTGCATTAGGCATTAGGCTGTTGTATTTGTCAAGTTACAGGTGTTACCAGTCTGCATGGTGAGCACTGACTGCTATTTAAATTAAAGTAATGGTAAGTCTGCCCTAACCATTCCCCTCTCCGTTAGAAAGTGACAACAGCACAACAGCTCAGGCAGCAGCTTGCAGAGAAGCTGATGGTCTCTGGTCTCTGAAGCCACATGCAGCACTTGATGATGTGTTAGAAGGGCCAGAGCACTACAAACATGTGCAAAGTTGGTATTTGATGGAGTTCAGTATCGGGAAAAAGTGAACTGGAAGCATCCTCACTCTCATGAAGCTGCAACTGCACAGTTTGTGCAGGCAGGTGATTAGCATGTTCATCAGGTTTTTAGCATGTTCATCTGCCAGCAGGTTACCCTGCAGTGCCACTGGTGCTGATACTGATGATGGGTGCAGAAGTTGTTGCTGGTCTCCAGGAAAGGACTCATGTCATAAACAAATGTTCCAGGTTTGGCTTATGCCTTCCTGCAGTGTCTCCATGGCACAGGTTGGTGTCACCACTGTCAAAGCTAGCAGACTGAAGAATTTCTATTCCTTCCTTCCTTCCTTCCTCCCTTATTTTCCCTCTTTCCTTTCCTCATGTCTGCCTGCCTGCCTCATCTAGTCTCCCTTCCTGCCTGCCTTTTCCCATCCTTCTTTCGTCCCTGAAAAGATCAAAAGCATTTTCTAGAGCTGATAAAAAAAGGCAGAAAAACCCCACAATGGTGCCTAATCTGTATGTAATATTTCATTTATCCAGCTTTGCATTTCACATTTATTTCTTCTTACACAAGACCTGTGATGTGTCTCTAGACTTCCAGGTGAAAAGAACTGAATGGTTTATCTCTGTTCCAGTGCACTGTAAGGACCTAAGTGCAGCAGCTGGTGATCAACAAGGCCATTTTTCACATGTACACTCCTATTATTAACCAGCCACAGGTTTCATTTTTTTTCTTCATGTCTATTTTTCTCCTCATGAAGTTTTGTATGGTGGGGTTTTTCTTTTAAAAATGGCACCAACAGGGAATTTGTTGTTGTGGTCTTATTTGGTTGGTTTGTTTTGTCTTTCCTCTCTGTTACAAGCCCTGACCATTAGATATCAACACTGTGGAATTTTTCTCTCTTGGTGGATTTTTTTGGAGCCTTACCTACTAACATCAGACTATATAAACAAAAACACCCCCCACCCCAAACCCCAGAGCAGAAGAGGATAATGTTTCTAGCTCTCTTATGTTTGAGAAAGTTTTTGCCAAAAGTTTGAACATCAGAAGGAAAAAAGTTCTCCCAAAGTTGTTATTTCTAGTTTGATTCTGGGTGATTTTTGAGGTGTAATGTGTGATTTTTTAGCATTCTGACATAAAAAAAAGTTGCTGTCCTTCAAAATTAAGAAAGTAGTTGTTATTCAGGTTGACAGCAGCAAATAAATTACCTGCCTCTAGAAGGCAATCATTCTCAGAGTAAGAGATGAATGAGAAAGATCAAAAGCTTCTTTAAGGAAAGTGAGACCAATGCTCCAGCCTGGAGAGGACTGGGATGGGCATGGCTTTTCTCTTACCTTCCTTTCCAGTACAGTGACCTGTGCTCTGGTTTCCTTTTTTAGAAAACAGCTGAACTATGTATCTGAGACTGTATTTTGCCCTTGCTGGAATCGCTCCAGTAAAATACAAATCTTACGAGAGAATTACTACACAGCTGACACTGCTGCAGAACTAGCTGCAGGTTAAAGTTTCTTCACTGTCTGCATATTTTGGTGCTGCTCAGAGAAGACAGAAGCACCATGAGTTTGCTGCAGTCAAAACTGACTGTGGATGGTAAAATACAGTTATTTTTTCTCTCAGAGGTGTGTTCTACTCTGAGGTTCAGTTGGAGAGTAAGGAAAGGTTTGATGGAGGTTCTTTGATGATGATGAAAGGAGCCATGAGATGTGTAGCAAACAAAAAGGAACTCCTTGTTTTATCTTCTTTTCTCACACAATGAACTGACTAATTAGAAAAGGAATTTATAAGTTGCATCTTGATTATTCACCAGCTTTTGAACTCTGTCCAGAACAGAGAATAAGTCCTGCTTGCTTTTCTGTTAGACAGAATGTGCCCACATGATTTTCAAGCTCTGCCATTCACACATGCAGATCATTACAGATGAGATGTATTTTTCATGATGTTTTGCTCACTAGTCCCATGCAGAGAAGGGCTGGGGTGGAGAATGCCTTGTATGCACCAATCCTGAAGTTACTGCTCTCAGAGTAAGTGTTGTAATATAACTCCTTTGTCTGGGTGGTATTGCCAGGCTCTCTTTTTGGCTCTGGTAATAGTTTGTAATGTTGCTGTGATGCAGATTTTTAGTTTGCTTGCACCATGGGATCTTGTTTGAGGTTCAGGCAGTTCAGGATGGGAGGAGGGTATCAGCTTAGGTCCTTAGCTGACTTCAAATGGTGGTATCAGCTGAGCAAGGATGAACTCCATCTTCCCTTAGTGTTTGTAAGGTCCTTGGGCCTGCTGAAAGAAGAGGAGATATGTCAGTAAGGTGCCCCTTGGCATTGTCCCTGGGCATAGTGTCCCTCTCAATCCAGCTAATTTTCCAGCCTGAGCTGCTGGTTCTGTGCAGCTCTTCACCTGCGTCAGCTGGTCTGTGGGATGCTTCCATCTACAGTGCTGCTGTTTTCTTTGGAGGAAATGGGGAGCTGCTCTTGAGGCTGGTAATGCTGCCCTTGCAGGCAAGCACCTCCTTTTCCTGCATTTTCTGTATAGTCTCACAAGGCAGTATGATTTTAAGGCTGAACTACAGGAAATCTGCCTCCCTGGCTTTAGCCTCACCACATCCTGCAGTGGTTTAGACCCATCACCTAGACAGCACAGCAGAGGCTGCAAGAGGCTGAACAGGACTACAGGGAAAGCAAGAGGTTTTGTGGGGAAGGAACATCCCACTGCTATCTGTCCAGCCAGCAACCGCCACCATCAGAAATAAAGTCTGTGGAGAGTGGGTGTTCCAAAGCTGCCCCCAGACCCTGTGGCAGCTACCCTGAGGCCACCCTGATTTGCCATGTCAGGTTTTAATCTGAGACCAGAGTGCTGAACAGCAGAAAGTCTAGAAGAAGTTGGTTTTCTGCTGTTCAGAGGTAAATGGAAAGCCAGAACCAAGCTGATGAGCAAAATCCCTTTATCTGGAAGTCACAGAATTCTCTGCAGGGAAGCTGTGCTGGGGGAAGGTCTCTGTAGGGCTGCACAGAGCTTTAATACTTGCGGAAAAAAGGGCAGCTGGCAGTATGATTTTGAGCACTGCCTACTGCTACATTAATCAGTAACAGATTATATGTGTATAAAAGCATAACACTGAGGGAAACAAGACTGATTTGGTCCCACAGACTGGGGTATAGAGCTGAGAGGAAAAGTGGACTTATATTTTGTAAGAAAAGGGGCTGATTTTCCTAGATTTAATGAAAGTAACACAAAGCAAAAAGAAAAAAATCTCAGTGTTGACAATACTTCATACTCACATTTTTAATGAAACATTGTGATTTCCAGTTCCTACTTTTGCAATGTTGACATTATAAGATCTAACTCAAATCATATGTTCTATATCATTGAAAAAGCCCTCCTCAGTTGGCTTGGAACACCCTAATCCCCTGGCATTTTACTTTCAAGAGAAGTGTGGGAGTTGTTTTTTTTTTCACCCTAAACCTGTCTGTTAGAGAAGGAAAGAGGAGTTTGTCCTTCCCTCCTTTTGGCACACAATATGTGTTTGTCTGAGCACTAAGCTGCCCACAGAACAGGCAGGCTCCTGGCATTTGCTAACTGGAGGAAAAGGGCACAATGCAACAAAAACTTGAGTTGTTTGCAGAATAGCTACGCAGATTCACCTGAAACCTAGGGCAGATATTGGTCTTTTTAGAAAATACTAGTGCTTTTCTAGTGTTTGCTGGTTTTCTAACAATGAATTTAAATGACCTCCCAGGTTAGGATGCTCTGAGAAGTGTAAAATGAGACTACAATGCACAGAGTAAGTAAATAAGAAAGTCATTAAGGGATAGAGAAGGCCTGAAGAGATGGAGGAGTGTCTTTTAATTTGAGAAGAATAGGGACATACCTCTCATTTTGCATTAGATTCTACCCTTCCTATCTGAAATAATCCCTAGGTCAATTAACAGTTTGCTGTGACTTGAGCAAAAGACGATGTCTCTGGGTGTTTGTTTGTTTTTGTGTTTTTGTTTGATTGGTTGGTTTTTGTTTTTGTCACTCACAGGCATCTTGGGTTCAACAGAAAGCTTTCTGACTTTGATCCAACTATTTGATTTGCTTAGTTCATCAGCAGTTTCTGATGTTATTCAGTATTTCACAATGGCACCAACAGGGAATTTGTCAGCACAGGGCTTCTACTTAATTAACAGGCTGTCAGGAACACCCCTGGACAGGAGAGGAGAAAGGCCACCACAAGGCTTGGCTGGGATGGGAGTGGGAGCAGAAGAGTGAGGAAAGATTGCTTCAACACAGTGGTAGGAAAAATGGAAAGGAAGTAAACCTGAATACTGATAGAAAAAAAGCAAGACCAAAATCAAATTATTCCATTTTTTAAAAACACACTTCTATTTGTTTGCTTACTGAGTCCTGTCAGGCACCTTGCCTCAGAGATGGCTAAACCAGTAAGGTAAACAAGAACAATACTGCTAACAAAATTAACTGGTCATTTTTTCATCTGTTTTGTGAAAGAATGAATTGGACAGACGGAGACTCTACAGATTTCTGTATACCATGATTACTATCCTTACTGTTATTTCTTTGGGTACAAATAGTATGGCATCAAGTAGGATAAAAAAAGGGGGACATTTCATTATGGCCAGCCTGATACTGATCTTAAATGACAGCCAAATGACTTGCAGTACAGTTTGAAGTTTGCCCAGATAGAAGTTACTGATTATTATAATTTAAAAGAAACTGGCAGCGTAAAGTGAAATAATTTGCTCAGTACAGCACAGTGAGCCAAAGCCAACAAAGAGTTGAATCCCTTCACTGTCATCTCCAGGCTCAAATACAACCATAAAATTTGCTTCTTTTCTTCAGAAACAACCAATTCAAAACAAAAAGAAGATTCCTCTTGGGTTACAAGATAGTAACCTCTAGTGTCCATAAATGGCACTGTCTTTCAGACACTTTTACAATTTTGTAATAACTGTGGGATTTTGTTCCTTCCAGTATCTGATTAACTACACATTTTGTTGTTTGGGTACTAAAGCTGAAACTATCAATTTTGTATATATTTATTTACTTTTGAGAAACCCACAGTTATTTTATTGTAATATGTGCTGTATCTCTGAGAGTTCTACTTCTACATTCAGTCATGCTTCTGGCATGTTAGTTATAATCTTCCCATTTCATAGTATCTAGATGGTCCCATATCTTATGTGAAGAAACTTCTCCTGAGCATCTCCCAGCACAAATCTGCTGTTCAAACTCCTGCCCTTTGACATCTACATTTTGTGGAATGGACTGAAAATTGATGGTTTCAGGTTTATTTATTTTCTAGTTTTAACTAATTTCTTTGCCTTAGTTTCTCATCCCCATGGTGCCTTTCTTTGTAATCTGTCCCCTTTTTCTTTAAAATTCAGTTGAAAGTTTTTCTTTGGAAGAAATGAAGATCCTGCCTTGTCATAAAACTGTTGTAGACACAGTAAGCCAGGATATTTGAGGACTTAAGGGCAAAATTGTCTCTGGTGAATTATCCACCAGAGGATATAGGTTTTCGCTTGAAATTTTTACTGTGCCTTTTATGAGGTAGGTATTCCCAGTTGATTTCAAGGGGAGTTGCAGGCACAGTGGAAGAGGAGGGTACTTGAGTGGGCACTGTCATATGAAATCAATAAGAGAATTTTGCTTCATGCTTTCAGTGTCCTTGGGAGTATGGAATTATGCCAATGGCAAAAGCATTCTTTACTCTTTGTTAAATGTTAATGAACATTGGGTCTGTTACGTAGTCATGACATTTCCACATTAGTCAGTCCATCTGTCACTGAAAATGGAGAAGTTAGGCTTAGTTATGTGGTTTATTGACCAACTTCTGTTACACACCATCCCTGAGGTTTTAAAAAACAGACAGATCTTTCATTTCAGAGGAGAGCAAACTTCTGCTGGAGTGAACAATGGCTGTGAAGGTGCCAAAAGTGTAGGATGCCATTAAAAATCATTCTCCCCCACCAAAAAAACTCCCCTCCTAATGATTGTCAGTCCAAAAAGACCCTTTTCAAAGAATGGGCTTTACTGGGACCCTGCTACATGTCAGCAGGGTTTATATAGTCCATGTATGTCTGGGATGGTACCTACCATTCTCTGAGGTTTTGCCACTCCATTCACAGCTGATTCAAAGCTGATTTGGACTTCACCCATGGGCTGTGTTTTTGTGAATTTAAAGCAATATTCCTTTTGGGTGTTTAATTCAGATTAACTGCTTTGGACACCTTTGCTGTTGAGAAAGCGTAAAAAATTGGCTAGTTTTTATAGTTCTCTTTTCCTTCTCCAAAATTTCAGAAATGCTTTCTTTAGTATGTGGTGATTTATAAGTCCAACTTAGACAATTGAAAAGGAGACAGCCAGCTGTGTTATTTACCTTCTTTGGCACGCTGAGCCTCCAGCTAGGTAATCTGTTTAAATTGTCCAATACTCCTGGCAAGGCTCTGCTCAGTTTTCTCTTCGGTTTAGTCCAAACCCAAGGACCCAAGGATATTTTTTCTTTCATCTGCTTGTTCCAAATTTCAAAGCCTTAATAAATAAAAGCATTGTCCTCGGAACAACAAGCGAAGAAGCTAGAGAGAGGAGAGAAGGGAGCTTGCCTGGAGAAACTGGAAATAGCTGGGAATATTTCTGAGTGTAAACTAGGTAGGATCCTGCAAATCTACAAAATGTTAAAAAAAACTGTGGAGAATTACCTGAGTGAAAGGTATCACTAGGTGAATTGCTTGTTATCTTCCACCATATGTGATAAGACTAGAACAGACCACTGTGATATTCCTGTCTGGTTCTCTGTTTAACATCCTTACAAGTCCTCCTACCGCAGCAGAACAGGGGGAGATAAACCCAAACCTGTTCTTCTGCAAAGCCTGGTTTCCAGGCATGGTCAGTCCAGATGTCTGTCATATTTAATAGGATTGTGGGCCTTATTTTCCAAATTTATTTAAATGGAAATTCCTGACAGTATCTCAGAGGAGAAACAGCTTCCAATAGCAGATATGCCTAGGTAGATGTGCACATACAATTTCAGCTTTCTCTGCCTTAATCTAACTGCAAATAGCCTTTAGTTATTCTCACAGCTCATCTCTGAATCTCCACATTTTTAGTCCTGCCCAGCAAAGTACTTAATTAATATAAGTAAATAGAAACTGTTTCAGCAGGAGAGCCTGAGAGTCTTATGAGGTGCAAGGATCTGTACTCAAGCCTGTGCTTTCTGCCAAGGGAGCATGAAAAAACCTGTGGCTGGCCTCTGTGTGAGGTCCAGCCCTGTGAATGTGTCCTGGGGAGGTCCTGTCTCATCAGCCAAATAGGCTTTTTTCCCCTCCTCTGCTCTCTGAATTGTGTTGTGCCGCAGAAATTAGGAACTTGGGGTTTAGGAGATTTGGAAGATTCCTACAGGGTTCCGTGGGAAGGAACAGTACCCACAACATTGACTTGCAGAGGAGATAATATCCAGTTCCTGCTCATGGGACTCTGATGGTGCCCCTTGGTCAGGGTAGTTTCCGAGCCTCTCCCTCTCCCGTTTTCCTTCTTTTGGTCATCACTGAAAAAACTTTAACTAGAGCAGGATTGTGTACAGGACCTTGCAGTACTGGACGGTCACCTGAGAGTGGTTTCCACCTTCATTTCTACCTAATTTATCCAGTTTCCAGTTCATTTATGCACCTCCATGTTCGCTTGGCACTGCAATGACGCTTTAACCAATTGCAAGTAATAAATAAGTGTTACATATATTAAAAAAAGTAATACAAGAGCAACAGAGTGGTCTTGCAGTCTTGGGATCTAAAATTCGGTGTCAGGATCTGTTTTCTGGGTCAGAATTAGTTCCAGTACCTTCTTCAAAGCAAAGTATACATGCTGGGGTATACACCCTTAGGGAAGTCACAAACGTGGAGCTCTAGTGGCTGTCCTGGCATAAGTTGAAGCTGAGCAAGAAATGGTGTTAGCAGACACTTGCCAAGGTTAGTTTTCAAAAGAGTGCTGGCTGAACTCAGCTGAGCCTTCCAAAGGCAGGAAAGTTGTCGGGAGGCTGCATGAATAGGGCAAGGAGTTGTGTTCAGCTTTCCTTTCTGCAACCTATGACCTGAGATTGAGGTAGAAAGTAGAAAAGTACCAAGCATGACTGGTTAAGTGTAGGAAGGGAAAAAAGGGACAAAAAAAGATACAGGAAGAATTAAGTCTAAATATGGGAGGATTTAAGTCTTCAAGCTCAAGTGTTCATGAAAGGGTGGGGAAAAAATTTCTCTCCATGGGCCCTCTTCCCAAATACTCTCTTCCCAAATACTATCTTCTCCTGTGACAGCAGCACCACCAATTCCTTTCAGTAATAAACCACACCATCAACAGGCTTCTTTGTTTGGTCTATTAAAAAAAGCCCTTTTCTTTTGTTCTTACACATGCCACCCATAAAATTTTAGCTCTGCGTCTTTGTTTCTCTTATTAGCTTTTTATTCCCAAGTTGTTTGTATTGTATTCCCAAATACTAGTTGCTATCAATTCATCCTTTCATTCATGTCTTCTTTCTTTCTCTTTCTTCCTAATGCTTTTAGCTTATTTTGCACTCCTACTAAGTCATGCTATTTTGTAACCATCACAGCCTTCTTTTCCAATTGTGGTATTGTGGCTTTCTTAGCATCTAGTGAAATATTCTTAAATATCTCCTAATTAACATTTTTCTTTTTAGAGTCATCTCCCAGCTGACTTCAGTCAATTGTTTTCAGCTTGGCTGAAAGTTGGCCCTTTTCAAGCCCCAAGGATGTGTATAGCTTGGACTCTGCTCCAGTTACACAGAACAAAGGTAATGAAATCATGACTGCTGGCTCCTGAGCTATCACTACTTTCTACTTCTGCTAATGGTCTTTGTGTAAACAGGAGGGTTAAATGTAAATCCTCCCCATGTTGGATGTAATACTTGAACTCAGATATTGCCTATGATTCTCAGAAACAAAGAAAAATCTCGGATATGAAGTTTGAGGTCCTTGAAATTCTGATTTTCTTCTTCCTGAGCACTGCAGATTAGTCTGGTGGGACTCAATCATCATTTAAACCTCTGTAGGTTACTGTTCTCCTGGCACGTGCAGCCTGTGCTTCACTTATTAGACTGTCTTTTTCTCCATACATGAGTTTTCTTGTCATTCTCTGATTTTTCTCCCCATCCCTTGGGAGAGGGGAGTGACCAAGTGGCTACGTGGGTATTTCACTACTGCCTGGAGTCTGCCCAGCTTAAAGAGGACAAGGCTAACAGCCACGTATCTAAATACAGGAAGGGGGGACTCTTTACCTGGCGGTGAAATCTGAACTGCAACCAGTGGACCACCTCCTCTCCCAGCAAAATGTAGAGAACAAAAATTTTATAACCTTTTTAACGTTAAACACTGAAGTTAAAAACATTAACATTTCCAAAAAGAAAGGACTGTTACATCTCAGTGAGCAAGACAGCACTAAAGAATTGATGTGCCACTGATGCCAGTGTTTGGGTTTCATCTACAGCACCTTGCCTCAGCCATGCTCAAGTGCATTTTGCCTGTTACAGTTTCCGTGCAGGTATGGCTGATTGCTCCTGCTGCAGGCGCTCCACTGATTCATGGGATCCTGGCTCATTAACCCAAACACTGTTTATTCCCCCCTTAATTCTGAATTTTTACTATTTTGTCTGTTACAGAACATCAAAGGATGTGGTTCCTTCTTTTTACTATCCATGTTTCTAGCAGTGGGAACTAGAGAACTTGCTGAAGGACTTGCTTTTCTGGAAATTTCTTTGTTTTCAGCAAGACAATTTCTGAAGAGTCAAATGAATGCTGCTGATACATATAGATTTTCTATTTAAAACCAGAAAGAATCCTGCAGTATTGGAGGTACTTAAAAGCAGTGAGAGATCTTTTTGTAAAACTCAGTCTGCTCCTGAAGCACATTGGGGATCTCTGTGAAAGCCTATGTGGATTTATAGTATGATTTCTGAAGAGGAAGGCATCCATTTTCTGAATTATGTGGGGTTGAAACTGTCTTCTTGCCTTTCTAGAATGTTTTCTTCCTAGGCTGTGAAGCACTGCTCAGCACACACAGGTTATTGTGGGCTTCAGTTTTTGATAGAAACATATATATTTTAGTTTCTCCTGGAGACATGAAAGAATTTTTTTATGTTGCTTTGCTTTATGAACTCTTTCAAAATGAGGTTTCCACTACAAGACACTGTTACAATAAAATATTTTCTAATATCCCATGCAAATATCAGCCTATATATCCTGAGGCCAAAGCAAATACAGAGTAAAGACTACATTTACACTCTCCACAGGAACAGGCTGGAGGCCTATATTTTGGGACCTTTTCTGCTGCCCACGCTGTGATGATACTTCTGTGTTCTGTGGTGCCTTTTGAAGCACAGTTTCACAGCATCAGCCATGTACCACCATCAGCAAGCACTGTGGTAGATCTTGCAGGCACAGGCTGAACAGATACAGACCCTGCTATGCCATTTTGGGTCATAATCTAGGGATATGCCAGTCTGAGTTATCTCTAAAAGATGCCTATTGTGGGTTGAGGGGGTGTGTCTCACATCCAGGCAGCAGTAAAGAGGGGCAAATTTTAGGGCAAATATAGACAATTCACATATAGTCAAAATTAAGTATAGAAGTACCTAAGAGCTCTCTTAGATTTGGGCTGTATCGGTAGCTAAATGAAATGACAAACACACTTGAAAATCTTTTTCCATCCTTTAGCAGTCCACCAAGAACAGCCAACTCCCCCCTTCTACCCATGACTTCTGTGAACTGTCCTGCTCCTTACCCAAAACAAAAAATGCCCCCCTGGGATACATTCTGTTTCCAAGGGGAATAGCCCTGTTCCCAAGGGGTGCATCTTTCTGAATGCAGTGTCCAAGATACAGTTTGAGATAATCAGTTCACCTAAAGTTCAAAGCTGAAGCCACTGCAGAATTGTGTTAAATCTGTTGCATTAATGGTCCCTTTGCCAACCCTGCTTTGAAAGCTGGGGGGAGGAGGAGCACAGTCTTCCTTCATGATATGTAAATTTTGTTGGATGTTTGTTTGAAGTACATGGCTCCCTGTAATTGCAGTTTTGACTTTAGGACTAAAGATGCATATTTATTTACTTTAGATTTCTAATCCTGCTCATTCTGTCATGGATTTGCACATATTATTCCAACCATGGCAGACCAATCCATAGCTTTCTAACTTACTATGCAGCCAGACTAGTTTCTCTGAAATCAAAGTCCTGGGACTTATTTTGTTTATTTTGCTTCTTTTAAATAAAGAGACTTTCCAAACAAAGAGCCAAACAAATTTTCCTATGGGCTTCCTAGATTTGTTCTGCTTCAGTTAAAGAAAGATGTAGGGCAAGTCAAAGTGTATTATGGAACAATGGAAAAACAGAGATTAATACACCGCGCTTTTTTTTTTTTTTTTNTTCTTTCTGTGTAGAAGAGCTCCATAAACAAAAGCAGCAACGTTGCAACGTTTCAGGGTCCAAATCTGGGTGTCCTCGAAACATGCATCTGATCTCACCTCTCTGAACAATGAGCCTCCTTACAAAGAAAGTGCCAACTGTTCTCCCAGAGTTCAGTTCATTTGAACTTCCTCCAGCTTCAGAAGAAAGAGAAACAAGAAATTCCACTTAAGATGCCAGCAGGTCTCGATTGTGTAGCTGGCAGCTCTGAGGGATTCCAGATGGCTTCAGCCGTTCTTTTGAATATATCTTTTGATCTCATTTAAGTTTCCTCCTGATTTCACCTGCTCTGTGTTTACTGACTGAAGGATACACAGGTGGACATATTAACTTCACCATAGGACACAAATGGATTGCATTTTGACTTTGTGTGCAGGAGAGAGGTTGTGTAGTACAGCTAATGCAGCTCCAGCTCCACAATTTATGATTCAGAAACCACAGTATAATTTTAACAGACAGAACAAACAAATGGAAAACCTTGTCTGTCCCCAGTGTGTGTTTTCTAAATGTTACAACATGTATTCTTCAATTTAGTGGTCATCTAGGAAGTCAAGCAAGAAATGGTTTTAGAATTAACTTTTTTGATCACATTTTTCCCCGTTCTTTGTTTACATATTTGTAGATCTTTTTATTCACAAACAAGTTGTTTGTCAACCTTTCGAGCTTTGTTTAGCAGTTGGACATTTCCTAACAAGTAGCAAAAAATAATTTGTTTTAACAAAGACAGTAATCTAATTACATTTAACATTGTACCTGAACCTGCATGCTGTGGAAAGAGGGAGAGCAGCCAGGATCACACACTGGTAGACTGCTGACAGAAGAAGACATCAGAATGCAGCTGAAAAATAAGATTGATGAGCTGGATTCTCATGGAGAAGGACATGCAATGTGTCGGTCTGCAGAGACACAGGACTTTGCTGGTTGGATTAGCATGTGCCTTCATCTGAGATCTTTTTAGTCCATTTAAACTGCTAAGTATAGACCACTTCTTACCTCCAGTTTATGTAGATACCCCTCTGCATGTTGGCTGTGTCAAGATGAGACTCAGGTCTAAAATTTTCTCCATGGTTTGGTTTCTGTGGGGTGCATAAGTTAGAAGAAATCTGTTTCACATTTTACCAGGTGTGCTGCTATGGACTTCAGACGTCAATTTCTTTGACTACGTGCTTGCACATACTTAACACAATCTCAGTCTCAGCCAGGGCACTACAGGTTTTTAAATCTTCCATCTACAATGACCCCCTTGGGTGGGCCCAGATACTGGTCTGTCAAGACTGCACAGAATTTGGGCACAAGTACACTAATATGAATGTCAGAGTGACATTTCAGACTGGTAGACACTGACTTTCACTGATACTAGTGGGCATTGTCATTAGAATAAGAATATCCCTTCAGAACTCAAATTTGTATACATTTTGTTATCAATCAGTCTTAAAAAATACTTGTGAGTGGATAAGAGTTGGAGTTGCAAGACCACAGCTGACATTATTCAGAGAAAATATATCTGAAAAACTTGTACAGATGAGGTTCGCATCTCCTGTGACCCTGCTATGGTAGATGTCTCTCTGATGCAATGTTAGAGGTAGGAGAAATTGAATTCCCTGAGAAACAACTCTGGAAATGTCCTGCGTTTTCATCCTGTGCAGCTTTAGTGAACACTGTCAATTTACACTTATATCACTCTGGGTGAGGTTCTCTCTAAAAAAAAAAGGCAGAAATGTCTGAGATCAAGTGGAAGGCCCTGCTCCAGGGTACTCTGCCCTCCCAGCCAGCACACACACCAGCAGCTTCCCAGCCTGGCCTCCCATCAGTCCCTTTGCCTGCATTTTGCACTTCGTCCACTACTTGTGCCATTCCATATTTCTGTGTACTGGGTCTGCATGGCAAGATTTTGGAAGACAGGGGACTACAGGTGGCTTCTGTAAGAAGCTGCCAGAAGCACAGAGCCAATGCCAGCCAGCTCCAAGACAGATCTGCTGCTGGCCAAGGCTGGGCCATCAGTGATGGTGAAAGAATCTCTGGGATAAGAGATTTAGGGAGAGGGAAAAGCCTCTGCTCAGGAGCAGAGAAGAGCAGAGTGAGAATATGCGAGAGCCACAGCTCTGCAGAGAGCAAGGTCAGTGAGGAGGAGAGGAGGTGCTCCAGGTGCTGGAGCTGCGTTTTCCCTGCAGTCCCTGATGAGACAGGCTGTCCCACTGCAGCCCGTGGAGGGTCACAGAGGAGCAGAAATCCATTTGCAACCCACAGAACACCCCACGCCAGAGCAGGTGGTTGCTTAAAGGAGGCTGTCACCCCAAGAGAAGCTCATGCTGGAGCAGGGCTCTTACAGTACCTGTGGAGCTGTGGAGACAGGAGTCCACACTGGAACAGGTTTCTTGGCAGGAATTGTAACCCTGCAGGGTCCTATGCTGGGGTCACAGCATAGGTTCCACAGACTGGAACCCAGTCTGTTCCTGAAGTCCTGGAATCTGTGGAAGGAATACACGCTGTAGCAATTTGTGAAGAACTGCAGCCCATAGGAAGGAGTCACATTGGAGGAGCTCATGGAGGACTGTGTCATGTGGGAGGGACCCCACACTGGAGCAGGAGAAGAATGTGGAGTCTTGGCCTTGAGGTGGAAGGAGTGACAGCGACAACATGTGATGAACAGACCCCAGTCCCCCATTCCCCATCTCCCTGTGCTGCCTGGGAGGAGGTAGAAAATTGGGGACTAAAGTTAAGGCTGGTAAGAAGAGAAGGATGCAGGGAAGGTGATTTTAAGCTTTAGTTTTATTTCTCATTATCCTACTCTGATCTGGTTGATAGTAAAATAAACTGATTTCCCCAAGTCGAGATTGTGTTGCCTGTGACAGTAACAGGTGAGTGATCTCTCCCTGTCTTAACCCACCACTTTTCCTTATATTTTCTCTCCCTTGCCCAGCTGAGGAAGGGGAGTTATAGAGTGGCTTTGGGGGGCACCTGGCATCCAGCCAGCATCAGTCCACCAGACTCCATTAGAAACAGCATTGTCAGGATGAATGACATAATACACACTACTGATGATGCAGACCAGAGAATAAACATTGCTTAGTGACTCATCTGTTAAGTAAAATCCAAACCATGTTGTTTCCCAGAAAATTTAAGCCCTCCCCAGCTCCATGATTCATACCTGCTGGAAAGATCTGATTATGTTCCTACCCAGTCACGCAAATGCTCTGAGCTTGTCCTTCCTGACCATTTGCTTCAGAAGGATTTCATCTGACCAGTGTGGATGTTGTAGCTGACAGAATGTCAGCTAGATGCTCTCTCTGACTGAAGGAGAGAAACAGGCACCTCCACAGCATGATTCTCTCCATCCTAAACAAACAGAAAAACAACAACCAGAGCACTTGCTCCAATTGCAGGCTCCACTGATGAGAGAGGGAACACATTGCAGCCAGCATAAATTTAACTCATTGCCTAACAAGTGAGATGAGACCTACTATTTCTTGATGGCAGCCACACTTAGTCCTTTCCTTTCCCCAGGAAAATGTCAGTAGGAATGCAGCTACTTTCTTGTTACAGTGAGGTGCCCAAACTGACCTGGAACAAGACACTGAGCTGCAAAGAGCCCTGCCTGCAGCCATTCCTGTGGCTGGAGGCTGGAAGGGCCTCCCCTGACTGTGGCACCTACCCATCCATTCACATGGCTTTTGAGTAACATGAGGTATGTCCTCCTCCCTCGACGACTGCACACTGCTTTTCCTGTGTTCCCAACCCCCACAGTTGCCGATGACCTGCTGCAAGTTTCTCTTCTGCACAGCAGTGTCCTAATTACTATATCCCAATTTTGTATTAATCCTAATGCAGTCTGAATACATCCCACTGAAATCAGGAATGGTCAATGAAGGGGTTGAGTAAAATTTCCAAAGGGCAATTTCCCTACAGGTTTTTGTATTTTGTTTGCTTGATTGGTTTTAATTTAAAGGTACAACAATTACACCCACCAGATAGATAGCTCCAGGTTCTTGACATAATCATGGGAAAGAAGAGCCCTACTTGGGCTTTGCTCTATTTTCCAGGTTTCAGTGGAGCTTGTCAGATTAATTACAGTTTTGAATTTACCATCACCATCATAGAAGGTGATGTGAGCATTTGCTAATATGGACATTTAAACCGTTGGTCTTCAGATATGCCGCTCAGTGACAATCCTTCCTGTGCACATCCTGGCTGGTCACTTGCTGGCAATCAGTGTTGATTTTCAGCCTAGAGGGACAAGTCTAGAAACAAATGTTTCTCATATTTTTTCTAGAAAATATTCCAAATGTTATAGACAACTTGTAATAGTTTGAAGAAAAGCCTTTTAAAACACAGACATGAAAATGAAACTCTGTTTACCTATGCTGTGTGGCAGAAATCTCTCTCATCTCTGGGGCAGATTGTTGGTAGTAAAACCACATGAATTTTCATGCAATGTCCCTGGAAAATGCTCACACACTGACTTTTCGTGCATGTAGATTGAACACGAGATGGAGACACTTTTGTTGCCCAGTATTCAAAGCATTTCGTTAGAAGAAAAGTGGGAAAACAAATGTCTGGGAGGAATAAGCAGATGTTTGCTGTTAAAGATCAGTGTGTTATACAATCGAGTTTACAATAACTGCTTTTAAATATAAACTAACTTCTGACCAGTGTTTTTCAATGTACTGTGAAATCTGCATGTCATTCCTTTTGTCATTTGCAAGTAAACACCCACTGGAGTGTTTTATAGTTTGTAAAATATGAAAAGGGCTTTGTTCATAAGAGGCCCCTTTGATTTACTGTAAGATGAAAACCTATGTGCCAGAAGTTTTTGGTTCTCTTAATCAGAACTGAGCAAACTTTTCTTTGTCTTGACTGCTCTGATCTCATTGCCTAAATATACTAGCAAATAGCTAACAATTGTGGTGGCCTTTTTTCTTCTTTTAACATAGCTTTCTTTCCCTCTGGAGAGGGCAGATGTTGGAGACTGGCTTCAGCAGCCAGGAAAGGCATCTTTATCTCCTGACAGGCCAACATAGCTTGAACCCACAAAAACAATGATAATAAGGAAGCTCTCAAAAATAAACAGACCAAATGGGTGCATCTTCCTTTTCCCAGTGCCTCTGTGCCAGATACTAATGCTTAGCTACTGTGCTGAATCAGCAGTTGCAGCTATAAAAAGCTATATTAGGTTTGCTAAGGTGGATAAAAACCCCCCTCACAAATGTTGTCAAAAAGGTCGAACAAGTGTGTAGGTAGGACAGGTGTCCCTTCAAGGAAGAGTTCACACATTCCTGAAGCAAATGGACCAACACTGAGGGAAGTATCCAGTATCTGAGGGAATTGACCATGTTGAAGGTTATTTATAATAATCTGCATGACTACCAGCATCCAAAGACCGGATGAAATCTGGGGCATGTGGCTCATGTGGTGAAAGTTGTACAAAATGCAACAGTGTCATCACCCACAATCTGGTGATAACCTCTGGACAGACACAGTGGCACCAACTACAGATGAACTGGCCAGACAACTTTGGGAGTATGAAGATTATCTCGCTTCCCACATGGGCCTGGGTCTCAGCCGTGGACAGACTGACCAAAAAAACATCTGAGCAAGCTGAGGAAGAGCTGGGTCATCCTCTCAAGCTCCCACCAAGGCCTCAGCTATGAAGAGTCAGCCTTGGTCCAGTCAAGAGAAAGGGTACCAGTGTTGCACACCAAGTGTGATCCTGTGGTTCTTCCTTGTGACCGTGAGGAAGTGGGATGGTAAACCTACCTAAAAACTTGGAGACTAGAAACTTGTCTACAGAAACTGAAAGGAAAATAACAATCCAAAAGCATCCATCCACAAAACTTACTGCTCTAGTGTCTGTTGAGTGGAGCAAAAGAGCTGATTGTACCTTTGACCCTGACAAAGAGGCTTCTTTGTCTGTTTTGCAGTTATAAATACTGAGTAATGAAGACTCCAACCAGGAATAGAGGGGCCCTGCCTTTGGCCAGGTGGAGAAAGGGGACAACTGGGTTTACTGGACTGTGGTGTTCATGTGGCTTGGCTCATGAGCCCCACAGGAGAATAAAGCTCAAGTGGACATCTTCACACAGTGTACCCTGATGCCATCAGACTATAAAGGAGCAGAATCCATCTGCAGTTCTTAAGTGATAGGAAGATCCCAAAAACTGTCTGGCTTGTAGGGTGAGGTAAGTTTAACTGGGAAAGAGCAGTAAAAGCATCCTACTCTGACTGGTCTGGAGTCTCAGGGCATCACTGGCATAGACTGCTTCAGGAGAGAGTACTTCAAAGTCCCAAGAGGGTACTGGTGGGTGCACACTATGATGCCTTGAGTACAGATAAGATTAAATAGCTGTCTAGCTTCTCTGGTCTCCAGACGACCTGTCTGTGGTTTGGTTGCTGTGTTTAAAGAAGAGCAGATTCCTATTGCTGCCATGACAATGCACCAGCAACAATAGTGCACCAATTGAGACTCCCTGGTTTCCATCCACATGTTTTTCTGGGGACTGGACAGCCCAGGAGTGATCAGCAGGACCTGCTCATTCCTCGGCCTCCTCACCATACAGCCAGTGCAAAAATCTAAGACAGTGGAGACTGACAGTGCACAATCGTGGCCTGAATGAAGTCACACTGGGGTGACTGCTGCTGTACCAGACATGGTGGAAATCCAGAATGAGATGGAGTCAAAAGCTGCCAAATGACACACAACCATTTGTACTGCCAGTGAGTTCTTCTTGATGCCTCTGGCAGCAGGGTGCAGTTTGCTTTCAGCTGTAGGGGTATTGAGTACACCTGGACCCAACCACCCAGGGTGGAAACACAGCCCTACCATTTGTAACATGGTCTGTTGTAGGGCAAAGCAGCCAAAACCAATTTGCATCAAGCTGCAGGAGCTCATTTGGTTGGTTGTTAGTTGTGCATTAGCTGCACTTGGGCCAGGTGGCCCTTTGCAAGGCAATTGTCAGGAAACAGGGCCCGTATCAAGCAGAGTCAGGGACAATCAAGTAAAATTTTAGTGTTTTCTGGGGCTGAATAATTGGTATAGATTGGAAGGGGTAGGGGACATATGGAATAAAAACACCATTTGCAAAGCTTTCTTCTTCACAGAGACACTCTTTTCACACAGTTTTTTAGCAAAGCTGCATTTTGCATGATGTTCTACTGGATTTGAGTTTGAAAAGGGGAGATAAAAATAATTTTCTTTATGTTCTGTGACAAGATCACTGAAAAAGTGATTTAAGAGGATATGATAAACACATGTTTATCATATGTACTTATGAGTAGACGAGAATTCTCACCCTAGAGGAAAAATTAAATTTCAGGAGAAATTCCCTGGGACCTGGAGGAAATTTGGAGCTTCTGCTCTTTTTTAAGCCTTATTCTCAGGACTCCCCAGACAGACACAAAAAGGGGTGGTAAAAGATGAATTATGTGCTGGAAAAATAGCTGGCTTTTAAAAGGAGTTTATGTGTGGCTTAGCAGGACTTTGCATTAGATCATTCCCTGAGAACCTGCTGGGTGTTACAGTCTGGCACCAGGCAGCTCTGGGTGTGTGACTGCAGCCATGAACAAAGCTAAGCTTTGATCTAAACATCTAAGAAGATGTCCAGGACTCTCAGAAGAAGAGCTACAGTAGTTAGGATGCTGGCTAGCAAACATAAGGCTCCTCATTACTTATGTAATTTTGGAGATGTAATTTCATTCTTATATGGTAAAAAGCCATTTCTTTCAGATGAGATGTCATATCTGCTTTCCAAATCATTTCCAAATGAATGCTTGCTGCTGTCTTTCCTCATTATTATAAAATGTGATGGTTAAAGATCTGCAAAGAGAGGTAATTTCAGTAATACCAGTAATTTCATGAAAAAATGATATAGCAAAAATGTGTGTGGGCTGATGACCCAGGCCTTCACTGGCAGGATACAGTCCCAGGGCTTGCTTACCTTTCCTAATCCAAGCTCCATATTTTATATGAAACATTCATTGGCTAGGAGTCCTTAGAAAAGACACAGGAAAGGCATCCACAGGTGTCTGTGTTTAGCACCAGCTGGCCCACAGAAAGCATGAACACCTAGTGCTGCCTGCTGAACTCTGCAGCTGGGGTGGCTGCAAGCCTCAGAGCTCACTACATGCAGGCAAAGTCCATTGAAACAATCCAATAATTTACCTGGGGTTCAGTAAACATCTCCCTCCATCTTTCTGATGTCCTGAGGTAATCAGTTTTAGGCTCAGGAAGGAACACATAAAGTTTCATGGGTCCCCTCAGTCAGGAATAGGCCAAGCTCCTTGTCACTCGAGTGCCAAGCACCACATTCACCTCACAGATGATGTTCTAATTCTGGGATGCATCTAGCTTTCAACGTCAAACTTAGGTGCTTGGTGAACTCCCTTCCAAGCAGCTGAAATGGAGAGTCTTGTCCTGTAATCCCTAGTCCCAGGGCTGTTTGTATGGCACTGAGCAGCCACCAGCACCTGCTCCGTGTGCTGCCTGGGCACCCACCACCCTCCTCTGCCCCATTTAGACTCCCTGTGCTTTGGCTGGATCTGGGTGCTCTGATCACAAGAGCTCGACTGCTTTGCCAGTGCTGATGAGAAGGAATCTGAATGCTCCAGGAGATTGTCTGGTGTACAAATCAAGTGGCACACCAATCTGAAGCTGACAATGACCGTGTTTGTGCAGTCATATAAAAAGCCTAGCCAAATAATTTGAGAGCTAAAATTGATATATTTCTGAGCATTTGCATAGCCACAGAACAATTTTAGCATCTTGTTAATTGCATATTTTGGAGAAGCATTTGCTTTTGGCTCAGGGAAGTGCAACCACAGAATGCTGTGCTCATTAGTGACATTACAGTCCTGCTGTCCTGGGTGCCTTATTTCAGCAGAGAGATGCTTCTCAAAACAGATTTCAGTCAAACCCTGACCTTCCAGCTACCTAGTGTCTTCGTCATGGTCTGCACACAGGATGTCATAGTCTTTGGAGATTTGCTCTTTCAAAAACTGAAAGGACGACTCTAAGTCAATAGTTACCTTAATTTTACAGATGGTGATTTATCAATTTCCTTGCCCAAGCTCACTATCCCAGTTTTGATGACAGCAGAGAGCTCAACCCAGTGCTCTTCAGTTCAGTGCCATCACCACAGTCATACTGTTCTTATTAAAATTTCAGTGTGTGGCAAAGTCAACATATTTATGATAACATTGCTTGAATTTCCTCTAATGGACTCAGTTCAGTGCATTACTCCCTATGGTGAATCTTCCCTTATTTAGGAGAAAAATAAGCTTAAAGCCTCTGCTGCTTCTTTTTAGCAAGGTTTTTAGAACAGCAAGGGAAGGGGAGGGAGTTTAAGTTATATAAGTTAGACCCATCTGGCAAAATTTGATGTACACACCTTCTGAGTGTGAAGGATGCTTTAAAATTAGTTAATAAAAGCACAAACTGTGCTTATAAGGTGTCCTATGAGATTATAGCTTAAAGGTAGAAACTTCTTCAATCTTGGAAATTCAACATAAGTTTATGTAAGAACAACTTTGACTTCAGGAATTCTGTTATTAAGGTATTCGTATTATTTCCTGTTTGTTGTTTTGGTTTGTTTGAGGGGTGGGTTTTTTTAACAGTTATAAGAAAAGGATGTTTTGAGTGAGGATTGAAATAGCTAGAAATCTTTACTCCTCCAAAGCACTCAGAGGAAACAGATTATTGTGTAGTCAGACCTGCTCTGTGAGCTTGACTTGATTTAACTTGAAAACAATAATGCACGCAAACAAGAATCTGAACTCCTTCCCTTAGGGTTTCCTGCTCTGGTCTTTTGCTTGAAGAGACCATTCACATTTTTTGTCTCTCTTAAAACAAAGTAGTCCCACATGCCAGCATGACTTAGTGATTATGTAGTAATTATCACAGATATTTATGCAGGTTTTCAATAGGTAGGTTTAGGATGAGTCATCAGAAGGATTTTATGCTCCTGTGAAGTTTTGTCCTGCCTCCTGCTTAAAAACCTCATTTAGTTGCTACTGAAATGGTTTCTGCTTGGCTTGCACTTAATCAAGATTTTTGTGCTGTGGTATTTTTCTTACTGCAAATGAGAATTTTAGGTGCCTTTTAATTAATGTTTGACTGACTTATCTATTTGCCTGGGTTAAAGCTGGATTTTGTTTGAAAGTCACAGACTTTATCTTTGTGTGTCTGAATGTGTGTGTTAAATCATAGAAATGAGATTTGAATTAAAAGAGAGAGTAAATCAGAGCTAAATAATAAGGTGCTGCCACTGCAGCACTCTCCATGCTAAGACAAAAAGTATTTATCTGCCTATTTTGTTCACTTCAGTCTTAGTCACTGTTTATTTTGCTAGTTTTGTTTGGGTTTTTTTCTTTTTTAAAAAGCAAGACCACTTTTTTCATCTTCTAAATCCAGTTCTGGTGTCTCTTCAAATGAGCAAACTTTTTAAACAGCTTCAGATCACTTTGCTTTTTTGCCATTAAATATCAGTTTTTCTAACCCAGCTCAGCTCTATTTTGATACATCAACCAAAGTTCTGGTATGACTTTTTTCCTCACTGACAATAAAAAGGAACTTTTTGTTTTGGCTTGTGATGCCCTTGTAATTCTGTAGTGTGTAGAAAAGCTTATCTCTGGTTTTGTGTAGTGGATAAGCTCCTTTGGTATTTTTTTACCTTTAACAGACTTTCCTACATACCTGCTAATCACACATGTATGTCTGTCTTGCTTTCTAGTGTTGTCACAGGGTACTGCTAAATTATTGGCCTTGCATTTCTTTTTTTCCTCAAACAAAGTATTTTCTCAGTCAGGTTTTCGTGGCAGAGCTTACACACAAAGCCTCTAGGACTAGGTGCCACGTGGCAAGCACTTTCTCTTCTAGCTGTGCTGAGGAGAGCTCTGCACTTGAATTCATGCCTGTAGCAATTTAATATGAGAAATGAAGATTTCACGTGCTTGATTGCAGCACAAGAAGCCTAAACTGACTCCTTCTAGCTGAAAGCATATGGTCCAGCTCTTGCCTTAGTGAACTAGCCTGTGGCAAGTTTTCAAAAGAACTATGTTTGCCTAGTCCTTCTTTTTTATTTTTTTTACTCATCTACCCTGCTTTCTTTCTGAATTTCCATAATTTTCTCACATCTGTTTTTTACCTTTCCGTGCTTGCTTGCTGTGTCCTCATATTCCTTTAGCCTCTCTTATTTTCTCCTTTTCCCTTGTCCCATTCAATTATATTCTCTCTCCGCTCTCTCATTCTTTCCTTCCTTGTTCCTTGCCACGCCCCCCCCGCCCCATATTATTCTGGTTTTTGTATCCCCGCACCTACTCCCTTCAGCCTGCTCTGCTGCTGTAGTTGGCAGCTGATCTCTGTCAGGCAGCCCAGCCAAAACTGAAGTTAAGATGGATTCTTTTGGTGGTGGGGTTTTTTCTTTTTTTCTTTTTTTCTTTTTTTTCTTTTTTTCTTTTTTTTTCTTTTTTTCTTTTTTTCTTCTTTTCTTTTTAACCAGCTGGACTAGTAATAATTGCAGTTTGTTGCACACTCTCAGTGGGAAATGTTTTGTGAGTAAATCTCGGTCAATCATAATCTGGCACTGTAATAAGGACCTTGTTTAGTCTAGGGGCACTAAATAAATTGGCCTTACATCTTTGCTTTCAAGCTGTATTTGAGCGGTGTTTTGTAATTGCCATTTGCATGCCAGAGGGATTGCGTAGGGGTGCTACTCAGATCAAAGTTGCATTCATCTGGGCTTGGGTGTATTAGCTGCAATTAGTAATGTAATTTTAGGACACAATGCCACATTTGTGGGATGAACTGAAACTACAGCAGCACTGTAGCTAAAAAAGCAATGTTGATGCAGTCTGTTTCTGTACCAGTAGCAGAGACTAATTGCAGTGGGAAGTGTTTATACTATACACGCAAAATCCCCTGACATATTTCCAACCTAGCATGAAATACTAACTGAAACTTTAGGTACTTCAGAGCTGTGTCTCTCACCAGGTGGAAAGAAAGCACTGAAAGGAGAGGACATTTGCTTTGTGTGTTATGTGGGGACATAAGAGTTAAGTGGCCACGAGTCAGAGAGAGAGGCAGGAGGGTTTGGGTTGTATTTCAGGTTCCTGTCTGTTTTCTCATTAATTAGTTGCTGCTTTTCCCCTTCCAAGGACAGTCCTGCTTGGACATTGTTTTTGATTCTGAGGAGAAAAAAAGCCAAGACAGCAACCTTTCATTTCACCTGTCCTTTAAAAAAAATTAAATGTCATGCATTTTGGTAGGTGATTGGTTTGGCTCGACTCTGTCATCTTTGTCTTGTCTCTATCCTCTGTAACTCTTTCCTACTCTGATCTAGTGTACAGCAGGGAAGATGGCAACAGACCCTGAGGAAACTGCAGGTTCAGTGGTTATGGCCTTGGCAAAGTATAACTGTGTGTGAGGAAGGTCATTAATGAGGTTGCTAAAGGTGAGATTGTGAGCACTACAGAGTGTGGCAATCGCAGTCAAAGTGTGCCTTAAACTTGTGATACTCTTTATCAGTGCAAAGGTATCCAATAAAACGTCTTTTGGATATGCCCATTCAAGGGCCTACATTGTTTCAAATTCTAGACATCCTTATACTCGGCTACAGAAAAAAGAATTTTGGATTGAGCACTATAGGACATATTTGTGCATCCCAAGAACTGACCTCAAATGAGATATATCTTTAAAAAAACAAAACACATCCAAGGGAATTGTTCTTGTTGGACTTGTCTGACATGGATGGTTTTTTCAGTTGTCTCAAACTCATCTCCATGTGATATGTAGAACGAGCACACAGACAGTTGGTACCTATTTGACCTTATTACAGACCCCAGACATGTGTATCTGTATGCCTTCAATAAGGGTCATTACAGAATCATAATTTACGTGGGGAGTCACCTCAGATTACCTGGTCCAAACCCCTGCTCAGACTAGAGCCAGCTGGGAATTGCATCAGGCTACAGATGGTGTGTCTGGGCAAGTGTCTGCAAGAATCAAGACTCCATACCTTCCTTCAACATTTGATCCAGTATTCTACCATACCCATGATAAATCCCTTTCCCCCCCTTCTTACTGTATTGGAATATCTCCTGTTGTAGTTTATGTCTGCTGTTTCTTTTTGTATCGCTGTGCACCTTCTGCACAAGTAAAGAGTAGAGTATGGTCCCTTCCATTTAGGTGCAGCAAAGAAGGAAGAATAAAAGCAAGGAAGAGAAAAATCTGGGTGTTACTTAAACCTGGTAATGGGAAAAACTGCTAAAGCAGGGACAGTACCAATGACTGTGGAAATCCCTAGAGAGGGACACAGATCACCTGGATGGCTCCTCTCCTTCTAAAAGACCAGCATGAGAAGACAATGGAAATATCCAGTTTAAAGAGATATAATTGGGGTTAGATAGGAAGAGGGAAGGGAAAACTTTGCTGCAAACTAATTCTTAAAATGGGTGGATTTGGTTAGTGCAAATATGCTTGTGGACTGGGCTTCTGCTCTCCTTTGAATGCCCTAAACATAACATAAAGATGAAAATATATTGAATTGATGTTCTTCCCCGCATCTGGAATAAAATGTGGAAAGAAGAGGAACTAAGGAAAATGATGGTTACCAAAAATCAGCTTCCCTGAGCAAAAAAGGTAGAATTTATTATCTTTTCTACACAGATGCATTACTCTTACAGTGTTAATTACAGTACTGTTTTAATCTACTTATTGTTTTGGGATTTATATTTCTAGTTACAGGTTTTTGATTCAAAAATCTGACACTTTGCTTTTGAAAATGATTGTATGCCATGATTGTCAATTACTACTCAATTATAAACATTTTCCTTCTGCAAAGGTCCATTGGTGGTAGAGGTATTTATGTAAGCCAAGCGATTTGGAACTAGCTCAGGGTCTGCAGTAAAATGCTCAGCCAAATGGTGTTGGTTGTTAATGGAATCCTTTTTTTAAAACATATTTTTAAATGGGTAGATCACAATGGTGGCTGAGAAATCTTTGTTGTTTCCTTTTCTCCCATCAGCAGCACTCACATCCAGGCTGAATAAATCCTTTAATGGCATTCTTTGCCCGGGGTTGTTTGATGTGGTTCCAACAGCTTCAAACACAGGAGGCATCCAAACTGCTGAAAGTTGAAAGGGCTGAAACTCCACCATCGTGGGAGTCCAGAGTGGCAGTGAGGCAGCTTGGCAGTGCCTTGTAGTACCAAAGATGAACACACAGAGAATCCTTCTGTTCTCCTGCTCTCCAACACTCTTGGAGCATCTTTCCTAGGGGTCAGGGCTGCTGGAGAGGCCAGCAGGGTGGAGGCAGGTGCAGTGAGCACTGGGAGTGCAATGGCACAGGCTCTCTGCTTGTTGGAGGGTAGCTGCCAGGAGGAATGACAGTGACACCTGTGCCCTGGCTCTGCTGAAATGAGTGTTTATGTGGCACTGGGGTCCCTGCTCACCGTGCTCTACTAATGAGTCCATCTTCAAGTAAGTGGAGAAGGAGAAGGTGACAGCCAGGACTCAGGGAGTAGGGTCATCTTGTCACTGTTGTGTCCATGAGACTCTTTCCTCAGGTGATGTCTTGGGGATGTATGGTTCCTGTGGGTTTTGCTATTGGGATTTGGTTCCAAATATCACTAAGCCCAGTGGTTTGGTAGCCTGGTGACTGTGAATGAGCTCTGCCTAATCAGAAGCTGCAGCCAAGAAATGGATGGATGACTGAAATGGGAAAGGCTGGAGGAAAGGCAGCCTGGTGAACATGAGAAAGTGATACCTCTGTGTAGCACAGGTCAATTGTGAGTGCAGCATCTCCCCCTACAGGAGGAGGTCCTGGGGAGTCCAGCTTGAGGGGCGAACAGGTGGCTGGATGCTTCAGTCTCAATCCATCACCTTTTTACAAAATCTAGGCAGGCTGCAGCACACCACTATTCCCTCAAACCAAGGCTTTCTCTCTGATGGTTGTGCAAACGAAAAAGTTCATTTTAGCAACAAAATTCCCAAGTAAGAAACCTCAAATAATTAGAGGAAACCACCCCAGGAGTATACAATATCTGGTTAAAGACCTTGCTGAAAACTGAACAGATTATGCTTGTTATATGTGGTTAAATTGGGCAACTAATATTAAGACTGTTCAAAACACAAAATAAATTTTCTTCTGTCAGAGCTTGTGGTTCGGTGTTCACACATTCTAGGCTCCAGTTAAATGATTTACTGTACTGTTTAATGCCTTTCAGCTGTCACTGGCACAAAATGATCCCTTGAATGATCTGCCAGCAAATAAAGGCAACAGTTGTCCAAGGTGGAGTTGGACCAGGACTACAAAACCCAAGGTGCCAAGATATGCAGGAGCAATCATGTAACCCCCTGTGACCCACACTTGGCACTCAGAAAAGTGAAGGCATCACAGCTGTGAATGTGTCTGTGAAAACACATAATCTGAAATGTACTGACAAATCCATTCTGCTGTTGGGCTTTTGTGAGTAGTTGCCTTCATGAAGACTTGTATCACAAGCATGCTGTACTTCTGTGCCCTTATGAACTCTTCTCTGTTCCTGTTCTTTAAATGGTGCGAATTTTTCAAGTATTTCTCAAAACTCTTTCACAATAGCTTTTTAATTTTCTAATTCTCATACTGCAACAGGCTGAGGAGAAACAGTTACCATGGGACAGTGAAAAATACACTTCCAGAGCAAGGAAGGAAACAAAAAAGCCACTATGCTTTTCAAATTATACAGTTTAGGGTTTGACATGGCCTTGAGTTTTTTGCCTTGCCCTTGACAAGGTGAAGTCATGGCATATGACCAAATATCAGTGTATGAACAGCACCTTGCTGTGACTTTGGTTATTACTGTTTCCTCCACCTCTGAAGTGAAATTGCAGAGGCACTCAGAAATAAAATACCTGCATTAGGATTTGGCTTCAGTTTTCGGGTTATTCACCACTTTACTTTATATGCTTCAGACCAGACCAAGCTACTAGACCAAATCTAAGGTGACCACAGTGTGGAAAGGAACCAAAACCTTGTCTTGCCATTTCTATATGAAGCCTGTAACTTATTTTTTAGCTGCTAATGTATCTTTTAGAAGGTCTTGCTTTTAAGACCAGATAATGAAGAATCTGCTGCAGTCCCAGGTAAAAACCTAACATTTACTTAATCTACTGTTAATAGCATGTGCCCTGGTTCCAGTCTGAAAATTTTCTAGATTGAATTATTTCAGGCCCAGGAGGCATATTTGTGAAAGGGAATTGGTTTTGCAAGTAGCTGAAATGGCTGGGATACCTTCTGAAGATCTCATCCCTTTGGCTGCTCTACCAGAGAGCTGGTCAAACTTGCTTATTCTGCAGAAAACTGCTTGTTTTTTCTGGTGAGGATAGTGTATGGGATAAAGAAAAGACCTCTCTTCTAGCAGCAGTGAGTGTTTTGGGCAGCCCAACCAGTTCTCCTGAAACATGTTTGAAGTCTCTCATTGTGTCACACTTTTTTACAATTCTGAATAGCTCTTGCAACTTTCTTCTGAATTCTCATAAATTTTCTGTGATCTCTTGAAGTATGGATAGTGGAAGCAGACTGTTTTTTTCTTGAACAAGTGCTACACATCTTTAATAAAAAGATCTTTAATTCTGTCACAGCAAATGACATCAGCTTCACTGCAAGGTCCTCTCTTTCCCTTTCCTGTGAGCCATGATTCATTACTGTTTGAAAAGGAAGAGAGCCACTGTCAGCTTCTGGTTGTTGCTCCCCTCTGTACTTTGATGGGTAACTCAGCTGGGAGAGCTCTGCTAAACTGGGAAAAGCAGGCAGGATCAAATTGCTTGAGTCTGGGACAGTCTCCAGGGCTTGCTTGGCTAACACCACTTGCCCAGAACAGCCTGAAAGTCAAATAAACCTCCAAACATTCAGCAGAAGTTACTTCTAGGCTCCAAATACATCCTGTAAAAGAGCCAAGCTACGTTTGTGCCATGGAGCCGTGTTTTCATGTCTGAAGCAGTGGGGCAACAACTTTATAGCTGCACTCCAGTTTCACAGCAAAATCATTTATCTCCGGTAACTTCACAGATATGGAAAAGCAGTGTTGTATCACTGTCTATTTATAAGATGAGGAAACTTGAGTAGAGTGTTACACAACAGATAGGAAGGTGGCAGTAATAGTGAAGTTATAATTACTGTTAATTGCTTGCCAGGTTTTTAAAAGAGTCTCCCTCCCACACCCCTGCCAATTTCAAAGGGACATTCACTGTCCTGTCTTTTTGAGATCTTAATTGTTGTGCTGGGTATGACAGAAAAAGCATACCTCCCAATTAGCCACTTTTTCCATATAATTATTCCCTCTCAATTTCTGGAATACGGAAGGCGTCATATACAAAAGGAATGTGTTTTGCTAGGAGAGGAAGCAGACTTAGAAAGAAACACAGGATTCTGCATTCTTCTTTTGATCAAGATGTGTTCAGCAGATCTTT
This sequence comes from Hylia prasina, assembly GCA_013397195.1. Taxonomy (NCBI): domain Eukaryota; kingdom Metazoa; phylum Chordata; class Aves; order Passeriformes; family Sylviidae; genus Hylia; species Hylia prasina. Next base: position 655,386 of record VYXD01010368.1, read on the forward strand.
TGTTCTATCTTAAACTCTTCCAGAACCACCTTTGCTATGGACAATAGAGCACTGCAGCAGTCAGAGCTGTTGCATGATGATATATTAAATAATAAACTTAAAAAATGAACAGGAACCTAAACACCTAACTACTCTCATGGCACTTTTTGGGTACTTTCTGTACTTAACAGCTCACTTTTTTTTTTACCTAAGTGTTCATGCCACTCATTTGCTTCAGAGAAGACTGCTGTGCCTCAAGCAGAATAGACTCATCCGAGCGATCAAAACTTATTTCAGTCAAAATACAAACCAACAAACTATTTTCTTATTGTCCTCTAAAAACCCAAGGAAATATCACTTCCAAAGAGTTCTGCTGGCCATATTGTTGCATCTCCTCTTCCTTGTGGATGGTCCACAAGCTGCTCAAAAACACTGTAGTGCTATTGTACTTCCAAGGTCACGTGCTGAGTTAAAAGTGGTGTTACTGCAGTATCAAATTATTCCTCTGAAAAGACCCTAAGGGGTGTATCCTAAACAAATTAAATTCTTGGGGATTTCAGATACTTGGGGTCTATTTGATTATTTGTTTGTTCTTTTGTTTATTTGATGTTACTGTGTTTTAAGACAAACCAAAAAAGGAAGCATAGCAGAGAGGAAAAATCAAAATCAAATATTTGATGAAAGGCTGGGAGAGCTGAGGTTATTCAGCTTGGAGAAGACTCTAAGAAGACCCTATTGCAGCCTTTCCATATATAAAGGGGGCTTATAAGAAAGGCAGAAATACTTTTTACTAGGTCCTGTAGTGATGGGCCAACAGTTTTAACATTAAAGAGGTAGCTTTAGAGTGGACATAAGGAAGAAATTCTTAACAGCGAGGATGGTGAGACACTGGAATAGGTTGCCCAGAGAAGTTGTAGATGTCTCATCCCTGGAAGTGCTCCAGGTCAGGTTGGATGGGGACACTGAAAAACCTGGTCTAGTGAAAGCGGGGAGCTGGAATTGGATGACATTTAAGGCCTTTTCCAACCCAAACCATTCTGTGGTTCTACATTACTAAATCACATAGTGTAAAGATGTTCAGGAACAACTACCAAAACCTTCAGTGTTCCCTGTTTCATCTCCCTGGTGGCAACAAAGATGCACTTCCAGAGGGCCACTATGCACATTTCACCTGCTGTTGTTGCCCATTTTCAAACACCAACTAGTGGGGTGCTCTGGTATTGGGGAAGTTCCTACTCTCACTGATCACAAAGGCACATGGAAAGGAATAGAAACTCCAAACTCACTTCTCCCTAGAAATCTCTTATGTCTCATTTTTTAAGTGGATTGCTGTAAGTTGTGACATCTAAACCACTCAGGACCCCTCAACTGTCAAACTAGGTTAACATTTCATTTGTATTTCAAACATGGTTGATTCTTTTTAGGAATGAGCCTTGGAGGTGGAACTATCACTACTGACTCGGTCTTACACAGGATAAATACAGTGAAGCAGTACAGTCAATTCCTTTATTGTTGCTGCAGCTGTAAACGGGAAGAAATTTTTATGCCTTTACACAAAAAGCATGGTTTAAAAAATACTGAGTGGATTGTGCTGAACATTCATTTTACTTTTTTAACAGTGGCACCATCTGGGAGATGGATACATTTGGTAATCTCAAATAGACCAGGGGAGAGGGGATACCCACAGTGGCCACTGCAGGGTGGAGTTGCATGCTGAGAGCAGCCATGACCTTAATTAAATGCTCAGACTTTCAGCTGGATTATCCTAATTTGAAGAAAGAAAGAGTCCAGCACACAAGAAGCTCCCATAGTAGCCAAATTTGTCCAACAAAGTCTGGCAATTTGTAGTAGGAGGACCGGGGAAAATTCCAGCCCAGGGTCATGGCAGGCTCCATTTGGGCAAGGCTCCTGCAAGCTAGAGATGATGGATAGCACACAAACTTGATGCACAAGGTATAAACACTGTGGGGCATCCTTTCAAATACTGCCTAGTGGAGAATTTGTGGAGTCCCACTGGTCCTTGCCTAGGAGTGAGGCTCACTGGGACGTCTGGGCAGGAAGGATGCAGTACAAGTGCAGCACACTGATTAAGGGATTTGTATAATAAAGGGTTGTAAAGTCAAACACAGAGCAGCCAGAGCCAGAGCCACTCTGCAAGCCCCATGCAGTGCCCCAGTGCCAGCTCCTCAGCCATAAAATCCTCTGAGCATATGCCAGGAAACAAAGTGTTAGAAAGTACTTGTGGGGATGTCCCTCATAGGCATCTGAACTACTTTTGAGCTGTGGTTTGGCCAGATGGGGCGTGTGTTAAATCCTCCAAAAAAATTCACATTTCCATTGAAACATTTCTGCAACAAGGCTACTCTGTCTTCTGATGGGCTATGTGGAAATGCAATTTCTGTAAGTAATATGAATGATAGAATATGGTGTTCTAAGTAGAAAATATAGAGTGGGCCTTTTTTTAACTTAAATTTGTGAGGGTTCATTATAATTGAACTTCAGAAAGCCACAGAGAAAAGAAATAAATCTTCTCAGATTTGCATGCATGCCTTTTCCAAACCTTGCTGTTCTCCTAACCCATTTGTTCTGTGCCCAGTTCAGCTTTGCACTGTTGCTGAGGGTGGGTGAACTTGCACGGCTGGACTGGGCTGCTGCCCCCAGCCAGCACCAAGGAATGTGCAGCCAACTGTGCTCCAGCAGAAGCTGTGTGCTGGGAGCCACTGAGGGGCCACTACTCTGTGGCTCAGCAGCCATCCTGTCAGAGAGAGGCAAGAAAAAATAAACAGCAACTGGGACACATTTCACCTGAGATTTTTTTTTAACTAGATGTGATTCTGTTTAAAGCGTTATGTGAGCAAATCTTGCTGGCACATTTTAGAGCTGGAGAGGGTGTCACTGGTTTAATCAGGGTCTTAAGGTTTGGCTGTGTCCTGGCTAATCATAGCACCTCGTCATCTCACTGAACACAAAGTTGTATTCACAGTGAAAGATTTGTGGGATTTAATAGGATTTAATCCCTGTAATGGATGAGAGCATTTTCGACTGATGCAGTTCCTCTAGGCTAGGGCTGAAATGACTGCAAGACCTGGAGCTGCCATGAAGCAATGCCTCTGAGTGATGCCTCAACACCCACTCACACATTCCCCCTGCCCCAGTGCCATGCTGTGGGCAGTGCAGGAACCAGGGGAATCCTGGCATAACTTCAGGCCCTTTCAGGCAGCTCCCTCTCTGCTGCTGCCAGATCTCCCCTCACTAACTGCAAGTAGGAATTTTTTCCGCAGTAGGCAATCCCAGGTGACGTAGAGAAGTGAGAGGAAAGGAAAGGTAACAAATCTGTCCAGCAGAAACAAAGCTGACATTTTTGAATTAATAGCAGTAAGTCTGGCCAAAGCTTTGAGTCTGGCTTTTGGAGTTTGAATCTTACAGGCAGCGAGGCATCTGGAACAATTTCGAAACTTTTTCTTTATAATTTTTTCCTTAATATTCCTTGAAATGCAGCTGAAGCTGGAAGAACAACTGGACCATTCAGTCACATCACATGGAGAAAGTGTGCTGAGCCCCAGCAGCCAGTGCTGCCTCCTGGCCAGAAAGAGCCCTTGAGCAGCACCCAGTGTGTGGTGGTGCTGGGCCCTGCTGCCACCAACACCTCTGCTTTGCAGGTGGTACCAGCACAGGCTGCCAATTCATGCATGAACAAGAAAAAGCCACAGTTCTCTCCAGCCCCCCAACAGTCAGGTGAAGATGTGAAGAGGCACTGAAAGAGATATGTTTGAAATCCAGCAGCATAGACAGAGCCAACCTCAAATGCAAACTGAAAAACCAAAAAAACCACAAAAACTAACCCTCAAAAGCATGTGCATCAGTTCAGTAATGGCACTAGTACAAAAAAGGCCGTTTACCCTTAGGATGTCTGTTTCTGCTTTCTTTGTGTGCCTTGTGTATTTGTCCCTTGAACTGTTGTGCACACCTGGACATAGCAGGATGCCAATATTAGATACCCAAATTATCAAGTACCATTAGAAGCACTTTGTAAAGCCATAATTTTTGTCAGTTGCTTGAATAGAGATTTCTTCCATAGAGCGATAGTGATTTAACATTTTAAGTTCTTCTACTTACTGTTGCAGTGTGTTTTTCAATGATTGTATGTGTCTACATTACTCCAATTTTATTTAACCCAAGACACCCCCACTCTCCTAAGTTCTGGGAACCTCCTGTTTAGTTGTCAATCTTATGTTATCCCTACCTCCTTTTCCAGAACCTCCCTTGTCTGTCTCCCCTGTGAGCCAGCCTCTTCCCTAATCCCCGCCTGGGAAATCCCCTAATCCTCGATGCCCCATTGGCCCATGTGACCTTCTCCCCTCCCCTTGCTTTCCCGGTTGGCTGTGTATCCCTGTCATATTACTTGTAATTTATCCCTAACCTTGTCCTCATTGGTTCTTAATTCAAGCCCTGCCCCTTTTGTTAAGGGTATAAAATCCCTTGCAAAGCCCTTGTCAGCGTCTTGGGGTTTGTCTCTTAAGTTAAATAAAACTCTTTTGTTTCCACCCCAAGTCCGGTGTCGCTGTTCTCTGATCCTGTGCTAGACCTGCAATAGCTGGGATTGGCAGAGCTCGCAGGGGGACTGTCGCACCCCTGTTGTCACTCAGCCGGGAAACCACGCACCGCGACAACTCACCTTACAGCTGATGCTCACAAATGCAATGTTTGGCATCTTGCTCTGGCTAAATACAAACTTTCCAAATATCACTGAAAAGGCAGTTTCTGTCTGACCTATTGTAGTGGACTGGTATTTTGATTTTTTTTTGCTATTTTTAAATAATTTTCATCTCTAGCACTTTTTTCCTCATATGTATGTCCTGTCCAGTGACAGAGTGTGATAAATTCTGTAGTTTATTTTTGAATGGCAAAATTTCTTCCAAAAGTCCAACTGGACTTTTTTCTGGAAAATTTATGTCTTCTTTTAGCATTCTCAGTTATCATAGACTTGTAACTTAAAACTCTGACATCGAGGACTGTCTCTTACACAGGAAACTTTGTGCTCAGACTGGCAAAGACATGGAAATTTTGTGTAGACAATTGATGTTGTTTAAGAAACAGAGTTGTGGTACAGTGTGCACTTTGAGGGATTTTTTCCTATTGTATCCCTTCTGATGATATTCTTCTCATGATTAATGATATTTCCAAAAATCAGTGGTGAAACTCTGAAAACAAAACAGCATTAAGTGTCTTTAGGGCAAATAGCAAAAAATTTACTCTGTGTAAAAGAATACACTTGCTATTTTTAGGAAGTACTTTCTAAGCAATTGACAGGAGCAGAAAAAGTTCAGCCAAAATATCCGAGGAATTTTGAGTATGAATTTTCTGTGCTTTTTACTGTATCATGAGACAAACCACTTAATCGTTGGTACAGAAAGAACAAAAAGCAGGCACATGTGACATTCACATTTGACACAGCTCTTGAGGCATCCCTGGACATCCAGCTACACATTTAATCTCAACCTAATATTAATCTCTTCCTTTCATCACTTAAGAGAAATATCAAAAAATGTTTCCTTCATGAACAGCTCCCCCCAGGTTTTCATCACCTAAGCTTTTTCTCCTCTGCCTCAGACTGCCTCTTTTCCATCTTTTGTTAATCTGAATAGGTGCTTTTGGGACAACACTGACTGTGGGCAGAGGCTGAACATCTTTCCTGCCCTCTCCTCTTTCTAGTGTCAGTAAAGGGAAAAGCCCAGCTCTGATGCTTCCAACTGTTTTCCTTCCATTTTTTTTTGTCTCCCAGATAACAAGATTGCCAGAAATACAGTATAGCAAGGGTCAGTAATAATTCATTGGATATTTACTGTTCTTCAGTGCAGACAGAAACCACGTTTCCTGCTTCCAAGCCACATCAAATTACAAATCACATAGCCCTTGACTGTTGCAAGAAGCAGCACCCAAACCTTCTACACATGGTCACAACAACTTCTGATCACAACATGACACAGGACCATCACCCTTGAACAGGAAACGTGGCTAGGGCTGGATTATTACCTGGTCAGACAGAAGCTGTGAGAAGAATATTCTGAGTACCCGAGGCTCCATGAACTGGGCACACCAGCATGGCTGACTGGGGGTGCTGGGGGAAGGAGGATGTGGTGGAGGACAAGTACAGGGAGTGAAACATGCAGCCCTCCAGGTTATCCCCTCCTTGCCAAAGGCACTAGAAGAAGTTGCTCTTCTGAAGTATTTTTAAGAACTGTGAGGCTAAAAGCAGACACAGGGGAACCAACCCCACAGTGCCACTGTTTTATGAGGGTGCTCTAGAAAAGCCATCATCCCAACCCAGTGCCAATGAGACTGTGGGAGGCCACACAGAGCAGTACTCAAAAAACTAAAGCAGCATCTTTATTTTATACATAACCGTCAGTATAAAAAGTTTATTACATAAGAGCTGTTTTGTTTACAATATATTATATTGCTTCAAGCTGATGCAGAAACTTCATACATTATAGCTCTACTTTGTTTACAATATATTATGTCGGTTAAATGGCACCACTGCAGTTTCTTTGTAATACACAAAGCTGTAAAGCCAAAAATAACATTGAATTGAGTTATTAAGTTTTTAAATTAGGTAATTTATTTATTTGTTTGTTTTTCTTAGGGAAAATTCTAAGTACAGAATTTGTAAAAGTTTGCAAAATGCACCTTCCTTTTGTCTTAGGCAAATTACGTCCATAGTCACTGAAATAATTCAGGATTAGCATCTACAGGGTTTTCTGCTTGAATATTGTTACTTAATTTTTGGAAAATATTTGCAGCTATATAACCAAAAAACAAGTTTAAATGTAACTGAAGTATAGTACAAAAACCCATCCAAAGCACTGAGAGAAGAAGCCTATATAATCATGCTACAGAAGTATTTATAAAACTTAAAAGGAATAGTAAGCGTCAGCTCAGTGACTTATAATGAAGCTAATAAAATTCTAGCCGGCAATCTCAACTGTAATGAACAGCATTTTAATATTCAATCCATGAGAGGTTAATGAAGGCTGTGAACTTTGTGTAACACGAACCATTTCAGATGCTGGAGTTCACCAGATATAATTGGATTCGGGTGGAACATGCTTCTCCTGGGCCCTTTTTGGCGAAGGCGTGTGCTGCCTGTGCTTGCTGCCTGCTGGCCTCAGGGCACTCAGACCGCTGGCTCCGTACCCTGGAAAATGATCCAGTTCAAGAGAAAAGAATCCACAGAAGTAGGCTCACGACGCACAGCTAATATTTCAACTGGAAACTGTCTTGCCCATTTGAACAAAGGATTTTGCTTTGCCTCTGTTACCCCTCAGGATGGACCAAGTTCTGCCAGACAGAAAGATGCTTGGCCTGGCCAGGGAGCCCAGGGACCTCAGCACAGCCAGGCTGTCACTCAGCCTGCGGTTCACATGTGGAACCCCCACACCGGGTGGGTTACAGTCATGATGATCTGCCAGCAAAAGGTTCTAGAATGGGGCATAAGCAGCCCCCTGGGGAGAATCTGCACCAGCTATCTGGGCTGGGCTTTGGTTTATGGCTGAATGCAAAGAAAAAGAATACCAAGTGACCATAAACACCTGGGAGGGCGGAAAAGCCATCTGAAACAGGCCTACTAGAGCTGCTTTGTTGTGGAAAATGAAAGTGAACAATAAAAATGGAATCCAAAGTATTATGTTGTAATTCTTTATAGGTTCATTTACCCATCTCATTACTTAAAGCTCATGGAAATGACTTTGAAAAGCTGAGTCCTCTGTTCAATTTTTTAACCACTTCTTTTTTAAGAAAACAGTTTTACCAAAGAGCTATTCATTTGATGGAATATGAAACAAGTCTCTCAAGTTAACTATAAATCTCCTCTCAAGATCTGGTGATGTTTGGTTTCAGTTGAAAAGAGTGAATTGCAGTGCATGCACATTAATGGACACTTAAAATGGGGGTAAATTTTGCCCAAATGTCCATTTCACAGTTTCTTTGCTGAATACAAAGAGAGTTTTGCAGTCCTAAACACGGCAGGACTGTACTCAAATTCCAAGTAATGAAGGATGCAAAACCTTGTAGTTCACAATAATGTAAAATTATTGACTTCTCATCACAAGGCAGGTATGAGCTTTGATTTTGTTGTACAGGTAATTACTTCTTTGTTGGTGGTCATCTAAAGTATGTATTTGTTTTTATTTGCTGAGTTCTTTATAGGAGGAGTATGAGAGGAAGAAAAAGCTCATATCAGACTATGAACTGTTGTTCATATTGGTCCATTTCCTTGCATTTTTTTAACCATAACTTATATTAATGGTATTTCTCCTTCAGATAATGGCATGAATACTTTAACACAAATCCATTAGGTAACAACAGAAAAGAGGACTCCCAATTTTCACAGCAAACCTAATTTTCACAGCAAAATCCATCTTAGTTGGATAATACTCAGTTTTTAATGAAAATACTATATTTATTCTAATACGTTTTGATGTGAAAAAAATCATATGCACCAACAGGTTTTAATAAAAGTGAACATTCAGTTGACGCTGCAATGTAAGGTTCACATTCTTTATGGCTGATTGGTTTTGTAGCTGCAAAATTTTTCTACTTTTAGGTTATTTACACATAAAACACAATATGTGAATTGGTAGCCAGCAGTGATAAACATTAGTATCTTTTGGGAGTATATAAAGATCGTATATTGAAGATCTGCTGTTATAGTACTGTTGCACATGAAACATTAAATTAAATCTGAAGTTCTTACTGGATAAATCCAATTGTATTTCAAACAATTATACAGTACCATTTTAAGTCCAGTGAAATGAACAGTTGCTACAATAGATGGTAAATGGATCAAAAAGCACAATAGAAATTAATTTTGAGAACTTTAACTTTCCTTAGGGGCAATGTATTTTGCATGCTGTGGAGCACAGGTGGGAAGAGGAAAACTGTGATGTTGCTAAGAACAGATCTTGCCTAATTCTTCAAGTTTTCCCTAAAATTTTTAAAGGACATTTTATTTTTTCTAACTTTCAATCAGCTGTAAAACCTGTTGGAGTTTCACTTTTAAAAATACCTACTCAGCATTTAAAAACTAGCTGATATTACTGAAGAGTATTGAAGGAATTGGATCCCTTCCACACTATGGTTGGAAGACATGTAAGGTCCTCCTCTGATGGATACCAGATTCTGGAATTTCTAATACAAAAATGATCTTGATAAAATACTTTCAAATTATTATGAGTTATTTTAAAGTAGGTAAAATTATGGTGTATTGAAAACCTTTATTTTATTGCTTGCATTAAAGATTAGAGAAAAAGGAGGGCAGTGTCATTAATGATGCTGGAAAGGCTCTTCAAGCAGTCATTTCTGTGTAGCATTGTGTGTGTAACACCTCAGATACGACAGGGTTTGTTTCTCACTTACTTTTATTGCAGTGTCTCCCATGCCAGCCTTCTTTGCACTGGCATTTGTTGGGCTCCACACAGGTGCCATACAGACCACAGCTGGGTTCACAGACAGCTGTAAAAAAGTGAATACATACACCTGGCCTCTTGACATTTCATCCAGAGACAGTCACACATTTGCTTTCCCTGCTGTTTCACATGATGAGTTGGACCTGGCCCAGGCTGGCGCTCTCAAAGTAAATCTGTGCCTTTGCACTGAGTGCAGTCAGAGCCCTGAAACAGTCCACACTCATCTCTTTACCTGCAAGGTCTGTCTCAGCCTCTGACAAGAGAATCAGGTTGTACAGCAGAGCTGAGCATCCACCAGAACCAGCAGGAGAAGGAGACTAGTCCCCAGCACCCCACTCACAGTTCTCACTGTATTTTAACATGGCAGTATTGACATTTCATTGAGCATTTCTCTATTACTAATCTGCTATTGTTGAGCTGTCACACTGCTGTTTAATAGAAACTCATGAGTACAGAAGAGACTGTGAAGACACTTCTGTAAAAAAGGTTTCTGGTTTCGTAATACACCTTAAATCTGGTGTATGATGTATGTCCAGAAAGTAAAATAACTTGAATTACTTTGACCACAAACAATTAGTACTGACATTATGTAAAGAAGACACTGCACTGTGAGCTCGATGTTCCCACAAGGACTGATGGAGTGGCTTTGGTACTTACGCTTTGAGCACAGGTCTCCCTGGTAGCCCTTGGAGCACTTGCATTTATTCTTACCAGTACACTTGCCTCCATTTCTACAGGGTTGATGGCATTTACCTAAACATTGAAAACATAGAAACAATGATCTTAGTCCCCTGTGCCTACTGGGGACAAATGTCTGACAAGCTTGCTTTGCACCTGAAAAACTCATCAGATGTTAGAGTGTCCACTACGGATCCATCAGGAAAGACTCTGCTGCAAGTCTGTGCTTCCAATTTATAAACATTCTTCTCCTTTGAAAGTATGACAGTAATTTGGCACAGCCAAAGCCTCTGTGACCTTGCAGCTTTTGCCCAGGTTTGTGCCACTCTAACACTGCAGAATCCCGCACATGTCTGGTCAGTATTGACTCCTGCTCCCCTCACCCTTCACAGGGGAGGCAGCAGCGCCCAGACTGTGCAGTTCCAAAGAGTGGGATCCAAACCTGAGGGGCCCCAGCAGAAAAAAATCTAGTGACATCTGAGAACAGTAAGACAGTCACGAAATGACAGGTATGGCTGCTACTTGCAGACAGTAGATACATTGGCTGGGCCCCTCAGCTTGTAGCACAGGCTGGGGAGCACTGTGGTGCTGTGGATGGTGCGATGAGGGATGTTCCACATGGCAGCTCAGAAACTAAAGACTCATTAAAAATACATGCCCTTCTTTCCTGTTTGCAAAGAACAGAGCAACTTTGCTAACAGTAATTGGAGCTGGCAGACATTTTTCCAGGCTCTTGGTCTGGAAGTTACTTTCCTTCACAAATAGACTTTGCCAAAGGCATAGGCTGGGTCTGTAAGAAGTCTTGTTTGGCCCTGATTGCCTGGGACTGAGGAGGCCTCTGCTGGTGGAAGAGAACCACACTCAATTTCTTTCTTTCATGCTGGGCATGACACATCAAGGACCTCCCTAAACTTAACGTCCAATGTCCATCATCAGACTGCCTATACCTTGTTAGAATTTGTCTGCATTACTGAACTAATTGAATCATTACTTATCTCTAGGAAGGGAAGCATAGCCCATGAGCTCAGTCACTCCCAGTCTGAGGGAGGCTCAATGTCACCTCCCTGAGCACTCTTGGGCCAGCAGGAACTGCATCCTCACTTTCCTGCCACCTTGCTGCCCATATGTACCAGCGCAGCTTTTCTCATGGTTGTCCAAAACCATTTTTTATCTTTTCTAATGCCACTACACTTCCTACATTCTTCAGAAAAGAGGAAAAAAGGGCACCCTTCCTATACATAACACTAATAGCTACCTGAATCTGTGACCAAACAAAAACTGGAACCTGGGGCAGCAAACTGCTCCCTTTCCCCTTCCCTTTCCTTTTCCCATATTTTCTTTCTTTCTTTTCTTTTTTAAGAAAGGTATTAACTGAGACCTGCATGTCATAATTTAAGCATCAACACTGGTTTGCTGTGCTGAAAACCTCATCTCATGATCACACAGTGCCCTCTTGGAAGCTTGACATCACAGGCAGCACCTACTTAGCCCTCAACCCCTGCAGACCTTTGTGATACACAAAAGGTATTGTCAATATAAAGGAAACACTCATTCCTGTTGTACATAATTATTTTAATAACCCTGAAATGAGTTTCATAAGCAGCTGATGGAACAAACTGCTAAGGAGAGTTTCTGTAAAAGCACAGTTTCTCTGCAGGAGCCTCTGGGGAGGGAAACTTTAGGCATTCTAATCTGCAAACATTTGCATGCCAAGTAATTAACAACTGGAAAGAGCAATGCTAAAGAAATCAATGAATTTTCCTAGTTCTTTAAGTAAATCTAGAGGATATGGGTCAAGAGATGTGACAGCAACTTGCACTAAGTTGCAACAGGCAAGCATTTGGTTCAGCATAGCTCAATTAACTTTGGCCTAAGATATTGTCACAGAATGAAGGAAAGAGTGATAACTCACTCTGTTATTGACTGAGAAATGGGAAAAGCAACAAAACAGCTGGTGACAAGTAGGGGAGGAAACCGAAGCAAAATAAAACTCTGGATTCAAAGTGAAACACTAGAGACAATGCATACCTATAACTAGAAAAAGAGATCTGGAAGACTGTGAATGCATGACTGTGACTGTGTCTGTGTTGTAGACTGGGTTCAGTATGCTTCCCAGGAGTCTTACAGAGGGATTCAATTATTACACAAGCACTGAAAACCTATACCCAATGTTAAAACAATGAAACCTTGCAATTTTCATAAGATGGCTTTCTGCCTGTTGAAAAGTTTTCCCCCCTTATTATTTTAAGAATCCCATGACTGAATATAGCTGGCCCTGGATCTAAGAAAATGGACTGAGTTGTGTTTCTGCTCTGGTGTTTCTAAGCCTTGTCTAGATTTCTTGCATTCTTCTACTGCTGTACTTGTGCTGGTGCAGTGCCCAGAGGTGATAATATCTGTCAATCACAGTCTAACAATTGCAGTCCTAGCTCTGCAAGAGCTGAAGTAAGTGAACGGCTTTCCTTGCACTCATTGACATTGTCCCAGTTTAGGTTGTAGCATACCATGATCCTGAATTTGCTTTTTTTTTTTTCCTTTTGTACAGAAACTAGTTTACTGCCTGTATTTTAATTAATTTAATCTGAGTTTCACAGCTAAGCCTTTCCAGGAAGTCAAACCAGTTGCACTTACCCCAAGCAGCAATAGACAAATGTGAGCTTCAGCTCTCCAGACAGATCAATTAAACAGATTGCCCTTAATTATACATGCTGTAATAACAGTTCTAAGAATTCTCCTCAAAAAACCACCACCAAACATAAAATACATGCTTCTCTCTTTGAATCATACTTTAATCTTCATCTGAAAAATGTCAACAATGTTGACTTTTTGGGGACTGAAGAAAGAAATGGGGCTCTGCCAAACAGTCAAATTTGAACTTGATGTAAGCAAAGGTAAATCTGGTGAAAACCCACACTGTTGTTCTTGTGGCAAATATCTGAATTTATATCCATGGGCAATCTTTATTAACTTCAAAACAACAAAGCTTTTCTGATTCTTTTTCCCTAAATTTTTAATGATATAAAAAGAGTTGCAAAATGCCTTGCAATGCATAGAGACATGGTGAAACATTTACATACACCTATTGTTAATCTATGCATAAAGACTGAGCAAAATTTAGATTTCACTGTATCTGTATACTTTCTCTGCACAGCAATTCACTTATTGTTGTGTATTGGCTGACAGCAAGTTAAGAGTTTATTTCCACATGTTTCCAAAGTGATAAAAATTTCCTAATTGTGAGAAGAGCTTGTTTCTAATGACGCATATTTAAAAATCAGCATTTATATATCCTAGGCCAAATACTGCTCTCCATGCTCCTGTGAAGGTGCTGGAGAATATCAGTGGGATTATTTACAGCAGGGAAAGCTTTCCTGCACAGCTTTAAGTCTGGGAATAATGAGATCTGGTTGTAGGTCCTCAAGTTACCTTGTGAATGTAACTTATGTTACATGAAAGATTTCAGCCCTTACAGTTCAGTCCTCCTTTTGCCCCAAACCTTTGCATTCCCAAATTATAGTAGCCCTTTCAGAGGTGTCAGCTCAAACTTAATCTGCTGTGCCCAAGCGGGATTTGCCATAATGTTTGAAAATAGGTGTACCCCACAGGCTTGGCATGGCAGCACATCTGTCTGCCACAGGGTATTGCTTGCGTACTTATGGCTTGAGAACTGTTACCAAGGCTGGTTACTAGTGAAAACAGAACAGGGCAGGGGGTGAGATGGTCCAGTAATGAATCAAACTTCTAAGTAGGAAACTTGTTTGGAGGCATGTGGTGTCTGACTCTGAGGATCCCAAGCTTCTGTGTGAGACCCTTGCTCTGCACCCAGCAGAGGCAGGTCACGTTACCATTCAGGCATTGACACTAGAAGAAGCTGATGTACATGAAAGCAAGCACACAGAGATGCTACTCACTAATTTCACATTGGTCTCCTTCATAGCCTGAAGGACAAATGCATTTTCCCAGATAGAAACACGTCCCTCCATTGAAACAGGTTGTTGTACAGTTTGCTGAAACAAATAAAAGAGGAATGAACTAAGTCATTAATATGAGCTAGGACTAACTTGGACTTAATGTTCTCTGCTGTTCATCATAAATAAACATTGAGTAGGTTGTAAAAGCAGGATTAATGTCTTTTCATCTGGTTTACAAAGTAAGACTGAAATGCAATTATTCCTACATAATGCTTTACATGGGCACACACACAAGGCCATATAGAGAGAGACAAGTGGACAATACAGCAGTGAGCTCTCTGAGGACAGACTGTGCTACATCTTTATCAACCCCCACACATAAAGCTCACTGAAGGATTAAGGGACTATTGCCATTGAAACTGCCAGCATCTGATAAAAGGAGCACAGCCTAGGACTGGAAGCTACTTCTACAAGAGGATACTTCACGGCAGTTCTTAAGTAATCCTTTGACTAAAAAGAAACGTCTGTGAGTTTTTCTGTGTGGTGACATAGATGCAAATGCTCTTTCAGCTGCCAAATGACTTGCATTGTGTTAGATGTGACTTTTCACCAAACAGCTGGGATTCACATTAATCCCTCAAGACATGGGGAGCATTTGAAGCATTTTCCTAATGTGGTAAAAGCGTGTTCAAAGACTAGATACAAGCCATGAGGGCATTGACACCAACAGTTTGTGCAAAATAATAGGAAGGTTCCCACTATATTGCTGAAAAGTCCTCTAGGACCTTTTGCATTCAGTCTTTACTTCATATAGACTGGCAACAACAAATGCAGCATGATGTTCTGCTCGGCCATGAGCAGGTCAGTTAGATTTCTGCAGGAAATTACTTGTTTCTTTCTACATGGTAGCTTAGACTATTCCAAATTACTGGGTTGAAAAACTGATTGTTGGCTTTTATCCCTCAAGAGATCCGATGCAGCAACAAAAAATGAATAGCTTGCGTATTTTTTCATGTGTCCAGATGAAGCACATTAATGTACTAAATAATTAGTAAAATTAATTTTACTACAGGAAACTAGAGCTCAAATAGAGGTTTTTTTTTTTTTTTTGTTTTGGGGTTTTTTTGTATTTTTTTTTTCTCCCTCCAGGAATATAAGTGATTTTTGTGGTAAGATCCAGAGTTTTCAGTGGATCAACTGAAGCGATTATCCAAACTACCCTTCACAGAGCCGGGTTGTACCGATAGCTACCAATTCCTATGTTCTTCCAGCAGCTGCCAGGCTGTGCTACAGCATCTATTTTAAGAGTCACAATATCTTTAAAACTTATTTACTTATCGCTTGCCTGACTTTGCAAAAGGCACTTCTAGAGGGAAACTGCCACAGGTGAATGAAGAGAGGCTGCTGCCTGCAGAGCCCGGGGGTTTAGCTGGCACTTACCTTTGTCGCAGTTGATGCCGTAGAACCCCGGGGGACAGATGCAGAGGCCGGGTGTGATGCAGAGCCCGCCGTTCATGCAGCGAGGAACACACAGTGCTGAGGAGTGGGAAGAGCAGAAACAGCATTGCTGGTGGGAGAGCAACTGCTATTCAAATGCACAGCACAGCTTAAGCTGCGTTTTTTAAGCTGCTTCCTTAAGCTACTTTTCCTTCTGCTCATTGTTGTAAGTCACCTTTGCAAAGTCTCTCTGGTAGGGGGTTAAATCTATCATATCTTTGGTTTGTATCTGGCAATTTCTGTATACTGTTACGAAAAACTGTAGGCTAATTCAAGTTCAACTCAGATTCCATATGTAAGCAGAAATTGCCTCTTGGGTAGTTTAATACCAGACTGGGAAGAGCAAAGTACCCACACATATCTACACACCCTGGATATTTAAAATCCCCCCAGACAAGTCCTCTCTATGACTGTATTGTGGTTCTCAGCTGTGCAAGCAGGACTACCTCAGAGAGGTCAGTAACTCAGTGGGGTTCCCAGCCAGGCTTTACAGTGAACCTACTCCTGCATACCTGAGCATAAGCATGGCTTACCTAATTTTGGCTAGGAAAGCCTGCTGCACAGCCAAATTGTCCTGCATGCTCCCAGTGAATCTTCTCTGGAGCCCTTGTGCTCTTCCAAGACCTCTCTGCCTTGTGGCCACCCCAAAAGGCTCTTCAGAGAGGCATGTTAGGGGGCAATGTTTCACTCTGTGGTTGCCCACAATTGGTACATGCAGCGAGGTTGGGTCCATGCTAGTGAGTTAAACAGCACCCAGGCATGGGGCCAAATGGCCTTGTGAAATCATCTTGTGAAATTGTTGGTGGCTCAGCTTTTGTCCTGGCTGACCAGCAAATCCTCCTGGCCATGGTCCTGGGATGAGTAGTAACCATGGACTCCCCCCAGGAGTGAGCCTGTAATGAGTTTGTTGGAAGGTAAAAGTTTATTAAACATATGAATGCAAGCTGTGCCAGTTGCTCTCCAGGCCAGAGAACAGTCCTTGATCCTTTGCATTTAATATTTTTGATGTAGAGAGATTATCTGGGAGTGAATGATTATATGGGAGTAGGATGCCCATTGGAATGGACATCTCCAGTCACCCTGGGGAGGGACTGCCACTGGGAAAAGGAAGGGAAGGATAGGAAGAAGATCTAGTTCCCTTGCTAAGTCACACCAATTTCCCAATCCTTCACTCCTGGAAATGTTGGTTTGGGCTATTATCCACTCATGGAAGAGAAAGAGAATCTTCCCTTCATCTTCCCATTTTTGTTTTCAGACTGCTTACAAATCTGATCTTATCTGCAAATAAACAAATGCAGAGCAACTAAAGCACTGTGCTTTGTTTCTCAGCTAGTCCTAATTAGCAGAAGGTTCCCTGTTATTAGGGATCACTTAACTATTGCATGAGTTCTTGTTAAAAGCAATTTGTGAAAGAGAAAATATTTTTCATGTAAGCAATTTGTATTTCCACTAGACCATGGATGATAATAACAATTCTCTTACATGTTTGAATGCAAAATACACAGAATCTTCAGAACAGGCCATTCTTAGGAGTGCCTACAGTGCAGGAGATACAGTTTTCTTGAGATTGTGGTAAAGAAGACGGTTGAGATTTTTATAAATTACCTTTCTCACAGTGAGGCCCATAAAATCCATCAGGACATTCACAGACATGTCTTTCGTTGCAAACCCCTCCATTTCTGCATCCTCCTGGACATTCCGCTTCATAAAATATAACAACAATCTTAATTAAAATGTTATATACTTCAGCTGCCAGCCAGATCTCAGTATGAGCAATATATTTCTTTGACACAATAGTTAAAATATTTGCTGGCAGACAAACACTGAGAAATGGAAATTCAGCTAAGATTTCTCCAAGATAAATGAGTTTCTCTTTTAGTAGTCTACAAATAGATGTTCCATCACATGTTCACATGGGTGATGCACTTGTTGGTGGACTCTGCATTTCCCCTGCTCCACTGCTCTGTAAGCGCATGAGCAATCTAGTACTTTCTTTTCTGTGTGGAAATGAGCAGGCAACTTAGTGCAGAACTTGCATGGCTGGTTAGACCTACCCTTAGGCTGCAGGACCAGTTTTGATTTCCGCACCCTGAAGTAGACATCACCGCAACTTGCATTGCATTAATTACCACACCTGTTACCACTGAGGTGACAATGATGAAATCTGTGTTCATATGAAAGAGTGAGCATCAAGGCTAAATGGAAGAAGGCCAGAAAGGAAGATAAAAGCACTCCTGCACAACAGTTCTGTATCATCATCAACTCTCATTCTATCTCAATTATTGATCAAATATGTAAAAGCATTTGGCAACACTGGCAGGATTATACAAGGATGAGACATACTCCTGGGTGCCACCACCGTCCTCAAAACACCATCAAACAAGAAGGCAAACTAAATCAAACCCTAGGGAACACCATCAAAAAGGGCTGCTGGGTAGAATAACGATTACTCAAAAATACCTTCCCAGATCCCTCACAGAGAATAAGGCAGGCAGGAGAGACTGCCTATTCCCATTAGAAAAATTTAACATCAATAGGGATCAGTGGTAGGCACAACCTCCTCATCTTGATGCTCTGTTGTCTGACATTCCAAATGAGACGTTCAAAACCTCTGAGGTAAAATGATATGCCTTAAAAGTAAAGCTGTTTGCAGCCACAGCAATGTTTTTTTGGTCCTACTGTGTTCTAGCACTGTATTCTAGGACTCCTTCTGGAAATGCTTCTCTCTTTGTACTCAAATGCAGAGCTGCTATTCATTACCAAAAAAATGCATGCTTAAATACATACCATTCCAAGCAGAAAAGTAGGAAAATATGTATTTTTTATTTGTGATCACCTCTTAGCCACAACGAATCCTCTCGTATCCACAAAATTGCTCCCCTCACTTCCTCTGCTGGGACCTTTCTGTATGGCCAAGAATAGCTGGAAACCATGACAAGGGCTCTGACAGGAGCTCTTCACCATGCATATCTTTTGTAGGAAGGAAACCTACTCTAACATCAACCACTAAAGGCATTCTTATCCTTCTCAGCATCTATCCCAAAACACTACTGTGTCCACCTTACTAGAAACAGGGCAGGAATGGAAGTTATTCCAGTATGGGCTGGAAGAGATGATGCAAGAAAGCTCCTCCTCTGGATGTCTCTGGAGTCTGGAAAATCTTCTTTGTGTCTCTCAGCTGGCTCCAGGAACAAAGGGCTGGGACAATAATCAACCCCAGGTTTCTTGAGAGGTCATATGATGCAATATTTCTAAATGGCTAGATATTACAACTTGTATAAAAATGGCAACAGCAAATAATAACACAGAAATCATAATTTGGATGAAAGCTACTACTGAACTGAGTTTGGAGCCCTTCCTCTTTAAGCCACTATTTCCCAAAATAAAGACCTGTAACTGCTGTACCTATTAGAGTACCCCAATGCTATTTCCAAAGTTTATTAAGTTCAGTATCTTTGAGCTGAAATGAAAGTAAAAAGATAGGAAAAGATTTGTGTTGTATTTACACCAGACACATGACTTCATACATGAGGTCTGATTGATTTTGTGTCCTTTAAGCCTCCATTCTTCGTCCTGTTTCTCTGCCCACTTCTTCTCCCCCCCCTCCACCTTCCCTGGGCTAATTGGCAGCAGCAAGGCTTCAAAGCAGCTTTGCTATTTGGGTGTAGTGAGTTTTCAAAGAATAAACAGCTTTTGTTCCCACTGCTCACTCTGATTCCACAGTACAGCCAATTATCTCAGAGAAAATAGTGCAGAGAAGAAAATGTGGGATTGTGAATGAAGATTTCATGGGAGAAGAATAAAAATCTTGTTCTTTGTACATCAGCCCTGTCATGGGTTAATTTGATATGGGATAATTATCTTATCTTAGACACTGATTTTTCAATTTCCATAGCCTCACCTTAAAGTGATAATTATAGTTGGTTGTGGTATATCAAATTAATTCAGAAAGTCTTATTACATAGTGCTTATGGTTCATAAATCAGTTGATTAAACAAGTGCTCTCCTTTCCAAACACTGCAATAACTTCATGGTGCTCTTCTAATAACATGTCCTCTGTGTGTTTACTTGCTTGATTACTGGAAGTACTGAACACCAGCTTCCACCATTTTACCTGTATCAAAAGCCAAGAGGTTGCACCTGAGCTACAGAGAAGGTAAAGCCAAGTTTTGCAGAAATTTTTTAAGATTTTTGTATTCAGTTCAGATGTGCAAGTTTGAGATTTAGGGAACTAAAGACACCAGGCTAGAACTAAGGTACTGACAGCATTAATTGATACCAGTGTCCCCACTATAGTTCCCAAAAGCTCAGTCCCCCAGATGATGAGCCATTTCTGGAAACGTTAACCTCAGCCTGCTTTCACAGAACTAGCTCTCCTCCAAGCACCTCAAATCATTTGCTAACAAGGGCTTTTCATATGATACATCTCTATCAATGTCCTTAATGTCATGAGCAGTGAACAGGAGGAGGGAGAAACGTCCCCAGCCCAGTCTGCTAAGGGAGTTCAGTAAGAAAAGGCTCAGTAAACATGTAGTAAATGATCAGCAAATGGACACAGAGCCAGAAAGCCTGGAATTCACCATGATTTCTACACATTGTGTGACTGCTTGATTTCCATTCTCTCTAGCTCTTATCCTAAATGAAACATAAGACAGTTAGGTGAGCTGGTCTAACAGCATTCCAGCAGTGTTACCTTGCTGACAGGTTTTAAAGAAGATGGCGTTCTGAGGGGTCTGGAGAATAATATTGCCTTCTGAATTCATTATGACCACGTTCACTTCAAATGCAGCGACCCCATCTTGTTTTCCAAGGCACGGAAATCCAACCTGAACAACTAAAAGGAAAATAATACCAATAATACTTATATTTACATGCACATATACATATACATATACATATACAAGCATACATTGAAATACTAAAAAATTAAATATTATAGATGTATTTAAGCTTTGGAGGAATGCCATTGATGAAAACTTGTAACACGGAGACACACAGATCCCTTTATTCAGAGGTTGCTCCAGGGTTAGAAGTACAGCAGCAAAGGAGAGCTTGTGCTCATTTGCTGAAATAACCCCAGGAGAATATAGCACAGACATCTTAATACAACCATACTTTTCTTGCAGATGAGGAAATCACTAATGTGGAGGTATCTAAGGATATATCAAAACAAGCTGGAAGCCTACTTTTAATTTTCTGAGTTGAATTGCTCACTTCTGAGTCTAAATTTTCTATGTTGTCATATGAATTCTGCAAAAACATATATTTTGGGGAAAAAAGTTACTTTAGATAAGTTTTTCTGGTTTGGATATTGCAATTAATACCTAAATAAGATTCTGATCTAAGTAAAACTTACTCCATAAAGTTCTGACAAAATGATACACTGGATAAGTATAACCATGGGTGCAGTTTTTAAAGAGAAGACATAGACACCTCACTCTGACAGAACTAGTTAAGCGTAGTGACATTTGGACATTGCCATTCCAGGAAAAGCATTCAAACACTTTTGAAATACAGAGTTTAAGCAACTAATTAAGACCAGTAAATCTGGAGTATTTTAATGATGAAGTAAACCCAATATCTCAGAACTATGGAATTCTCTGCTGTGATTGTCTTAAATAATCTTCATATGAAATGATTTTATCCCTTCTCTTCAAAATTAGCTCTTCTTAGCTGCTTTATAAGTCAAATCCAACTAATAGAAACTGTTTATTCCTTTCTTCTGAAGCTGGCCTGAGATTTCTGAATGAAATACGGAACTAAAAGACCTACATTTGGGTTGGTTTAGATTGCTTGTTATAAAAATTTTGCAAGCTATAATTTGGCCATTTTTGTTATTTGGTGCCTTGGTGAAATACAGAATATTTTATTGCTGAAACACATTCTGCCTCTGGTAAGTCCTACAAACTGAAAGGTCCCTTGCAGTTCTCATTCTAAAGCAACTACATAGTCAAAGGGCTTTTGCACCAACCTTTGCAAAGACCAAAACCATGTAACCTTGTGGCAAGAAGGAAATTCTTACAGTCGATTATTTAAAAATACATTTTAAATGCTGTGAACTTCTTAAACTGTAGTAGCCTTCTTATAGCATAAGTGCTTGGATTGGGATGTGTTTTAGTTGAACAAATTGCAGTGGGGATGAAGATGTGGCAGACTGTTAATGAGAGCACTAGACAGTATCTAGATTTCATTGAATTGGTAGAAACCCCTGAACTCCTTTGAGATTTGGCTGTGGTTTAAATGCCTAGGGAGAAACCCAGCAATGCATTCCTAGAGCCCAAGGCCACATATCATAAACTTTTTATTCCAGCACTGCCCACTCTGGAAGCATCCAAATATTTGGACTTACCACGTGTCTGAACAGCTAGGCACACAGATATACAGTAAAGGACCCTCCTGTGAGCAAAAAACCACCTGGATCCTGGCTGAACTCTGTGGTGGTTCTGAGTTGAAATAAAGACCCTAAACTCTTCCTGAATCTTTGCATTTTTATGCCTGTTTGAATAATGCTAAGTACCCACCAATAGCACTACGGCCAAACCAAAGCACAGAGAGGAGTCCCTTGCATCAAAAAACATGGCCATGAGGTCCCATGGCCTGTCACAGTGCTGACCTGGGCATGGTAGGGCAAACCTCAGCTCTGGTCCCTGCTTCCCAAATTCAAGAGGCAGTTTACATTTGTCCATCACTGGCTAAAAACAAGTAGAGGGAATCACAGATATGGACTTCTTTCTGTTAATCATCCTTCCGTCACCAGGCCAGAAAACAGTTTCTCCTGCATATATAGATTTCTGAATCCTCTGGAGCACTTGTATCCAAGGCTGCAGAGCAGATGGCTCTAACAAGAACAAGGAAAGCTTAACTAATTTAAAAAGGAAACTAAGGAAACATAGCGACTTAAACCTAATTTAATTTTAGGTAGGAATTAGAATGCTCTCCTAGGATGCAGAGGATGCAGGTTTAATACCTTTTGTCTAGGAGGTCATGCCTTTTCCCTCTGCTCAGGAAACCGAGGTTCCCTAAATTGTCCTCAGTAAAAGCAGGCTGAGAGTAAGTCCTGTATGTCTGCAAGTCCTTCAAGTTTGCAAGCAGTTGCCTTGCCCACTAAGTAAATATGCCAAGGCCAACAACAAAAAACACCTTTAGTCTCGGGTGGAACTGCTTAAGGGACATCTCTGAATGACCAGTCTCAGCAGAAGGAGGCATGAAAGGTCTCGAGAGGAGTGGGTACCCATACACAGCCCTGCCCACTGTCACTCTCTACCAGTGTGGCAGATAGAGCAGAGATAGTGCTGAGCTCAGAGAAGACACTGATTTCTGCCACTGAGCTTGGAGAGATTTTCAGCGTCTTTGGATGCTCAGCACCTGTATTTTAATGTCTCAACACCAGCAGTGGGCAGGGAGAGAAGGTCTGAGCCTGGCTGGTGGACTGTGAGGGCTGCATGAAATGCATGAAGTAGCACTGTGCCAGCAGCCTGGTCACACCAGCCTGCACCAGCACTGCCCTGCCTGGGTCACACAGGGACAGGAGGGGCCAGCTCAGGTCACTTGGGGGGCCAGCTCTTTCTCAGCCACAGGCCACTGCATTGCTTCTGGGAACAGAACTATAGCTGTGTTTACCCCTCTGAGTGTGCTGTTCTAGATGTTAATCACTGCCACAAAAATGACTCACTTTGTTTTGAACTTGCTAACCTCAGATTGAACCACTGGACCTTCAGAGGCTTTCCCCTGAGGTCAGAAATGAGCAGCCAGCTGCTTCTCATTGGGCAGGTATCCACACTCCTCCCAAATATCTTCTTTTGCACAAGCTGAGCAGTCTTAGCTCTTTAAGCTTCCACTGAAAAGAGTCTTCTACAGCCTTTTTAATATCTTACCATGTGTTTAGGTGTAACAATATCCGTGTTGTGAACACTGAATCAGGTACCAATTCTGGGACTTGCGAATGGGTTTTCAAAGGAACCTAGGTAATTTAAATTTCACTTAAATCCAAGGAGAATTTGGTACCCCATCTCAGGATATACTGAATTAGAGAAAGCTAAGAGAAGGACAAGGCTGCACCCAATGAGGAGCAATTGAGTAGGTTGTGACAGTCTGGCAAGGAGAAAAAAAATATCAAGGGATACATAATAAATGTGTACAAAATCATGGACAGGATGAACAGTACAGACTGACTACTGTCTCTACCAGTGCAAGGACTAATGCCCATCTGATGAAGCTGTTGCAGCCAGACTTGAAACAACAGGAGGGGGATCTTCATGCAATGGATGCAGCGAACTCCTTATCAGGGTGATTGGAGATAACAGAAGATAATGTGGACTCAAGGAGAACCTGAAGAAGTCCTAGAAAGAGAGATCTATAACCCACCTAGGCTTATAAAGTAGACAAATCACTTAAGACACAGGAAATCCTCCAAGCTGAAGGTCATAAAAGCTGAGAGGATAAACAGAAGTATCACATATGCTTGCCCTCCTTTTGCTCTTCCACAGGCCTTCTTATGGCCACTGTTGGCCATAAGGCAAATACAGGCTAGAGAGGCCCTACAGCTCTAAAGCCGTTCATATGCCTTATCTGGAGACAAATATCCTCAAAAAAGTTTCAAGAGTCCACTGCTTTTTATAAAACCAATTCAATTACCTCTGAATAAGGTATCTGTTAATCATTCTTGTTTCCCACAATCATGTTTACTATAGTTGTATTTCCCCCTTTATATCTCCTTAATTGTCTTTAAAGGCAATTGTCTTTGGGCTGAAGCACTTTTTCCAAAAATACCAACTTCTGATTTGATACTAAATACAAGCTTGTGGTTGAATTTCTTCTGACACCTGTATGCATAGAAAAATGCTTTGGTAATGCAGTAGATCCAGGCAAACTAGACTAGATCTGTCAAATCTGTTTTGCCAACATTTAGATTATAGCAATAACTACAAAATAGCAAACAATCACTACCTTTACAGCATGTATTTACTTAGGACTACTTCATTAATTGTGGCCAGCTAACAGGCAGGGTTAAAAAACCCACCATCACAGAAGTGTCTCACCATTAGCAGCGTACATGCTTCAAGTACTGTACAGGTACCAAGCATTGGAACACCAAACAGGACTTAAATACTGCTTATATATACACCCATTGCAGTGCTGCCCTGCACATCATCCATGTAAGGGAACACCACAGACATGCCCCTATTAGTCCTGGAACAGAGGGATCAGTGCTGCCAACAGGGTTTAGTAAGATCTCCCATCATGATGACATTAACAGACTCCTGCTGCAACTATGAGCTCTCATCTCTGGCATCCCTGCACTTGTAGATTAAGTTTTCCTAAACACAGTCAGAAAGGGGTAATTTTGGTCTAGCCTTTCTAGATAGTTAAAAATTAAAGGAGAAGCTAGCTTATGTTAGAGAGTGCTGAGTGCAGCAGAGAGTGCTTTTCACATATCTCACCTGCTTTAGATGGAGATGGAAATAATGCTCAACAAGAACTTCGCCTTTATGACTTTTAAGTTCCTTTTAAGTATCTTTATTTGGCATTTATTGGGCTTGGAACCAATTCAATTACAGTAGTTGTGGTACAAATATCATAGCATCTTTCACCCAAATCTATTTTCAAGACCACTCCTTCAATCCCCACTGAAGGGAGAGACTAATCATTCATGCTAAATTCCAGGTGTCACAGCAAAAACTGTATTGAAACATTACTCCAACGCCAATCTACTGCAAGCTGAAAATGGAGAATATTATACTCAAACTTTCAGAATTTATCCACAGAAAAAGAGAGAAGGAATAAAGACTCATCAAAGATGAAAACTTGTAAAGATCAGGGCTTCATTTGCAGTCCTCCTGTTTGATTACGCATTTTTTCCTGCATTTATCCCACAGGTTGGCTAAGGCAATTTAGGAAACCATGATCACTAAGACACTACTGTCATCAGGATATGCATTTCTGCCTTCCTACCAGAGTCTACCACATATGAACCCTGAAACAGATCACATAAACTGTTATTCATCCACTTCAGAGATAACTGGATTCAATAATCTTTCATGGAAAGCTTTTTTACTCAAATCAGCTCACTACGCATCATGGTATTTCTAGAGCACTTCCACTGGCTTGGGCTCAGCCTCTGCTGTGGAGCTGTTAATTCCAGTGAAGGATTAAGAATGCACAACTAAAGGGTAAATGATAAATGATAATATGCTGAACTAGAACTTGTCTTTGAGCTGAATGCCTGATGACCCCAAATGAAAGCAAAATTTCCACAAACTGCGACCTCTGAGAAACAGAATAATTTGATAACTTTGCCGATAGTGATCACAGAATTTGTCTTCCAAAAGTTGTACAACTTAAGTAATAGCATTCATGAATTCATGCAACAATTTTGCACAAGTTTCTGCTGATTTATCTGCACATAAAAGTTTCATGTGTCTTGGCTCAGACAAAATATGCTGCTCTACTTAGGCAAGGCAATTACAAACTGTTCAGTGCCAAGCACTGTGGCAAGCATTGCTTTAGGCAATAAACTTCAGAACTACAATTCATAATGAAATATTTAGACTTTACAGGCTGTAGAATATTTTTTACAGAAACAAAATTTATAATATCAACAGTACAAACCTGATGCTTTATGAGGAACTGTTCCAAGCAGAGGGATATTTATAGTTGGATCAGCCATTATGTCTTTATCCAAAGAGTGCAAGGACAGGAATTCATAGTAGTACTCGGCCTATGACAAAATAAATGAAAAAGCTGTATTTATTTTAATTGTATTCACAGAAGCAAACTATTGAGCACATAAACTATAACAGAAAAATACTACACTTTTCATTATGCCATTCACTGGATTAGTTTCTATAATTTCCCTGAGTGCTTCTTTATCAAAACATAATTTTCAGAAAATTTCCCCTTATTTCATAGATTGCAAGTGACCATACAGTAATCAGGATGCAGCATATCAGCAAGAAAAATGGCATGCATATAGGGGACAAGTGTTACACAGAGAGGACATTTTTTACAACCCACACCATTCATTTGGCAGACAACAAAAATATCCGAACACTAAGCTCATTCTTAAAGCTGTTTTGGGCAGAATGCTCCCGGAACTGACTGGTGAGCCTGGATGATCTGCCTGTACCACACGTGCAGTTTAAGGGGCATAGGCACATACAAGAGTGGCATGAGATTATCCAGGCTTGCTCTGGTTGATCTGCACAGCACAGCGCATTGCCTTGGCAAAGAGTGCCAGGCAGTGAGTAGCCACACTGCTGGAGCACCCAGCCAGGACACATACCTTGTTTACACCTCTGACACTGCCTTGTTCAACCCAGTCTATTACAGTGTTCCAAGGGTGGAGCCGAGAGCTCTCCTACCAAGCTGGCTTCGTGTCACTCATTAACTGCAACATCAATGATTTGTTTTGGCCATCCCTAGAAAGTGTCTGCATGATTTAAAAACTACTTTCCACTACCGGAATCCTACCCCTGCATTGTGGCACAGATTGTAGGCTCTGGTACTTTTGTCCATAGGAGCCTGGCCTCTCTGTTGAGTCATCTGTTCAAGATTTCTTCACATTTGACACAAAGTGCCAACATGTGTCTGCAGCGTGGCTGTACACACCACCTACGCCTCAGATGTAAGCCCCTTAGCCAGTCACTAGAGGCTTCAATAGCACAACTGCTGGTGTGCACAGCAAGTGGAAATGAAACTTTAATGTTAAATTGTGGCATCTGATTTACCATGAAGAGTACACGGGATTCCAGGTAATTCTATCTGCTGGTCTTGGGTATGTGCTTGAGACCCTAGCATGGGCACTGGCAACAATGTGTTTCCATCCACTCACTGACAGCGACAGTACTGTTCTGTCTACCTTTTAGATAAAACAGTGCAGCAGAGAGATTAAAGCCAAAATTTGGGCAGATGAATGATAGCTACTTCATGTCTATAAGATGTCTGTCCATGTCCTTAGTCAGAACAAGGTTCTTTCCTGCAATATCCTGGCTCCCTAGTACAAGAAGGGCATGGAGTTACTGGAGTGAGGCCAGTGAAGGGCCATAAAGATGATCGAGGGACTGGGGTGTCTGATATACATGGAGAGGCTGAGAGAGCTGGGAGTATTCAGCCTGGAGAAGGCTTATGGAGGATCCAATCAGTGTGTATAAATAACTGATGCGGGGTGTAAAGAAGATGGACCCAGGCTCTGCTTGGTGGTAACCAGTGACAGGACAGGCAGCAATAGGCACAATACAGAAAATTCTGTTGGAAACAGAGAAAACACCTTTTAATGTGCACTGGCACAGGTTGTCCAAAGTAAATAGAGTCTCCCCTTGTGAAAATGTTCAAAACCCAATTCAACACAGTCCTGAACAAGTGGCTCTAGAATACACTGCTTGAACAGAGGGTGGACTACATCATCTTGAGGTCAGACTGTCTGGTCTCAGATCAGCCTCAACCCTTCTGTGATTCTGTGCTCTGATAACTTGAGCAGAAATCCTGGCAGGGTGTGAGGGACCATCTCCCTTTAGCTCCTGATGACACCATAAGAGCACTCATGACCTGGGTAGAAAGGTTATTATGAAATTCCTGATGAGCCTTAGCAGCACATCCGCTTGCTCTGCAGAGACAGTAAGGAGACCCCATAACAGAGAGGAGATAGCATGAGGGGCTACACTCTACAGGGACAATCTTCAGAGGGTGTTGTGTAGGCACAGAGACCTCAGAGGAGGACTTGCAAAACAATAGGGAAACAATGAAAAGTTTTGAGTGGGGGCTGAACACATGGACTAAATGTGTGAGGGAGAGAGGACATGGAGAGAAGCAGTAAAACCAGAAATGAAAAATGAAGTCTGGGTTAACATTCAAAATGCTGCTTCTAATTAAAGACTTTTTTCCCAATACAATATACCATGCCAAAATATGAAAACAAGCCATAAAGTCAGATTGTGAACATTTTTGTTTTCAAATAAAACTTTGCTTCAGAAAAATAATTATATGTCTCCACACATCTATAGAATAGTGAGTCAAGGCTCCACTGTCTGTTTCTCATTGGTTAGCTTTGATGTTTGGTTGTATCTAAATCAGGTCATAATGAGTTATGACCTGGGATATTAAAACATTATGTTCTTACTATTCTAGTAAACAACAACTGGTAACTAGACCAAATAGCTCCACTCCCATATTTCCATTCCAGACACACTGTTGTAGAAGGTCAGCTTGCGAGCCAGATACCCATTTTGTAGGAAAAGGACTGGAATCTCATTTCCCAGAGCCGATTTTCTAGAGCCTAAGGATAAAGACAAAAAGAAAGTTCCCTATGGAAAAAGGGGCCATTGCTGCATGAGCCACAATACTCACAGCCACTCAAGGAAGTAATTCCTCTAACCAGCATAGAGGTGTGGCAGCGGTTAGTGCCTGAGGCAGGAGTATGTTCTGATGGCACATTAAAAAGATGGGAAGAGACATTGCACAAGCAACAGGCTGCTCAGAAGGAAAGCCACATATTGCACAGGGGAGGGATAACTGCTCTCACCATTTCTCTGCAAAGGTTGTACATCTGCTGAGTTGACAGAAACTGAACTTCTTGAAATGATAGTATCTAAGAGCTGAAACACCTCAGGTAGATCCAGCTAGAATAACTTCAAAGTCACTTGCTGCAGAGCATGTTTGCAAATCATGTGTGCTGGATTGAGTTGGTTAAAATTTGATGTAAAAGTTGTATACAAAAATCCCAGTCTAGAGAGGCTGCACAGTGAAGGAGAGTAGTTTAACTCCTCAAATCTGTGAACCTAAAACATGATTTGACTGCCATAAATCCTATCAATTTGGAGAAAAGCTGTCTTGACATAAACCCTACATCGAGTCTCCAGTATTGTCCTGCTGTAATTGGAGTTGATTGCCAATTAACTTGCATTAATCATCATGACTGAAAAGCAAACAACATGCTCTCAGCAAATATTTACCATGCTCCAGCCTACCGTGAAATTTAGTGATGGTGGTTAATTGAAGATATAGGTCTGTGCTACTAAAATATTGTCTAGTGACTGCCATAATTTATGCTGTAAGTGGTCATAATGAGTGATGTGGTGGTGAGAATGACATTTGCTTGGGTATTTCTGGCAGATAAAGGGAAAAAAAAATTCCATAATCTGTAATTACTTTTCCATTATGAAGGCGCTCTCATGTTTTTTGTGTTTTGTTTTGGTTTTTTTAAAGCCAGTCTATGAACTCTCTGGTATGTGAAGGTCTAAACTTGGTAGTAAAGCTAAATCTTAGAGGAACAGTGTTGTTAAAGGTGGTGAAGAAAATGGGGTTTGCCTCGAATTGCTGATCATTGACAATTTGCACACTTTACGTGGACAAAGGGATTCCAGCTTGACTTCAGGAAGCACCTGAGGAAGAGTATGCTTTACTTCTTTGGAAAATCTTTGTAAACATAAACAATAACAAAATAAATGTAAATGATAATAAAATAAACAATAATAAAGTAAACATAAGCAAAGTAAATGTAAATTATAATAAAACAAACATAAACAATAATAAACATAAACAATAACAAAATAAATGTAAAGAATAATAAAATAAAGATAAACAATACTAAAATAAACATAAACAAAGTAAATGTAAACAAAACAAAATAAACATAAACAAAACCAAAACAAATTTAACCAAAACCAAAATAAATATAAACAATTTTCTATATTTAAGGAAAGAACACATCAAAGAAGTTTCTTTTTATCCCAGAATATTTCTGGCTATGCACACACTAGAAGATTCTACCCTGCATTATTTATAGCAGATGTTCACAGCTGCAGATGCCATAAATAAAGGCACAAAGTGAGACAATGTATGTGTGTGTCAGGTGTTTACAGCATGGACCATTGCTTCTCCAAGATATGAACTGCATTAGGTCAGAGAAGCTGTTCTGTGTTCCAAGATGAAGCATGAAGCAAAGTGAGATGAACTCCAGCAAAGATTATCTGTACTGTGCATACCAGGCAATTGAAGGAGTCTGGCCAGACTAGGAATATGTACATACATGTGAATATTTTGTTACTGCAGTGCAGTCTAGACACTGCTGTAAAGAACAACATAATGAGGCTTCCTTAGACAAGCAGTTAATAAATTGTCTGCCTACAGACTGCCTATTTTTGTGCTAGGGACAGAACCAGTTAATTGGTCCTGTCACAGAGTAGGTAAACCATTTTTCACACCTCAGTGTAACACTAAGTAACTTGCTGTCAGCCTCAAGAGGTAGACCTAAAATGGGAGGCATCCTCAACAACATGAAGCGATACTTAAACCAGCTCTCAGAAAATCAGCTTACACAGAAGACAGGATAACCTGACTGCCTTCCACGATCAGCTGCTAAGGTTATGGGAATGGACTGAAGCAGCAGGGTTAAAAAGAGAGAGATGCACACAAAAGGATGAATAGAGATCTTTGGTGTTTCAAAGAAATAAAAAAAGGGACACAAACTAGAACTCAGAAAAACGGGCAATCTCAAAAATACATTATGTGACAGTAGTAATTAGACTGATGTGGTGAAATGCTCACAGGTGTCTAGAGCCTCTTCCATGCCTACTTTCTTCACATTAAGGAAATCATGGCAGACTGAAGAAAATCCATGCACAAGAAGGGAGACTTTTTTAACAACAGAGTGCATCCCTGCATGAAACTTTCAACAATAACTACTTGTGGTTTCAATGGTTTTAGAAGAATGGTATAAAACTCTCTGATTTTGCCAACAGAAGATGACTAACTGGTGCTTAATGTCTCCTGTGGCATTCAGCTGCGGTTGGCAGATCAGGTCCTACAACAGAATGATTTATGAAATTGGGAAAATGAAATTTATTGTTTGCTTTTAAAAGAAGCCTCAGATTTTGAAAGGTGACTTTACAGGCTTCCAAGAATGCTTTGCACTGGGGAGATGGACTGAAATCTTTGCAGAATACACCAGCTTTTCCTCCAAATAATGACAAAATAATTTCTATTAAGATAAATAATGTGAAACAATCACTGTCAAGAAGCTTGGTGAGTAACAACACAATAGATTTAGATTACAATTAGCATTGTTTCTGGCAGTTGTCTGCTCTTTGGGAGACATGGGAGACAGGGCAGCTACTCAGTCATTTTGAACAAAAATTTTCTCTCACCAGACCCTGAGCTCTGGAGGCACTCTAGCATTTGGAGCAGTCATTTGAAACCAATCTGGAAGCTGAAGGGCTTGCTAGGAGTACTGGGGTTTGAGAGGAACAGAGGTGAAAAAGAAAAATCCAAGTATACCAGCAGACCGTTAACTCTGAAAGTCATCATCATGTCAAAAAAGCAGGCTCCTGAGATAGGGGGACAAATAAAAGCCTAGTACACATTCCTGTCCATCATTAGCCTGCTAATGGCAATATGGTTTTGGTTTAGATCAGAGGCAATCCCTTGATGCAGCAGGTACCTGCAGTGGGGACAGTGGGGCCGTTCCACCAGGCTAGAGCCTTGGACAGCAGCAGATGTGCAAACAGATGCACAGCAACCTCCAGATTAAGTACAGGCACAAGGAGACAAAGGCATGTGGCACGCACGATCTTTTTAAAACACTCACAACAAATTTACAGCTCCTCAATGACAAAAGTCTGGGAGTTTCTCACTGCTCTATTTTGCTTAGTTTGTAAACAAAGAAAGCAAAATAGCCCAACTTCCCATATTTTGAGCTTCCTTTGTTTGTTTAACACATTTTTTGTAATGCATTTTAGGACAGCTTCACTAGAGTCACTTTTAAAAAAAATTAAGCTGAAAGAAGACAAAGTCACTAAAGTTTCGACAAATATGCACAGTTAACTACATCTTGAAAATTTCTAGCAAGGAATGATATTTCTCTACATGAACCAGGTGTGGTGCATGAGCTTCCTTTAAATTGTTTTCTCTTATGTCTTAGAGATGAAAATTAGATAATTCTGCTTTGGGGAAGGGAAAGAAGCAAACGGAATACCAGAAACAGAAATATCATTAAGAGTTCAGATTTAAAATAAGTAAAACCACAAGCCTTTGCTATCTTCAAATCTTCAACACAAATAGTGCTCTGGTATCCTGAAAATTGATAAAGGCTATTCTCCTGAAAAGTTAATTCTTGTTCCAGCACAGCAAAGGCTAATTTAGTCTTTGTTCGCCCAGGAAAAGATTAGTGCTCTCTCTGGTGGACGTTTCATGATCATGGATGTTTAAAATACCCATCTCCTAAAGCCATTAAAAAAGGAGAAAATGATTACTGCTCTTAGAGAAAAAAAAATACAAAATACAGTCTCATCAGGTCACTTCCTAAGAAAACAAGTGTTTGCAGGTCTGCCACCTGCAACACTTCTATGTGGCTCTATCTACACTGAGAAAAACCCACAGGGTTATTTTCTCCCCCTCACAGCTTGAAAAGTAAGTGAATAGCTTGGTTGGCTGATCCTGGGAGAGAATCTTTAGATTATAATCTGTTTACAGTTTCGGGCTTTGGATAGATTTATTGATAATTAATAATTACTCTGAAAATTCTTCATAGAGAACACAAACTAATTTCAATAAAACCTTTACAATTCAGGAAGTGATTGCACTAACAAGTATTTAGGTTAGTTACAATGGGGAGCAGACATTATATTTAGTTAAACAAAATAGTTTTAAAAGCACAAATGTAAACCTTAGAGATGATGGTTCATCTGATGTGATGAGGGAAAACTCACAGATGAAGAATAAGCTAATCTACCTCTTGAATGGTGGTAAACATGGATAATGCATACAGATTCATTTTGGCCATGCTTCAAACTCCCAACCCTTGTTCTTAAGCCTCACAGAATAGCTTTGAAGTTGAGGATAAAGCTCCTCTAGCACACCATTACGAAAGAACAACCTTCTGATTATGATCTCATGAAAGTGTAATCAATTACTTACACAAGTTAAAAGCGTGGCAAACAGCAAAGGTCACATAATTGGCCTTTATTGAATCCATGTGTTTCAATCTTGGCTCTAACTGGCACTCCTGCGTAATAAATATAAATATTTCTCCTCAAAATGTAAGCAGTGAGCTTTCTCAAAACTTACGAAATCTCACAGCAGCTTCTGTCAGATTGGAGACCTTCAAGGGCTTCAAAGAGGGACGCCTCCACTTTTGTGTACCCATGTGACAGAAAGTTTTCAGCACATCTGACTGAGAGTTTCTTTATTGCTGAACAGATATTGGACTTCAGCCTTATTTTACAGGAAGACAAGTGATTAAAATTCAAAAAGTTGCAAAAATTCCCCTCCATCCTGACTAGTCATTAGGAAAGACTTCCTTAACACTGCTTTCTTTTAATACCTACTGCATGGATTTTCAAATTCCTTTTTTGGTGAGAATTCAGAGTAATTTTTTTCTTGTTTCACAGGGTGTCATTGATCAAAGCAAATTCTAGATACTACTGTGAAAGAACAAAATTCACCACTAAGAGTTTGTTAAATGTATCTGAAAAGGAACTCGTGTGTTTTCTGTTGTACCTGAAATCACACTGATTTTTCTACTGAATGAAGACTCTGCTAAGTGGATGGATATTGCTGTCATATTTCCATGCACTATAGAGGCCTCCACATAGTTCTGTCCTCCATAACGATGCCCTTGTTATGGGTTGACACGGTTTGCTTCTGCCAGGACCTAAATTTCCTTTGGAAATGTTGGACACAGCTATTGGCTATTTTTAACCAATAAGAAACAGGATTGCGACTTTTGAAATACATTATAAAAAGCTGAGAAGGCGGGGCATTCGCTCTTTCTCTCCTGGCGAGTGACCAGGTAACACCCTGTGGCGGCTCCCATGGAGGGGGTGGGGCCGGGCCCCAGGGAGCTGCTGCCCCTGCCATGACTGACCTTGGCCAAGCTCGGGCCCGAATTAACAGCGAGTGGCAGGGGAGGGGAGGGAAAGCCCCGGCAGCTGCCTGTGTCGCCGGCCAGGGCTCGGAGGATGTTCTCCCCTCCCTCCCCTTCTCCTGAGGCCTCTGGGATCCGCTGGCCCCGGCGAGAGAGTGACCCACGCCATGAGACCGAGTGGTGGAAAAGGAGACATCGACAGCTTTTCCCACATCGGCAGCGTGGTTCAAAAAAATTTGCAGCTCCCGCCGGTAGAGGCTCACGTGGTCACCGTAGGCCTGGGCACATTTAACTCTTTCTCTTGCCAACAGATGATCTTTCAGTACCTGAAAGGTTTTTCTCCCAGAGTGAAGACAAGTGATGGGACCATGAAAAGGA
>VYXD01010368.1:690297-702150 GCA_013397195.1 Hylia prasina
GTGACCATGTCTCTGTGGGACTCAAAAAGACTCCTTTCCTAAAGGACTGATGGAAGATCTATTTTTTTTTTGCATGGGAAAACTGATTGAAGTCACAGGTTTTATCTTTCTTCAGTGTGTGTGCGTAAGAAAGTGGAATATTTGTGGGGGGGGAAGAGAAGGATGGCCTGAAAGTTTCATTTGTGGTTTATTTAGTTTTAGTTTTCTTATTTTCTTAATGTGTGTAAATAAATTATCTTTTTGCAGCCTTAAGGTAAGCCTGTTTTGCTTTTTGAACTCTCCTAGTCATATATATAAAATTGCAAACACTAAACCCTCGACATTAATTGGTGCGTTGGCCAGGAAACGAACCAGAAATTGGTGAACGTGAAACCATTACATATTTTGGTGTTTCTGCCTGGTTATCAAACCAAAACCCTGACAGCCCTGAATTTTTCAAAGCAAGATGGACTTCTCTTTTACCAGAGTAAAGCAAGGAAGTATAATCCTATCCCCAGTTTCTTATGGGAAATAGAACAGGTTCTACAAACATCTTTTCTGCCTTTTGGAAAGGTCTGTTTCCATAGGCAGGGTCAGCACAGCTTCATGCCTGGGTTACAGTACCAGCCTCACAGGTCCAGTCTTTTGAGTGGAAGTCCAGTGTATTTCCCAGCATTTGTATGAAGTATCTTTTTAAAAACCAGCTCATCCTTGACTTCCTGTACACTCAAAGACCAGCATTTGCAGAAAGAAGTTCAGCCCAGCTAGAATCTGATTTACCTGCTGTCTTGAACCACATTTCTTTCCCTCCCTGGGTGCAGGTGGAGTCTATCTGCAGCATAGGCATCCTCACAAGGCCTGGACTTTGCTGGCTTGACACAGGGTCAAGCTGAGATTCCAGATAAACCTTTTAAACACACTTGCAGGAGTCCTATTGAGAAAGGCAGGAAGTTTATTTGGGAAAGCCGCATCCTTCTGTTATGTTTTTTTTAAAAAATTCTGGATAACGTGACCTATCATGCATCAATCTAAATCCTGACAGGGAGGGCCAGCAGCTGAAAGTTCCCTAGAAGAATCTTTTGCAGAGACCCTAACAGAGAAAATGCAAGAGGAACAGCAGCCTCAGAAGTGAATGTGTGGGCCTCCTCAAGCCCAAATTTACCTGTGATGAAAAACAAGCAGGAGTCTAATGACAGCAAAAGGCTGCACTCTGCTATACGACAACTGTCCTATTTGGCATCCAAGAATTTTGCTAAGATCAGAGATGAAATTTATTCCTTGATGAGTATCTATGGTAAATCTGTTCTACTCTTGCAGACTAGAACCAAAATGTCCTTTTTGCCACTGAATACATTCCAGACATGTGGACAATCCCTATTTCTGCTGGAGTTGTAGGCTGCTGGAGATTCCCCAAACACCCCAAACCAGCCTTTATTGACAAATGAAGTGAGCAGTACTGGGCTGAGTGGGGTCCGCAGTACTTTAAGGAAGAAAAAAAAAATGCTGGAGGGGAACAACGCCACACACCACAAACCCTGTTGAGCAGTCAGGTCTGCTCTCTACATCACTACAGGGCACAGAAATGGCTGAATAACCTCGGTATGATCCATCACCTACTCTAAATCAGGAAGGGGGAAAGACCTCACTGCATCTACTTCAGTCTTTGCAGTCAGGAAAAGGAACACATATATAAACCTAGAGACAGTTTTTGTTGGAGTTTTGGGTTTGGGAAGAGGTGGGAAAGCAAGGGATTCTACAAGAATTTGAAGAGATGGTGAGATTTTTACCCCCAGGTCACCCTTCCTCCTGCCTGCAACTCTCAGATTTCTTGTCCTTTAAAGTATTTCCTAATTAATATAATTTAATGAATTTTTACTGTTTGATCGTATTTTACAGGATGAGAGAGCTCTTACTTTTGGATTAATAAAGGTATTATATAAATATGATATGCGTGTCAAAATGTTTTGCCTCTTCTAGCGTCAGGTGATTCATAGAATCGTAGAATGAAAGCAACAGTGGCATCATGACACTATAAAAATTATGAAGTTTACTGTGAATATTTGGCAAGACAACTAAAAAGGGACTATTAACTAAGTGGGGTATTCACACTGGTACAGTTCAAATGTGAACACTGTCAGTGGGCAGGATAAGGTGCAGACTTTGTCCCATCAAAGGAAAATTAAAGTTTTATCAAGTAAAAATGTGAAACCCGTGGTTCTTGGCTCACATGATGAGGCTTCTAATTTTTGCCTTTTAAGATCAGTATAAGCTGCTGCACCCTGTATCTAATACCAACACATCACAGGTCTGATCAGAGGGAATCAACATGCTGGGTTATAAGTTTTCAGCTATCCTCCCTTGCTAATGCAGAAATTAGATCATGCCTATGCAATATAAATGGAGGTTCCTGTGCAAAACCAGAAGGAAGGAGGTAAGAAAGAAAAGCCAGCACAAACAACAACAACAATAATAATAATAATAATTTTTTTTAAAAAAATTAATCAAGGTAACTACCAACATGCTCTGCTGGCAAATTAATTCCCAGCTCTTAATATGTCTATGCATATCATCTGTTGCTTGTGATTACATACCCAGTTAACTATACTTTGCCTCTTCTTCCTCTCTGACCGTGTGCTCTGCTGGGCAACCCGCCTGTTCTCCCTGACAGTCTCTGCGAGGAATATTGCAGCCACATAGCTGCTTGCAGAAACTTTATGTATCTGTGGCTTCACAATGGGAAAACAAATTTGTTTCAGCCTGGTTATTCAAATAGATTATGTTTCAACAGCTCAATTTATATCCCTCAATTTAAAACCTCTGCAAGTAGGAGAACTGGCTAAGGCTCAAACTTGGCAAAATGAGACCAGTGTTTGCTGCAATTCAAAAGCAACAGGTTGAAGTTGGTACTTGTACTCCTTACTGAAGGTGTTCAATGGACTAGATTATATGCCTATGAGGTTTTAAGTCTCAGATTCTCATTGTCTGTATTGAGATATTCACACATTTTCAAGTTGAGCGCAAGTAGAAAATGTTGCAGGGAGAGTTTAACTTCTGCTCATCAACAAGTCGTGATTTGTCCATGTCTTCCATGCGTTCTGAGAAAAATTATGTTCATAATCACAGTACTGAAAGCTCTGTTCTCTGATGGTCAGGATGGCCCAAGAGCCTGCCCTCTGCTTCTCCACACAGCTGTCATTGCAAAGGCTGGCTCTCTGGCTCTTGCTACTGGTTTCTGTGCTTCAGTGTTCAGAGCTGGTGATTGATCTTCTCATTAGTGGGCTGCTGTTTGGGGAGTTTATTTTGTCTGGTGATGGGCCAAAACCTGAGACTGGAAGATTGCCAGGTTTGATGTCAGGCATATTTATTTCCTTTAGGATCAGCTGGCTTTAGCTAGCTTTTTATCCAGGCAAAGGGGCAACTTCAGAGGATTTGTGAAACCAGCTCTGAAAACAGTGTTTGGTCTTCAAGTTATTTATTGAAGTATTTAGCACTGATGACAGCAAGTCCTGAAGCAGCTCAAAGGTAATTGCCCATTTTTCCTTGTATGGCCAAAAAAAGATGGACTCCACCAGCTGGTTGGAAAACAAAGCAACCTTTCATTCTAGATGCAAAATAACCCAGGGGTTTTCTTGTTGTGTGGCTTACCAAAAACAAACAAACAAAAAAAACCCCACCCCAATACACCTCCCTTTTGGACTAGACTGATCAGTAGATGTATCTTTTATGAGTACTGACAGTCACACTTTTTTCAGTACTTGCTCTGTGTTAATTGNAAACCTTTGCAAGCCATTGCTAAGGTGTTCTTTGAGAACAGACTGAGATTTCACATACTGTGGTGGACTTCAGGTATCACAGCTGGGTAAAGCCTCCTAGAGCCTCTATACAACAGTATCTTTGCTTTACAGTATCTTTTGCTGTACAACAGTGTCTTTGCTTTATTTACATCACTGTATTGGGGCAGAATTTGGGCTGCTGCGTCACTGTGAGTATGAGACCTAGGACTGACCTCTGAAGGGGCACCACTAGCAACTGCTCTCCAGCTGGAGCCAGGCACCTTACTTATGTAAGTGCCACTTCTCACTTCTTCCGCTGGAGTGTAGTGGGAGGCAGTGCTGAAGGCCTGGGCTGCATCAGGCACAGCCCTGCTGGCCAGCTGAGGTGGGATTACATTTTCATCCTGTGTCTGGGCTACAGTTTGGTGCAGTGAAGAGCTTGGCCACAAGTAAACGGTCAAAAAGCAAACAAAAACGTCCCAGCAAAACAGAAAGATCCACCTGGTACAAGAGACCAGTACAAGTAAAGTAGAATATTTCAGATGGTAGAATTTCTACAGAAAAAGGCAAATAAAAGAAAAACAAACCCGAATCAGCCAAGTGTAAACCCACAGGAAGGCAAAACAGAAGAAGTTTTGAGATGCATTTTCTTGAAAGCTGTAAAAATTATAATCATTGTTCTGAGCTAAGGTATTCAGCTCTTGAAATTCTGTTCAGCATGATGCAAACATCTACTGTATATCAGTTTTGAAAACTCTGGGGCATACCATATTCCTCACATACAGGCATACCCTAGGAAGAGTGTGGTTTCTTACATTTGTTTTGTACGTACCTAATCCACTTGGCTAGAATCAAGTCAATGACAGTCATAGCTACCCCACAAAGCCTCTTTGGAAAGTGTGAAAGCAAAAGATGATGTTAAATACATAAAAAACATCTTTCAGTTAGTTCATTTAGCTCTCATTTGTGTTAGTTCTTTCTCTATAGCATTACTTGTTAATGGCATTAACTTTAGAGCACTAAGAACACACCTGTGAAACTGTCTGTAAAAAAAGGTGATGTTGCCAGAAACATTTTCACTTCCACAAACGGGAAAGCAACACAGAGGAGAGCAATACAAGAGGAAAGCCTGGATTTTCTATTTCAGAAAAATTGTAACACAGGGAGTGAAACCTGTACATTTTCACAAAATATAGTCTTGAAGCTCGGGGTGCGTTGTTAGTTCCAATGTTTTCAACAGTTATGTTGTACATTGCAGCCACTACTGTAAAAGTAGTGAAATATTTTATGACTTTAGCTTTTTTTTTGGTTAAAAGTGGATTATTTATAGAAATGATAAACAATGAAACTCTTAAAGAACTGTTTACTTAACATAGGTTTACACTGCTGTGTAACAAGAATAATTGTGTAGTTCACACACATGCCATGTAAATTACTATGGAAACCAGATGTAGCTTACACTACAAGGTGCCTTGTAACTCATCTCTGCTGAGCAATAAATCCCCCCTTTTCTTCTTGGCAAAACTTTGAGAAACTTTACTGCTGTTTTCTATCAGCAGATGGAACAGATGGCTGGCACATGCCTGCTTTACTAAGAAAGTGGGATCTCTACAGTATTACTTTGATCCCTGGTGGCATGTCTACAACACTGAGATGCAAAATACCACAGCTGAGCAGAATCTAAATATTAAAGGTTTGGAGCTGTGCTCTTGATATGAGAACCCCCTGTCTAAAAATCATGCTCACAGTATGTAAACATCTTCACATTCCACATGGAAGTTTTGCTACAGAGGTCAGAAAACAAAGTATTCCCCCGGTTTGGTGACATGAAAATGTAGTGGAGGTACCACTGAAAGCCACAAGAGTGTGAGTTTATGCAATTACCAAACTTCGAGAAGAGCCATACTTTTACTGGAAAATATCTCCTAAATTTTGCATATTAGACATTTTTTAAGCTGAAAAGCATTGCAGTAATGACTGGTAACATAAAAGATATTTGCAAAACATTCAGCAGTTTCTTTGAAAAGTTTCATTTGAAGAATTAGGTTTTGAAAGTCAGTACTTTTTAGTTTCTTTCAGTTTATCAGGGAAATAGCCATGTTTGACTGGAGCACCTTATTGCACCACCAATGCCTTAAAATTGGTGGTCTGCTAGCTTCCCTCTGAGCAAGGAAACAAATCTTCTCCTAGCATAGCTGGATATTCTACTTTATCTTTATGGTCAGGCTATATCTCAGCAATATAAGACAATTTCAGAGGACTCAACTGAGCTATTCAGGGCACATTGCTAAGATCAGAAGTAGCTTCTAGGAGCTGTTAACTATACAGCATTCCTGACCTTCACTTTACAATGTAGAAATGATGCTGCACTGAAGACAGACATTCCCTCTTTCTCAGAGGTGGGCATCTTTTTGATTTATTCAAGGTTCTCAATAACCCTTTGAGACTTATTTCAGATGTCACATCATGGGCATGCATTCAACCATGCACCAGGAGAGGAGCTATGGGGTATTCATAACAGTGTGGGGGTGGAAGTGAACTGCTACAATAATTCATCTGACCACAAATACTTCTCCCATATCTGAAAGGAAGAAAGAAGCCTGGGCAGGTTGTGGCCCAGATTTCTGTGGATCAGACCAGATAATGCTACACAACAAAAATTCCAACTTGCTTTTTTGTTTCTTTTTTTCACCTCCTGTCTATTAAATCAACTGGGCTGCTGCTCTGTCACTGGGCACTTGCGGTCTGGACAATAATCTTTTTTTTTTTTAATATGGTTCTCTCCCACCAATACTCTCCCAGATGTGAACTTAATTTTACAGCTGTCAGAATTCCCACTGGGAATTTGTGGGGGTTTTGTGGATTTGGAGATTAAATACTTGTCATAAATTTCTAAATGTTATAGAGATTATGTTATCACTGAAATCTTTGGTAACTTCCAATAGTGGACACAGTAAAACTTGTTGCAACATTAATCATTGTGATAGTGTCTCACTGTGAAGTTTTTTAGCTCAGTCTTCCACAGAGGACAAGACCACTAAAAGCGATTGTATTTTCTTCTGCAAAAACCATCCAGAAGAAGGGCAAGAGGCACACCAGTGAGCTCTAGTGGTTACATAGATGCATAATATATACTAATATTATCACTGATTATTGTTTTTTAAAACCTTTCAGTTCAAAGAACAACCTTTGTAACTGTCAATTTACACAGATTACATTTATTTTCTAAAGAGAATATAGTATCTGTAATGTTATGCTTTAATTTACAGGTAGAAGCATAAAGTGCATAAAAATATGACAATCCCGTTTTGCAGTACTTTAATGTTCTTGTCATCTCTGCTTCATCCTGATTTCACCAGCAAAAAACCTATATATTCAGCACCCTCAGATGCCTAAATTTTGGGTTTCCCCTTATATTTCCTAATAATTAATTAGAAGTAATGGACTAGGAATTAAAAGCAAATAATGCTTTTCTTTGGTTAATGCTTTCTAGTGAAAATTATTTTAATTGCTTGCTTATCAAACAAAATCTTTTTCACATCAAATGTATTCAGGACACAAAAGCCACTGCATCAGAAGCATAGCACCTAAATGTAGTGAGTTTCAAGCACTTCTCTTTACACAGAATACAGATGTAAGGTAGTCCTTAAAATGTGCCTTTCAATAAGATGATTTTGAGGTAGAATATTCAGCCATGCAGGACTGAGAAGCATTGCCACTCCCTGGGTTGGATTATTTACTCACCTCAAACATGGATTATCATTTATCCCAGGAGCAGGTCGATGGGATCTGCCCACTGGATATTTATACATGGTGAGGTGCCCTGTTGGGGATCCCAGGTGTGGTGGGTTGACATTGTCTGGCTGCCAGACACCCACCCAGCTGCTCTCTCACTCCCCCATCTTGCTGATATCAGGACTAGGAACCACGTGATGCCATAGACAGGCTCTCCTGCACCTACTCAGGAGATGCCTTATCTGTAGACCCAAAAAGAGTCTAGCTACTCCTAGAGGCGAGGCATGTACTACTGAGAGCCCCCCAAACCTTGGAGTCCCAGAGAAACATCTTTGTATTTCGAGTGGGATACAGGGTGAAGAGGTCTATAAGGCACAAGACTCACAGAAGAATTATTTCAGTTTTACCAAATGGGAGGCAACAGTATGATAGTTAACAGCTATTTTACAGAGAGCAGTCTAGTACTTCAGCATTTCAAATGCCTTTCTTCTTTCAAAAAGTACTAGTTT
This sequence comes from Hylia prasina, assembly GCA_013397195.1. Classification (NCBI taxonomy): domain Eukaryota; kingdom Metazoa; phylum Chordata; class Aves; order Passeriformes; family Sylviidae; genus Hylia; species Hylia prasina. Next base: position 698,294 of record VYXD01010368.1, read on the forward strand.
CCATTTCTTTGCCATTTTCCTTTCTTGCTTCTCTTTCTTCTTTTTCTTCTCTCTTCCTCTTCTCCTCCCTTCCACTTCTCATTTTCCGTTCCCTGAACCAGGAAATTCCCAGAAAACTACAGAATAAAGGCAGCAAGTTTTTAGGACTTCCCTGGACATGTTAATGGAAACTTCTAAGAATGTGTATACTTAAAACCAAAATAGAACACTGGAAAAAAGTAAAAATGTACTAATTTATTCCCCTCATAAAATATTGGAAATCCTGGAGAAATGCAGATTTTTTTTAACCATTTAGGTATTTTGCTTACTAAAAGTGAATGCTTTGTCTAAGTATTCAGTAACCAGAAAAATAGGAGGAGGACTAATGGGTTAAACATCTTTGCAGCTGCTCAGAAAGGATTTCGTCCTGCAATTGGCATCAAGCAGAACATTTTCCTATACTGTCTTTAAGCCTGTGACTCTTCTCAGTGAAATCAGTGTTGGAATCACCTCTTCCTAATGACCTGCCTGTAGGCAGCAAAGGAGAGAGAGGAGAGCACAAGAAGGAAATACAAGAGAAGAACAGTGTTCAGTCTAACATCTTGATCATCCATTCAAAAAAGAGCTAGTTTTATTACAACAGCAACTGAAGCTGGCAGAGAAATGGAGCAGGAAATACAGTCCCAAAAGACACTAATTATTTCTAGGTAACAGAATGCCAACCATTGCCATGCAAAATTGTTTTCTCTGTAAAGCTTGATGGGAACACCAAAGACCTAGAGCAAGTCACTTAGCCTTTGTGAGTAAATTTTGTCTCTCCACATTCACCTTCCTCTCTGGAGGAGGGGGTGAAACACTTCCCAAACCCAAAGGCTTTATGAGGACAGCAAAAATTGCAAGGGTGTCAGACAACACCTTGAAACGAAACAAGTCCTGTAGATAGAGTACTTCCCAAACAACCAAAACCACAACCAAACTTGTCAAGCTGCAATTAGCTGAATTATACAATCACTATTTAAATGTAAATACTGTTTCATCTCTACCAAGTTCTTTATTGTATAAAATCAATGTTCAGCAGTGTAAAAATGAAATAATTTTATCCAGGATTTTATGCCACCATGTTTTTTTCTGTATCCATGATAATGTACACTAACAAGTTCCAGCTTTATGCAAATTCAACATATGTTGTCAGTGTGTCAAATCATACATATGTTTCTTCACAAAAATGTCACAGATTCTTACATTTTCAACAAAAGAATCCAACAGGATTCAATAAACTGTAGATTTATGTGGGTTTGCAATTTAACTTGGGGAAATGAAGTCTACAGAAGAGAATTGTTATTTACTAGAACTACAAATCCAGCCTGCACGTTTAGTACATAGAGATCAATGAAGAGCCTGTACCGTACGTCCATAAGCTAAAGAAAGTCGAAAGAAAATTGCATCCACGTAAGTACCGTCCGGTACAAAATTTTCCGGCAAGTACGGGCGGCTGGGGTGGTGAGCTCTGTCCCACGCCTCGCCAGCCTGCGGGTTCTCTGGCGCCCGAGGCGCCCGACGCTCCCACGTACCTTACAGTCCCTTCCCTGCGCGCTTTCCCAGCCATCCCAACGCGCTTTCCCAGCCATCCCAACGCGTTTCTCGCTACTTGCCGAGCCCTCCCGCCCCCCGCCCGCGCCTCGGACTTCCGCACCCAGGGCTGCCCCAGCCCGCCTCGGAGAGGCTTTCCTCAACTACTCCAAGGCCGAACCACCTGCCCGGGTTTACAGAGCCTCTCCCGCTCCTTGCCGCGGTCCCATCTCGGCACCTACCCGTCCCGTTGCCTGCCAAGTGAAGTTCATGGCGTGGATGCCGACGGGGATGGCGGGCATCCTCTGCTGGGCTTTCCTAAAGTCGTGGGTGAACGGGGCCATCTTCCCTTCGGACACGATCAGAATATCCTCCTCGAAGCCTGCGGAAGGCAAAGGGGCGCAATGTGCGGCAGCCCCGCCGGGCCGGGCTCGGCTCCGGGTTCCCGCCTGCCGCTCGGGGGCAGCGGCCGCACTTACCGATGAGCACCCGCGCTTGCTGGGCGTCGATCCACAAGTAGAGGGTGTCGGGCTGGCGCGGCGCGGCCCGCAGGCTGCACAGGCTGAGGGCGCCGCAGAGCAGCGCGGCACAGCACAGCCGCCCCGCCGGGGCCATGCTCCCGCACCGCCCGCCCGGGGCTCGGTCAGCGCTCCGCGCCAGGGGCTGCGGGTGGCCGCTCACTCCCGCAAGAGCGGAGCCGAGAGGCGGGACCGTGACCCACACCCGTTCTGTCACAGGGGACCCGTGACCCGGCGGGGTCACCGCCCTGCCGCGCGTCCCGGCCCTCCCTGTATTCACCCTCCCCGCAGGGGCACCCGGCAGTCCGGCCGCCGAGGTGCACCGCCACGGTCACAAATGAGTCGCTGGAGGTACTCCCGTCTGCGTGAGAAACGAAATTCGTGCGTAGCCGTGCCCCCGGCACACGTGGGATTTGAGTCAGAGATGGGGGGAGCATCACCCAAATGGCAGGTGGGCGCAGTGCGGCCGTGTCGAAGCTGGACAGGTCAGGTCCTAAAGCGAGTCATCAGCCGGACAGTGGCACAGGGACACGCTTCCCAGCGCCAGGGAACGACGTAGAACATGAGTAATTTGCTAAAGGAAGAAAAGGCTTTCACCTGGCTTTTGTCCGAAGGTCTTGAGATCAGTGGAGACTGAAAAACACTGAAATGTTGCCATTTACACAGAAACTGAACTGGCTCAGTATAGAAACTTAGTAAAGCTTGAAAGATTTTTCTGTTCAAAAATTATTTAAACAGAATCATGCCTTCTAAAGGAATAAAAAAGTTTTGTTTCTAAATTTTCTGGATTCTTCCGTTAGAAAAAGAAAAGCCTTAAAAAAAACCCCAAAACTTATCAGGATAGATAAAGGTTGAGTAAAACCCCCAAGTTTGTCTGTAATGTTCTGGAAGGAGTTGGAGGGTACTTTCTCCCTGTGATTGCTGCTTTAGATTCTGCTGGTGCTCCGTCTCATCCTGTCAGTGTGACTGCTAAAGTTACTATCTGCCAGGACTGGAATTCTCTATGTTATGGACAGCAACATGAAGTTGATCTTTCTTTTCCAGACAGATGTAATTGAGTGGCATTCCCTAGTAACTTGCCCAGATGGAAAATCTTAGGCTCCAAAAACTGGAGTCAGTGTATGTACTGTAACAGAAATGCCTCACCTCTACATGCCTGTTAGATAGGGGTGATTATTTGCTGTTTTTTGGTTATTTAGTAGTGTGACAAGCAGGTCAAAGGAAGTGATTCTCCTTCTACTCTGCTCTTGTGAGACCCCACTTGGAGCACTGCATCCAGTTCTGAGGTCTCCAACAAAGGAATGATGTAGACCTGTTGGATCGAGTCCAGAGCAGGGCCATGAAGATGGTGAGATGGCTGGAGCCCCTCTCTTATGAAGACAGGCTGAGAGAGCAGGGGTTGTTCATCCTGGTCAAGGCTCCAGAGAGACCTTACAGCATCTTTCCAGTACCTATACGGAGTCTAGAAAAGAGCTGGAGAGGAAATTTCTACAAGGGCCTGATATGACAAAGGGGAATGGCTCCAAAATCAAAGTGAGTAAGTTTAGATCAGAAAGAAATTCTTTACTGTGAGGGTGTTGAGGCAGTGGCACAGGTTACCTAGAGAAGTTGTGGATACCCCATTCCTGGAAACGTTAGAGACCAGGATGGATGGGGCTTTGCACAACCTAGTCATAGGTGAATTGAAACCTGAGATGATCATTCAAGGTTCCTTCCAGCCCAAACCATTCCGAGGTTCTGCGATTTTATGGTTCTCATTTATTTTGTGTAAAATACATTTTTATCAGGCAC
>VYXD01010368.1:702837-719129 GCA_013397195.1 Hylia prasina
TTCACCCTCCCCGCAGGGGCACCCGGCAGTCCGGCCGCCGAGGTGCACCGCCACGGTCACAAATGAGTCGCTGGAGGTACTCCCGTCTGCGTGAGAAACGAAATTCGTGCGTAGCCGTGCCCCCGGCACACGTGGGATTTGAGTCAGAGATGGGGGGAGCATCACCCAAATGGCAGGTGGGCGCAGTGCGGCCGTGTCGAAGCTGGACAGGTCAGGTCCTAAAGCGAGTCATCAGCCGGACAGTGGCACAGGGACACGCTTCCCAGCGCCAGGGAACGACGTAGAACATGAGTAATTTGCTAAAGGAAGAAAAGGCTTTCACCTGGCTTTTGTCCGAAGGTCTTGAGATCAGTGGAGACTGAAAAACACTGAAATGTTGCCATTTACACAGAAACTGAACTGGCTCAGTATAGAAACTTAGTAAAGCTTGAAAGATTTTTCTGTTCAAAAATTATTTAAACAGAATCATGCCTTCTAAAGGAATAAAAAAGTTTTGTTTCTAAATTTTCTGGATTCTTCCGTTAGAAAAAGAAAAGCCTTAAAAAAAACCCCAAAACTTATCAGGATAGATAAAGGTTGAGTAAAACCCCCAAGTTTGTCTGTAATGTTCTGGAAGGAGTTGGAGGGTACTTTCTCCCTGTGATTGCTGCTTTAGATTCTGCTGGTGCTCCGTCTCATCCTGTCAGTGTGACTGCTAAAGTTACTATCTGCCAGGACTGGAATTCTCTATGTTATGGACAGCAACATGAAGTTGATCTTTCTTTTCCAGACAGATGTAATTGAGTGGCATTCCCTAGTAACTTGCCCAGATGGAAAATCTTAGGCTCCAAAAACTGGAGTCAGTGTATGTACTGTAACAGAAATGCCTCACCTCTACATGCCTGTTAGATAGGGGTGATTATTTGCTGTTTTTTGGTTATTTAGTAGTGTGACAAGCAGGTCAAAGGAAGTGATTCTCCTTCTACTCTGCTCTTGTGAGACCCCACTTGGAGCACTGCATCCAGTTCTGAGGTCTCCAACAAAGGAATGATGTAGACCTGTTGGATCGAGTCCAGAGCAGGGCCATGAAGATGGTGAGATGGCTGGAGCCCCTCTCTTATGAAGACAGGCTGAGAGAGCAGGGGTTGTTCATCCTGGTCAAGGCTCCAGAGAGACCTTACAGCATCTTTCCAGTACCTATACGGAGTCTAGAAAAGAGCTGGAGAGGAAATTTCTACAAGGGCCTGATATGACAAAGGGGAATGGCTCCAAAATCAAAGTGAGTAAGTTTAGATCAGAAAGAAATTCTTTACTGTGAGGGTGTTGAGGCAGTGGCACAGGTTACCTAGAGAAGTTGTGGATACCCCATTCCNGTGGCACGGGACAACCGGGAATCTGATCCGAGAGATTCGCTTTCAAACGTGGTTGAATCTTCTTAGCTTGAAAATACACAAGAAATTTTAACTGTGCTACAAAAGAGAAATATAATGGGGAAAAAATAATATCTAAACCGAAAATTTTAGGAAGAGGTTAAAACGGAATCTCAAGATAGGTAAAAATATTGAATATTCTAATGCGATGATTTACATTGTTATTTGTCACGTAAAGGAGCTTTCTTAAGATCCAACAAAGGAAGATAATTTAATTGCCAAGTAAAAACACAGGAACGTAATTTCCAAAACTGTGATGGTACAATTTAAACACTCCTGAATAAAGACATACTCAGGAGTGTTTAAATAGCAATAGCAATCAGCTTACATTCTGCAGAAATTAGCTGGTACCTAGTGACTGAAGTACAGTTTGATGGGCATGTGTTTGTACCAACAGGTCCAAGGCCAGAGACACTTCTGCAGTTGTTTTAACCGTGTGTCTCTCCTCCAGCATCTGCCAAGGCTTAGGTGAGTCCTGTGTTAGTGCTGAGATTGGCCTGTTGTACTGCAGTGTCTGTGCTCCCCAGTTTGTCTCTGCTGCAGTATTGTAGCACAATGACATTCACTGAGGGTAAGGCTTGCTAAACTTGAGCTCATACTACCTGCTTGCATTCAATGTGGAGATCTAGGTATAAGCTTGGTAGAGTTCTTGATCCCTTTTTTTTTAATGTCTCACCTAAATTACATTACATATTTCGGGGAAGAATAGTTTCTTTTTGNTAGAGACCAGGATGGATGGGGCTTTGCACAACCTAGTCATAGGTGAATTGAAACCTGAGATGATCATTCAAGGTTCCTTCCAGCCCAAACCATTCCGAGGTTCTGCGATTTTATGGTTCTCATTTATTTTGTGTAAAATACATTTTTATCAGGCACACTGCGCTGTGCTCCCGCCGTCTGGCTGCATGCGGTTGGCAGGCGGGCTGCGCGTGCGGTGGCCCGGGATGTCCCGTCCCNACGTAAAGGAGCTTTCTTAAGATCCAACAAAGGAAGATAATTTAATTGCCAAGTAAAAACACAGGAACGTAATTTCCAAAACTGTGATGGTACAATTTAAACACTCCTGAATAAAGACATACTCAGGAGTGTTTAAATAGCAATAGCAATCAGCTTACATTCTGCAGAAATTAGCTGGTACCTAGTGACTGAAGTACAGTTTGATGGGCATGTGTTTGTACCAACAGGTCCAAGGCCAGAGACACTTCTGCAGTTGTTTTAACCGTGTGTCTCTCCTCCAGCATCTGCCAAGGCTTAGGTGAGTCCTGTGTTAGTGCTGAGATTGGCCTGTTGTACTGCAGTGTCTGTGCTCCCCAGTTTGTCTCTGCTGCAGTATTGTAGCACAATGACATTCACTGAGGGTAAGGCTTGCTAAACTTGAGCTCATACTACCTGCTTGCATTCAATGTGGAGATCTAGGTATAAGCTTGGTAGAGTTCTTGATCCCTTTTTTTTTAATGTCTCACCTAAATTACATTACATATTTCGGGGAAGAATAGTTTCTTTTTGAGTGAGTTGAGAGCATTATGGAGAGAGGATTGGAATATACTCAGGACAGCAAGTATTTAGTGGTTCTTTGTTTAATGAAATGGAAAACATATATGAAAACAGAACTGTGTTGTGAATATGGCTTCAAGTTCCATTAACTTTCATAAGAATGCATATATAGTGCATTTGTGGCCTGCTCTGACATTCATTGCAACTGACAGCATCCCCCTGATGACAGCCTTGGAATGAATTAATGAATGGATGGTTTGGATGATGACATATCCAGGGAAGGATATGGAAGTCGGAGCCTGATGCCCTTTGATCATCAGCTACGAATAATATAAAAAGAGGGAGAAAAAGACATAAATAATAACAGTATTGGGCATAAATATGGCCTGAGGCAGTAATTTTCATTCCAAAGGTTATAGATGCTTCACCTCAGGTGTACAGAAATAGCAAATGCATATTTTATTGGTTTGTTTCTATGTGGTGAACACTGGTAGATAATAACTAACACCTGCACAATTTAAATAAACAAGAAGATGCCAAATTGCAGCAGGATTTTCAGAAGTGCTCAGCCTTTGCTGGGCTTATTCACTGAAGCGAATAATAAAATTCCTGCCAGTCTCTGCAGACACCAAGCTTATGCACTGGGAATTAGATCCCTTTAAATTCTTCCTGCTTAAGCCAAAACAACTGTTATTAAGAGCTGGCAGGATAAAACCCCATAGAACTAGTTTTATTAGAAAAATCAGTTTTGCTGAAACGGGAACAAATTGAAGTTCCTTAAATTTCAAATGGGAAATTAAAGACTCCACCTTCAATTATTCTGAATATAACATTCCAATTATTTATTTTAGAACATACTTTTTATTGTAGTTTTAAAAACTATGTCAAAGCAATACTGAAGGTTGTAACAACACACACTCTAGAGGCAGAAGTCTTCTATTTTATATCACTTATGATATGGTTCATTATCTCGTTTGTTTCTTTTCCTTCAATAGTCCTGGGTCATGCACAGGAGAACATGGACTTAGTCGGGCTTCAAACCCAGCTGGGTACTGAAGAAGACAATTATTTCTACAGCCATTGCTCCATTCTTTACTGAAGCTGAAAAGTGTATCAAATGAAATCTTGTAGAAATGAAAATTATCAAATTGCTAGAGAAATTACAGAGAGATGTCCTTGTCCTTGCTTCTGTCATATCCTTGAGTGGCAATAGGCAAGTGATTTCATTCATTTTCCCAGCTGGTCACCAATTTTGTTTTTCATTTCAACGTGCCTGACGTCAGATCTTTGGTCTTGTCTGTAGAGTCCCAGAATCTGGTTATGTTATCCCAGAGGTTTTTAAAGTTTTCAAATAATTGAATTTTCAATTGAAAATTGAAAATTGAAATTTCAATTTTCTTTTTTAAATATAAAACTTGTGTGACATTTCCCTGCTTCTAAAAAAGCAGATCTAATCTTTTAAATGTCACTAGTAAATTGCACTGCTTTAATTTAATTAATTTTATTGTCAGTTCCTTTACTTTAATAGACTGTAGTAAATTCAGACCTAAGTTATTTAATTTTTAAAAGGAACAGTGCAGACTAACTATTTTTATTAATTAGTCCCCAAACTAATGGTTGATATTATCCTGAAGGCATCAGTTCCCAGCTCTCCCACCAGGTAATTCTCGTTGTTCTGGTGACATGACTTCTAAATTTGCTTCAGGTTGCAAGTTCCATTTCTGAAACTGATTTTGTGTATGACTGGGAAATGTGAATACTTGTTTCTAACCTATCAGACTAAAGCAACTTTTAAGAAAAAAAAAGTAGACTACTTTTGTTTATTGCTTTTCTATAAATAATTTCCATGCATGTATATTTTTCATTGTTTCTGTTCTCTTGAATATTGATTGTTGAATTTTTCATTGAAAAATATATTTGCAATGCAAATTATATGTCTTTAAAACACTGAAAGCATACTAAACTAAATACTTACATTAGTATTTACACAATTCATTGTACATTTCCTATTTATAAGATTCACAATTGCATTTAAAAAGTAATTTAGTCAAGTTTTCATTGAAGCATTTAGTTGTGAAATTGTCTCAGAAATAATTAAAATGAAAACTTTATATTGAAGTATGTATATAAGAAACCACTTCTATGAGTTTCCTTTTATTGCTTGCCTTCATGGAACTTCTTTAATACTTTTCAGTGCACTGCAGACTCACCAAGTTATTTTGTCCTGAGTTGTTTCAGTGAGGACGTAACATTACTCAGAAAATGCAGCTTTAGCTTAGGCAGTGGGTCCAGCATCTGGTTGAGAGAAAGAAGATTTTAGCAAAGTAAAAAATAAAACGGAAGGAGAGAAAAGTGGATGCAATAAAGTTTCTGCTTTAGAAATTACAGAGAACATGAGTAACAGATCTAAGCAATCAATCCTTCACAATTTTAGTATTGTACCAAGTGAAGCAATCTCTTTTATCAGATTTACTTACCTGAAGCATCAGATCCAGTGGGTTTAATGTCGACATCTATAGGAGGAGATACTGGACAGATTGTATAAATATTACTCACTGAAAAGGAATGACATCTATGACAGCAGTATGATTTGTTGCTGAATGTGGCTGCCCACAAAGCCTTTGGTGCTTTTGTCACACACTGGAGATTAAAAGCTCAAATTCTGCGACTATGGGATCATGCAAGCTTCTTTGATAACTGATGAAGTGGTCAAGTTCTTGCCTAGCAAGAAAACCTCAGGCACTTCCAGAATCAAGGTTAAAACTAAAGATATCATTGCAACTTATCACAAAAAAGCACCTCAAACTCTTTTAGGAACATTCTTGGAAAACCATAGTCAATGTCCAAAAAAGACGATCAGAGTGACAGTGCCTCAGGAGTAGAAAGACAAAATGTATATTGTGCATCCTGTCCTAAGGAAGAATAGACATGGGAGTGATTATACATGCTATAGCATGAAATAATGCCTCACATATGGTAAAGAGTATGTGAATTGTAAATTGGAAAAGAATAACTTTGAGCCGTATGTTCCTGTCTGGCATTAAACTGCATGGGAGAACAAAATAATCCAAAAATAATGTAATTTTTGAAGCACAACCATTCAACTATGTTCTCCCCCTGCCTTTGTACACTACCCAGAGCAGTTATGAGATGTTATAAAATACTTTGAACTGTGCTAAAGAAAGGGGTTCAAACATTCCCTGTGCTGGATTAGGCAAGGAAACAAAGGAGCAAGGATGGGCAGGGCACAGACCTGATACTCAGTTCATAGTTTTGGTAGAACATGAGTCAGGCAAGCAGGATGCCATGCTTGCCTACATAAAGGCAGTGACAAAACTGCCATTGGCCTAACAGAGCCACAATTCCTGTCTCATTATGAATCCTTAAGTCCCCCATCTTCCTGGAACAACTGTGCAGCTACTGCTGAAGTGTCACCCTGGGTTGTTGGTGCCACTTCACCGCACAGCTCTTGTGACAGCATCTGGGGATATGACAGGACATTGAATGGATCATATTTGGAGTGGGACCACCTGTACTCCACATTTTGTGTGTGTTTATTTTAGGTGGTGTCTGAAATATGGCAAGTATGTCACTGTGGGGATCCAATAATTTGTCAGCCGTTCTTTTCCTGTTTATTTTTTTTCAAAGACACAGCCTATTGGCTTTTTTTTTTTTTTTTNAGTAACACAATTACTATTCCCCTTGGAGCAAAACCCCTTGAATTCCTTAGTTTTGCTGCTTTCTTTACAATGCACCCAGAGAGACGTGGGAAACATGGAAGAAGTGCTTCATTCAAATCCATCTGTTAGCAGAAGGTAGGACATGTGGCAGTTCTGCTTACACAGGAAGCAGACAAAGGTATAATGATGCATGCCAATACAAGGGGAGTTATGTAGCATAATATCCTTTAGAAATAAGTGCAGTATATGGAGTGATAAGGCTAAACAAAGGGGAAACTTTACACGTTGAGGTGATCTGAAACACCAGAAGACTATACCATGAAAATAAAGAACTTATAATTAGGGCCTTTTATATTCTGTAATTGTGAAATACAGCTTCCCCAGCAAATTATTTTCTACCACATAAGTTTTGATTTCTCTGCTTCCTGGTCATTCAAGTGGCACTTTTTGTTTTCTGTTAATGTTTATTACACTTGCTAAGCCTAATTTATCACATGTTAGGGAATAAAATCTTTTGCTGACTTTCAAATTTCAATAAAATCTTTTGCTGTCTTGGCATGGGGCAGACACACTAAGAGGTAGGTTTCAGGTGGCACTGGATACCAAGAATCAAAACATCCCACACTGAGTCCTTTTTCTAATGACAGGTAAAGGAATTGAGGAACTGAATGCCAATCTCCAGCACTCTGGGATGAAACGTAAAAGAAATGCAGTAACAGATGTAGAAGGACAGGGTGCTGGAAAAGTCAGAAACTATGAAAAGATCCAATCAGCAAGGGCATATGACGTCTGGCATTAAACACAATAATTACAAGCCTTTTTAATTGCAATAAACATCTTTCATATTTATGTGATTACATGTTTGGAAATCATCTAATGAAAATAGGATATTCTGAGAAAATAAAAGACTTCTGCATTTCTGCAGAAGGTTGTTGCTGTTTTTCAACTGAGAGCAGTTTCAGAGGACTTCTGAAAGCAAAGTCCAGAGAACTTCTACGCCAATAGTGACATACTGCTTAGAGAGCTCACCACTGGGATTTCTCTTTGTCATATTAATTGCTGGCGATAAGGACTTTCTCAATACCAGGACCAGAAATATTTTCACACAAGTGGTAGATTGGAGAGAACAAGGAAGAGTCTTTTTAGGTCCAAACTGCACAGGCAGCACCTGAAACAGTGAGAACAGTCCCCACATAGCATATTTATTAATAGGTTAAAGCACTCCTTTAAACACAGCATGTTCTTGAATTGCATAGTTTATGTAGTACTGAGTACTCCACAATGAGTACAAAACAGGCAAAGCATAGTGGGTATGCTAATAAAAACAAGTTCAATACAGAAACCCATAGAAGAAAGAGATTCAGTGGAGGGAGTGATGGAGTAGCTGAATTTGTATGTATTCTCAGCAATCCATTCATTACGTAAGTTACAGCACTACAGCGTTACCAGTTGTCAAAAAGAGAAGAAATAATGTAAGCTTACGGGAAAGCTGAAAGTAAAACATGAAATCTGAGAGCAACAGATGGATAATGAGAGTGCTAAAATGTATATATTATCTAGAAGATGTATTTAGAAAATTTTGTCTGGCGTAAGTTCTTCAGAAAATCCTAATCACAACTGCAGATAGATTTAAAAGAATCCTGACTTCCACAGTTCACAGAATGAATGAGGGAACTTGTACAGCCAACACAATGTCAAGATGAATGATCTAAAATGATATAAAAATTGCTGAACTGTGCATAGTGAAATGTTTCCTCAGGGAAGGAACAAGGAGTAATAGGTTCCAAAGCATGGCTTCAGTAAATGATAATTTAAGTAGGAAATAGTTCAAAGAGTTATTGGAAAGCAAATAAATGTTATTAAAGAAAGCTAAAATGAAATTATAAGGCAGTGATATAAAATAAATGTCATAGTATCATGCAAAATATATGGAAACAATTAAAGCAGTTAATGTTTTCATGCAACAATTCAGCTTCATACATATCTTTATATTCTTTCATATGATAAAAATAGGTACAGACATATCTAGGAATGGACATAATGTTGTCCTAGAGCTGAGGATAAAGGAGCCTGTAAAGCTTGCCTGAGTAAGAGCATAAACAAAATTGTGTTTTAAGACCTATTGCATATTGGTTTTACTGAGATTGAACAATATTCTTGGTGTCAAAGGGTTCAAAATATTTTATAAATTTTATAAATGCCAGAATTGGCATTTCATTTTTTTTCTTCGCTAACTCTGCTACACAGATAACTTCCTTTTAGCACATCTTCTGTTTGTTTATAGCACATAATAGAAGTTACCTAGCATTTAATTCTGGTTTTGCTATATAATTTTGCAGCTTTATTATCTGTGTCAAAAGATCATTCCTAGTAACAAAGACATCACTCTTCAAAAAATCCAGCAAGAGAACAAACGATAGCCTGGGGAGCGCACTGGAGTGGAATTCCTACTTTGCTTTTCTATAACATTTTCCATCATCATTCTTGAATTATTTCTACAAAGATGAATCATTATTTCAATTTGCCTATGGGAGAAACTGAGTCACCTGAAGAGGAAGTAATTTGCCGTGCAGCAAGTCAGTGGCAGAGCCAAGGGCAAAGAACAAGGCTCTTCATTTCCTGCCTGGTGCCCTCATGACATTAACTCAGTTCACAGCTTTGCCACAGTCCTCTTCATGACCTTAGGTAAGACCTTTTGGGTCCTTTATTCTCCTAACACGGAAGTGCATGCTTAATTTAAGCTTGTTTTTTAATTATCACAATTGGATGAAAACTCTCCATTAATACATCAGACATATTACAGGGATGGAACATCCTTTCTCTCAGATACTTTGAAAGGGAGATTTTTTTATTCAGCATATGGTTAATTAGGCAATGTTTTATTTTTCATGCAGTGTTTATTTTTGCCCAGAAATTTCTCACAAAGACTAATTCTAGCCAGGGGAAACCCGTGTCTGCAGATGATAGAAAATGATGAGTTAGAGGATCTTCTGTTCTGTTGCTCAAAGGGTACAATACCTGTGTGTTATGAGCCCCCAGTTCTTCATATTTGCAAATACTATTTTCTTTTTTCATAGACATCTGGAGAACAACTGTTGCACTCCCAACGAACGCAGGGTATGGATGAGTGGAGAATGCACTTCTCCACCTACTGCTCCCTACACAGTATGTATGAATGAAAAAAACCACTTTCTTCCCTTGCTCTACTCATTGCACATAGAGCTCCTCCAAACATTTCCTCTAGGTTTCCTTGTAAAAATACCTCTCCACTGTCCTAAGAAGTCCCATGGGGTACAAATCAGGCATTTCAGTACTTGACTTTTAATTTGTTGAGTATTACTACTTTCACTGTTCCCTCTTTCTTCTGTTCCCTTTAGCTTTTTTACTTCTTTTTGATACCCTTTCTGCAGTGCCTACTGTGTCCCTCTGTTTCATTTCTATTTGGGGTTTTTCCCTTTTTATGCTTCTTTTCCATGAGAAAAGGGAGGTGTTCCACTCTAGGCCAACTCATCATAGAGGCATGGAGAGAACTGGCAGAAATCATTGCTCATGTCTGGCTATGCAGGGAGAGGACTAGGTTTTTGCTGCTGTGAGAATTTCTCAGAAGTGATATTGGAGCTGTTCCAACAGTTTACAGTAAAAGGACTGCAGTTCTAATGAAAGTTCAGCAAGGTGAAGTCCATCTTTTTTTTCTGGTACGATAACAAATTGTGTCAGATGTGTCTCTGGTCTGAGAAATTAAACCTTTGTACAGGATGCTACATGGTACACTGTGGAGATGAAAGATCCAGCCTTCATATGAAGCGACATTGAAGAGGAGAGAGACATTTCTGGCCTGTAAGGACCATAAAGAATTAAGCACAGAAGGAAACTGAATGCAATCATGACATTCATATGTGTTAAGAAAACCAGAGAGTGTGGAGTGTGCAAGAGACTCCCATGACGTGTGAAACAGAAGATTCAGTTCGGATAAGATCAAGTTGCTTTTAGATGGAGATGTTTATGTAGGCCAAAAATTGGTTGTTGTTAATGTTCCCTAGATGTACTTGATTTTTACCAGAGAAAACGAAGTTCTAGAAATGCAGCATGTACTTTGAGAAGGAAAGAGTAGTCTTAGGGCCAGTGGTATTTTTTTCCCATTGTCTGTGAATAGTTCTTATGGAAGTTCTTCCTTCTCTTTGTGAGATATCTTCTATATGAGTTATCAACAGTGGAAATAACAGAGCCTAAGTAAATCTAAAATGTACCAGGATGACACCACTGCTCGCTAACAACAGAAGGATTGATTCAATACTCAATAAGAAACTGAGAGTAAGAGAGACTAAGAGACTTGTGGCAATCTGCGCTGCTGAGATGTAGAAGTGCTTTATCTAGAAACAGAGAATTTTCTCAGAGCTACTACCTTCCTGCTTATGTACCTTGCCTGCACTTCAGGCCAGAGGTTATGGGGGCAAGTGGGTATTCAAGGGGAAGGGAGTATCTTCTCTTGTGTTTGCACAGAGCCAGGTACAAAAGAGTGAGGAAAATGGGTAAGGTCTCCAAGTGCTAAAGAGGTGCAGGCAATACCAATAATTGTTTGGAACACAATGAATGTAGTGCTTCGCAGCAGTCTAATGACTTGGACAGAAAACAGAATGGTGGCCCTATTCTGACTTCTTGGATTTGGTTATTTTTGTCAAGTCTATGAATTTATATTCTGCTTAGTTATTGAACAAACTGAAATTAGAGTTTTGTGGCACAGGAAAATGCATTACACCATTACTCTTGTATGAAAATGTAAAACGTAAGCTTCATTTTTTCTTTCTGTGCATTATGGCTTCCTTTTAAGCATTATTAAATGAATTTAATAATCCTAAGTTTTTAAGACATTAGCCTTGAATCAAAGTCAAGGATGTAATTATAAACAGTGAGCTCTTTACAGCTCCATCTGTCCTGCTCATCACTTTGTTGCCAAACACTATCAAAGCTACAGTGCCACACTTAGAGCCATATCAAAGGTTGTTTAGGTCATTGCAAAAAAAAAAAAAAAATCTCATTAAGTGTAGTTAACATGTCTACATCCTGTATGGTGTTAACAGGTATTTTCTTATGTGAGAAAGGTACAAGAATGTAGGGAATCAAACATCTCCAAGTTTTCAGGGTTCTACTGATTTCAGAAAGGCAAGATCCCTTCCTGGTATTCTTCTGTGGTTAAGCATGCAACTCTAGTTCTGATCGTTCCTTAGATCTTGGAAATACTTGCAAGGGACACCTAATCACAGGAAAGTAGATGCTCAAAAGACAGAGTAGTGTATTGCCACAACTTCTGGCCACACTGTGCTGGGACATCATTATATTTGTAGAAGTACTTCTGCACCCGTGGGCAAATTCCATGTGGCAAACATGTGCTTTACCCAGCCAGAGTTTCTGTATGTTAAGAGTAGTGAAACAATAATAAAGTACTCTGCCTGACTACCAAGCTCAGCTTCACTTTTTTCCTTTTCAAATTTAAACAAAAAGCTCTGGATGTAACTGTACGATGCTTTAGAGAACAAAACAGAACTGTTTTGCCACCTTCTTAGCAGTGCTGATTACAACATGAAGTAGTCTTTAGCAACAATTACCCTGAGACACAAAATAGCAGGGCAAGAAGGTTTTAGGGATCAACAGGTGGGTGAGAATTTTGATACTGTCCTACTAATGAGAATTTTCCATTCTCTCTGAATAGCTTCAGGATGATGTCCTCAGCCATTCATCTGCATTCAAGACTTCATTCATCTGCCCCTTTGTAACTACATGTTTGCTTCCTGAAAAGAAGAGGCTGGAAGGCAAAAATTGACTATCATAATAAACATCAGCTTTTAGCCACTATTATTTCTTTGTTTTATTCCTAAAGCCCTCGTCTCTATTGTTGGCATTTTCTTAAATTCTACTATTTCTTTGTCATAATTTGTCACGAAATCTCTTGTTTTCTGATAGCTGACATTCTTCTTTAAGCTCAGTTCCGGGGGAATTGAACGGCTCAGGTTCAGGTTTTAAAATAAATATACCTAGCTATTCCAGTTCCTGAGAAGAGAACTGAATACAGAAAGTGAATTTAAGTGAAAAGCTCATATGTAAATAAACTGGCCTTTCAAAAATAAATACAGTTATTCAAGCCAGTCTTTAGCATTTAGAGTTCTGCTTTGTGGATTATTCTTTTCATCTTACAGAGTCAGCAGTAATGCCTCCAACAGTTTCATCAAAATGGCCAATGCCCAGGAATACAGACATCATAAACTGAGCAGGAATTATATGACCTGATCAGGGATGACCACCCAACTGAGGACATGCTATGGATCAGTTTAAGTTATATAAACATTGATGTATTAACTGCAGGGGGGGATTTTGTTGCCTTTTTGAAGACTCAGAGTCATGAACTAGGATGGTTCTCTTCTAGCAACAAGAATTGCACAGTCACAGCAGGTCATCACACACTTTGTGGGAGTAGAACTAGTGTGTGACACTTAGGAAGGAACTGTAATCTGGCAGCACATGGCCTCTTTGCAGGAGGTGGGGAATCCAGCACACCATGTTCATGCTGCTGCAATATGTGAGTGGTCCAGCACCATGTGGGAGGTGTGGGCAAGAGATACTTTGCATGTGCCCACATCTTAGCCACAAAAAAAGCAGCAATGCAGAGTCAAGAGACAGCATAAGCCTTTTGAACATTAATAGAATGCCTGCAGGAAAAAGCCCCAACAAACACATACACAGGCTCACATGCTGAATGGCATGGTCAGTACATAAACAAATAGTACATATTAGTACCATAACACCATGGTTAACTTTAACAAGATGGATTTGCTCTCATTAAAAAAACTTGCAGGGGAGTTGTAAGGAGGAGAAACAAGAAATTTAAAGAAGGATGTTCAAGTGAGTCTGTTCACTCAGAAATGTGGCAACAGTAATATTTAAAATTAGTTTTCTTGGAAAAAAGCCCATTCAATTTTAAAAGCAAAAGGTTATTTCATGTTCATCAGGTAGTATTTGAAACCGGATAAACAAGAGTAAAAATAGGTTAGTACAATTTGTTTTCAGAGTGGAGTGATTTCTTCCAAGGCGTACTGCCATAAGAGTAACTCCACTAGTTCCCGGAGATCTGTGATTGTGTGACTATCTCCACTTTTCTTAAAAAAGACAGGAAAGGCACATTCCTACTTCTTACTAACATTCACATTCATTACCATCACATTCCTAAGAAAATGTGATCTCAGCATACCTTAAGGCTCAAAAATCATAAAGTAAATAGAAATACACCAGCATTTACAATATTGGGAGTTTTACAAGAGGATAATATTTCATTTAGATGTGACTCATGATTTCTACATGCTTCAGGTATGCAACAGTGATTTGTATAGGGAGTGGGCTGCATTAATTGAAGAGGAAATTGCAGTGAGAGACTTGCTAACATTTGAAAGGCAGCTGTCATTCACACATTCTAAGAACATTTAAAAAAGCATAAATATCACAGAAATCTGGAATTGGGAAAGAAAAATAAAAGATGTGTTAAGATACAACTTCAAGTACCAGCCTAATGAGGTCAACATAACTATAGTTGAACAGAACAGCTTCCAGAACAGCTTTTCACCCAATCCAAGAACTGGCAGTCTCTTTAGAACACCAGTCCTTTAAGGATGAGAGGGAAAATATAACCCAAAACATCTTATCCAAAAAACAATCACCATTTTTTTCCTGATGAATAACAGTCTCCACACTCCCTGCAGTCAAAATTTATCTTTAGAGAAGTAACCACTTTCAGTATTGACTTGAAAATTGACTATGAGGAGAAATTGGTAAAAATAAGGGATTTTTACTAATATAGTCTGTGAAAGAAATGTGGTGATTTTGGAATGGTAATGGAAGTATCCTTACTTCAGTACAACCACAAGACATATTTTTTAAACATTTCAAAATATTTTGGCACACAGATTTTGTATCATGATTTGGAGTATGTAGACTTCCCAGTCAGCTGTTCCATGTATCTACATGCTATAGTTTTGCAGGAGATTATTCAATGGTTAGCAACTTAGAGTATTTACTGCACTCCTGTTGCTAAATAAACAGTTTTATAAAGTAACTCATGCCCTTGCTGTAACAAACAGAAGACATGAATTGCCTTGGTAGGATGACAGGATCCTCACTTTCTTGCTGGACAGCACACCTTCTGCTAATAGAAGGAAGATGTCCAAGCAGGTGCTTGCCAGAACGGTACCTGGGCTGGGACTGACTGCTATAAGTTTGGTCAGTGTCACAGGCAGCTGGAGGCAGGCACTGAATGTGGTGGGGCATGCTCAAACATGCATCCCAAATAGCTGGAAACGGTGCATTGCTTCTCACTGATGAGGAGGAATGGAATGTCAGAAGCATTTCTCATGGTATTTATGATATCAGTTGGCTAGTATAGATTGGAAAATAGGACAGAACAGGTACATTTACATTACTGATTTAATGTGTGATGGAGGTCATGTTGAGTGTAATCATCCTTACAGCTGGAGTTCTGTGCATTCTTCCAATGCACTATACTGTTGTATGTGAAACAGCTCCTGTCAGGGAAACAAGAGGCTGTGCACAGTGGTGCCACTCCTCTAGCTCAGTAAACTTGGCTTGATCTTCACACATAGCTGTCTCACATCTACCTCAACTCCTTTTCTGCAAATGTTCCTCAATAACAAAATTAGCAACTTCAGTTTTGACATTAGCAGGGCACATCCACAGTATCCTCACTGCAGCAGACTGTGAGCGGGACCACAGTTTTTCATGCAGTTGGATCTTGTTTCTGGAGCACTTCTGCCAATGATGGTGCAAGGCCAGTCAGAGCTAGGTCAAAACTGGAACTCAGCCTCCTGTGTTTTTGATGTGCTATGCAGAAGCTGAGCCCAGGGTTTTGTCATTCGGGGTGGATAGGTAGAGACGGGTAGGCCAGGAGATTCTGAAGCCTGCATATGAGGTTGCGTGGCTAAAGGGCCCATCCAGAAGGGTTAGCACACACCACATATTCTGAGAAATGCCAGGACAACATTTCTTCATATTGGCACAACCATTTGACAAGTACATGCTTCTGCATACAATTTGATAATTTCAATTGCAATACATATGAGGAACTATATTTTCCAAAAGAAAGAAGCAAAATACATCCAAGTAATTCCAAAATTAATCGCATGCAAAATCACACAGAATTTATCAAGCCGGAAAAGCCCTCAGACCATCAAGTCCAACGTATGACTGAATAACACCACGGCAACTAGAACACAGCACTAAGACTGGATGTTGCATTTCGTTTAAGCACCTCCAGGCGTGTCTCCACCACATTCATGGGCAGTCCATTACAATGTCTAATCACCCTTTCTGTGAAGAAATTCTTCCTAATGTGCCACCTAAACCTCCCCTGGCCCAGCTTAAGCCTACGTCCTCTGGTATGTATGAGAGGTTGTATGTCTCCTCACAGCCGAGACGTCCTGATGCTGGAGTTGCAACAGGGAAAGGTTTGCTCCCACCAGGCACAAAGGAGCCTGCCACCTCGGGAAGGGCCTGCCAAAAGTGCACGCAGCCTCTTCCCATTTCTCCATCCCACCTTTAGGCTAAATTTGACACCCGGGAATGGCTTTAATGGAGGGAGGTTCAGTGTTCGGCCTGACGCTGCTCACTGCAGCGCATTCCCGAGCCCTCCGACACTCCGCAGCAGCCGCGG
>VYXD01010375.1:0-24306 GCA_013397195.1 Hylia prasina
GTGCCACCCCTGCCAGGGCTGTGAGGAGCTGCTGCTGCAGATGTTGGGTTGGCACTGGGGAGGGCTCAGCCCCCCAACACGAGGCTGATTCAGGACCTGCACTGCCTGATCACTGGTGCTCTTACAACAAATAAAACATTTTAATATGAGCAGTCACTGAATGTTTACTGTATCATATTGCTGGGAGCTGAATGTGTGCCAAATGCTATAACAGAAGGGAGCATATGAACTCCAGAATGATGACACTAATAAGGAAATTACAAAAGGCCCAACAAATGGCATTTGTGTTAAATCAATAATGCTCTGTTTGTTATTTTTTATTCTAATCTTTCTTCTAAAATAAAAAAAAAAAATTATCTTTCCAAACAGTTGGCAATTCCCATTCTTGTTCTTCTTCCTGAACATAATTAAAAACATGTTGTGGCGTCTACTTAAGACATCAACTTTCCCAAGCCTGTCTTGTCCACTGCGTTTTAAACAAAGACACTTGTTTTGGCATTGTGCCCTTAATTAATCATTTGAGACTTTATTGCTGTACAAAAAATGTCTTTGTTTAATGATTCATCACAAGCCCAGTTTCTGCAGAACTTAATCAACTACAGAACCAACTTTCTAATCAGCTTAAAGTAAAAGGGAAAAAAAAAGGCCAAGATTGCTTTTGGTGTGCTGTTTTGATAAAGAAACATTTGTTCAAGGCACACCAGTATTCTGGGCTATCCGTGGTTTAAAACTGCAGAGATCAGGTTGGTCACTTAAGCTGGGATTTGAGGAGAAAACTGATATTTATTGGAAAGCAGGATCCTTGCAGTCCTGGGCAGCACCACTGTGCCGGGCAGAGCCTGGCACCAGGCAGCTCCGTGTGGAGAGGCACTCCAGGCTTTGAAGATAAATTTGCAGTGTGAAGTTTGCTGTGATAGGAAAAGCATAATGAACATGGCTGGATTTATGAAATGCAGAGGTTATTTTGCATTTTTTTCTGCCTTTTTTTTTTCTTTTTTTTTTTTTTTGTGAGTTGGTTGTTGGTTGGTTTGGTTGCTTTTTTTACCCTTTTATCACATAACATTCTCCCATTTAAATTCTCATATGGCTACAACCAAACTTTTGTTCTAGCAGCAGATTTGTACAACAAATTAATTTCCCATAGGACGATGTAGGAGAGTCTTAATTTTTCTGCGATTCTTTTGTTCTTCCTTTTGATTTGGAACAAAAAGATCAGAGCTGAGGAGCTCAGGTCCCTAAATGACACAGGAGAACAGCTGAGCTTTAGTGGCCAGAAGCAGGGCCTGGCCCTTGCAGCACTTTGCAGGATCCATCCCTGCTGCAGCATGGATTTCCCAGCTCAGGCACACACAGATTTGAGCTGATAGCCTTTGGCTCGTAGTGCAATCCATCACGTGCAGCTGAGGGGCAATTACATGACTGACATCTGACAGACACACATTTGATAGCTCAATTATTCCAGACACAGGAGCCAAGGCTCCTCTGAATGTTACTTCGAGTTGTCAGAATTGCACCAAAGTACCCCCAAGACCATCTCTCTTTTTTTTTTTTTTTTCCCCTTTAAATTAAGTTTTTCAGTATATCGGTAAAAATATACAATCCCCAATTCTCTAAGCAACTGCACACAGCTTGCACTGTGTCAAAACATGCCTATATTGAGTAAATATATTATTACTCTATGTTAATGTGTGTTATGTAACGGTCATCTATATTAATGTATTCTCAGTGTAAGATAATAGCATTCATTTGCTGGAGTTTGTAGCTTGTGCTGCTCTCTACACTTGGATTTTTACTGCAGAATTTCCAGGTCAGGCAAGAAAGTCTTTGATTGAATAGCAATGTCAATTTGCACTGCAATGGGTTGTGCCAGTCCATACTGCCCTGCTCAGAGGTTTTTGGGTTCTGTGCTCATTGTCACTTCTGTCCAGAAGGTTTTAAGGCATAAATAATCTGTGCAGGGTGCCCGGCGTAGCCTGCCCAAGCCAGACAACCAAACAGCAAGATCCTTCTGTTTGTGATCATCTTTTGTATCCAAAATCCCCAAACCCCAGCCCGGGGCCCCCAGGGCAGCCCTGCTCACACCCAGGGGAGAACTGACCCTTTCTCCCACTGCCTCTGCTGAGACATCACTTCACAGCTCAGTGCTGCTGCTTTGCTGATTCTGCTGTGTGTGACGTGCCAGAGGGCAGGCACAGGATCAGACTGACCTGCAGGGTGAACCCCAGCAGAGCTCACCTTGAGCAGCAGCAGAGCTGAGCCCTGATGGAAGCAAGAGATCCTTACAGTGCCAAAGCCTCCTTCACCTTTGCAACACTTCCTTGGGATTTTGGCTGAGCACAGTGAGCAGCCAGAACTTTATTAACACCACTCTGTGCTGGCTCCTCGCAGCAGTGGCTCGGTGTGCTGGCAGCAGGTGGTGATTGTTCCCCTCCAGGGAACCTCTTGGAATCACTGGACACATCCTCTGGCCAGATCTCCAGGGCTGCTTTTCTTTGCTACTTGGCAGCTGCAAAAACAAAACTCAGCTGTAAAAAAGAAGAGTCTCTTGTCTATTTGGCAAGGCCTCTTTGGATTTGGAGTGTGTGTGTGTGTGTGTCTAGGCAGGACAAAAGCAGGCTTGGTGAGCAGCGTGGTCTGGATGTGTTTGCCACCACTGATATTCCCAGACATTCCCAAGTGCTGAATGCCTGGGTGAAGGGAAGGTGTGTGGCTGTGTCCCAAGGGGCGCTGACAATCAGGCTGTGCTCTCCACCCCAAACAAGGCACGCTGGCACTGTGCTGCTCTCACTTTCAGAGCAGAGCAGGAGCCCCTGGTTGGGAGTGCTGTGCTCTGGGCACTTGGCAATGCCCAGATTTCCATCACACATCTCAAACAATTCTGTGTGCAAAAGTCCCTTCTTGTAATTGTGAGGAGAGGAACTCAGCCACAAAGAGATGGATTCTGATTTTATTTTTTTTTCCTCCCCATTAGGATGATTTAGGATTGTACAATGAGCATCACTGCATGGCTGCTGGATAATGCATGTTATTAATTTGGCACATACTAATGCTCTATTTATGTAATATTTCATACATTTTGTAGAGCTTTGTATTCAGAGAGCAACCATACAAATAACAGACCCTCAGGTCTGCTCCTGCCACTTCATTTCTTCCTGAGCAGTAGAACAGTAGCTCAAGGAACTCCTGAATCACAGATTCCTTGTGCTGTCTCC
This sequence comes from Hylia prasina, assembly GCA_013397195.1. Classification (NCBI taxonomy): domain Eukaryota; kingdom Metazoa; phylum Chordata; class Aves; order Passeriformes; family Sylviidae; genus Hylia; species Hylia prasina. The sequence continues at coordinate 3,213 of VYXD01010375.1, forward strand.
ACAATCAGCCCTTCAGCTGGTCCCTACTAGTATGGGGACAGCTAATAATTAAACCCTAACTCTTTGAAGCTAAACAAATGAGGACAAGTGATATAATTAAAGCAGAGAGGTGCCTGACTTTTCATTCTCTTTAGAAGTTGCCAGGTGGCCTGCCCAGGTCTCTCTTTTGGTGCCAGAGTTTTTAATTTCAGCCACTTCACCTTGCAGGAAGGGACCATCTCCTCTGTTAATCAGGGCCCAGGCACATTATCCTCCTGACAGAAATAGCTGATAGGATCCACAGCATTAACTTGTAGGAAGAAGTATTAGGGGTTGAGGACTTGCAAGTCTGGACCTTTTTATGAAAATCCAGCACGTGAAGAGAGAGGAGAGTGAGAATCCTACAGGGAAGAAGTTGGGAAATTGAAGTGATTAAGAAAAGAAGAAGTTTATCTGAGAGTGAAAGTGCAGACAGAAGAATGCCCCCATCAGTGGAGTTCACCTGGGAAACAAAGAGCTGAACTTTGGTTTCCTCCTCCTCCTCACGTCACCTACTCTGCCTTAGCAGCAGCAGATCAGTGCTGGCTGGCTGCAGGAGTTATTGAGGAGAAGGCCAAGCCCCAGGACAGCGCTGTGAGCTGTGTCTCAGTGCTCAGTGACAGCTGTGTGTGACAAGGGGCTGTGGAGCTCCCCTTGCCCTCCCACGCTCGCCCAGCCCGGAGCTCGGTGCCTGCGCTTTGTGCAGCCTCCCTGTACGCCCGTGGTGATGTGCACTAGGAAAGGTTGTTGCTAAGTGACATGACAACTGCAAAGTGCTTTTCAATTCCTCTTTCTGTTTGCTACTCCCACCCTCCACGCTCATCCTGCATGGAGAGTTTGCTGCTGGAACATCCTCGTCTGGCAGCGAGCGCTGCGTGACAAAGCTCCAGCTCGTTCCTCACTGAAGTGGCACCGAAGCTTCTGCTGCTGCCCCAGTGCTTCTAGAATTTGGAAACTTGGGTTTACCCAAAGATTATTCCCAATTTCATTTGCTGGTGTGTGAATCTAGGTGATTCAGGGTGCAGTTGAAGGGGTTTGGTGGCATCTTTCCCATCCCGTGGGGCAGCTGCTCTCGGCCCTTCCAGCCTGTGTCACTCAGCCCTGCAAACACAAAACACAACCCAGGACAAAGTTTTGACTTTGATAAAGTTCCTCTTGCTGCTTTGCCTGCTGGAGGTAACTGCCATGGGCTGGAAAGAAAGCCAGGCTGTGCTGTAGTGGAAAATCTCTATTTCCAAACACTGCTGGTAGCCCAAGACTCTTGCTGAAGCTCTCCTCAGGTTATTTCATCTATTGGCTCCACAGAGGAAAGTAGTTAAATAACAACAAAAAAAAAACCCAACCAATTTCAAACAAGCAGATTCTTTGAGCTTTACCTCTCAGAATGATCTTTATGCTGCTTACATCTCCCTGCCCTGAGTATCCTTGGCCAAACAGTCTCCTTTTGTTCCCTGCCAGTGCAGTGACTCCCAGGCTTGATGGGCCCTGTCAGGACCCAGCACAGCAAAACAGTGAGAGGAGAACAGTAAATTGAATTACAGAACTTGTGCACCTGCCTGTCCTGGGCCCTTCTCTGTGAAGTCACAATTTCTTGCCATGCAGAATTTGTGAGTGAAAGACTGGAATTATACCTGAGCTGTCTCTTCTTTACCACATTAAAAAGGTCATAAAAGGAGAGTCAGTTTAAGAATCCTGTTGCTGAAGAAAGCCTTTGCAATGAAATAAATCCCAAGCATGATATTTCTTTTTTCAGTTTGGGAGGAGGAGAGCTGCTAGAAAAAAATGTGAGCTCAACTATTAGCTTTCCACTTGTAAAACTTCATATATCACTAAATATATTGCCCGTAGAGGACAGAAGTTGTTAAGACGGAGAAGAATTTTGAAGATGGATGAATGACAAAGACAAATGAAGATTTTTATTTTAGCAGAAGTTTCCAAGTGCTGTCTCTGGGTTGGGAGGGTACTGTTAATAAAGTACACTTGACATATAACTGTTCAAGTTCCTGAGAAACAGCTTTGCTTTAAAGTTCAGTGGAGGATCAAAAAGAGTGAATTCTCTGTTTTTCTCTATAAAAAAGAAAAAGAAAGCCCTGAAAAAGGATAGGTTTTTTTGGGAAACGGCATCTATGCCTTTTGTCTTTTCTTCTCTTTGTGGTCCAGAGACAGTGCGTTGACTGACTTCTTCAGAAAGGAGATCAGTGAAATTGTCAGTTGATTACTTCTCCTTGATTAGCATTTATAAGAGCCCTGTGATACATTATTTGCATTCCTATTTAGCCGTGATTTTTGTGGGGCAGCAATGATTAAACTTGTCACAGGGCCTGATTGACAGGGTCAGATCTTCACTTTCTACTCTTTTGAAATTAAAAACAAATGTGTCAGCTCCCTTCATGGGCCGCAGCGCTGTGAAGCTTGCTTGCCTTGTCATCGCAGATAGGTCAGGAATGTTTTAATTTTAGGGATGGATTCTGCTTGTCAAGCAGAGTGTGATGGCGTGTAGTTCTGGAGATGAGATGTGAAGGGTGTAAAACAAAGAATGGAAAGAACAAAGACAAAGACACTCACATTATTAGACAGATTTAATTAGTCTGAATGGATATTATGCTAGATGAAGCAGTGAGCTGTGAAATTAACCCTTGATTACGGATTGGCGGATTGTGCTCATAAAGGGAATCAAACCTTGGTGAATGGGAAAGAGGTGCAGTCCTACCCTCCCAGCCTCCATCCCCACGACCCCTTCCCGAGTCCAGGAGGGGGTGGCAAGCTTTGAGGGAGAAGCTGTTGTTGGTGGCATTTGGGAAGTTAGGGCAGCGTCTCCCTTCTTCCCAACCTCTGAGGCTGGCCTGCCCAAAGAGCTGGAAAAGCAGCAGGCTCCAGGGAGGGAGGCTTCTGCAGGAGGGATGGTGAGCAGTGACTCCCTGCGAGCAGCACAGAGCCCAGGTCCCCTCCAGAGTCACATCCCCTCCTCATTCCTGCTCCCTTCCCACCACTGCCATGCAGCTTTGGTATTTCTGCTGGAAAACCTGTTTTGTTCTGATAAGATGTGAGTTAAGGTGAAATTGCTCACCCCAGGTGAGGACTGAGGCATCAGAAAGGCTGGTCTGTCCCAAACATGAGGCAGTGTGGGGGAGCAGGGCACTGACAGTGCAGAGGGTGCTGTGTTTGAGCATCCAGGGCTCTGCAGAAGAGCCACTCCAGCCTTTTGTGTGCTTCTCATCAGCATTCCCAGAGCTCTGTATCCAGGACTCCTCTAATTAGCACCACTGCAAGGGAAGAAAACAAATAGAAAATACAGTGTTACCCTCTTGTTAGTTCCTTGTCATTTCTTCCAAGTTGTTCAGCTAATGGAGTAATCAGCCTTTCTGTTAAAAAAGAGGAGGAAAAGCCAAAGGGCATTAGGTGCACTGATCTGCCAGTAGGTGTGAGGCCCCTGCTTCCCTCTGGCACGTTTGGAGGCTCAGTTTCAGTGCAGATTTGCATGCCAGAGACTGTGAGATTGAAAAGGAGTGAGACATGAAAACAAGCTGGGTCAAAGACTGCCTGGAAATGGTGGCTGGAAACTTCCTGAGCAGCAGGCTCACCTCTAGTGCTGAGCCTCTGTGGGTACTGTGCTGCACTGTGCTACCTCTCACACCCTTTTTGTGTATCTGGTATCAAGAATTCTCATTTTTACTTAACATTTAGCAGCATTTAAGTAGAGCCTCTGCATGGAGTGAAAAAACCCTTTGATTAAAGACCTACAGAAGATTAATGAAAGTCATTATCTTTATATGATAGCAGAGAGTTACTACCCACAGAATAAAAGGAATTTCTGCCTGCACATCTTTCCTGCCCTGGTTTCCCCATCTCTTTTCATACCCTGAAAGAGAAGAGACAGCATGGGAAGGTGATGAGGGAATAGGACATGACACAAATCCCATTGAGAAGCCTACTGCTGAATCTCTGTTGGTGTTAGAACAAGTCACTGTGCCATTCTCCAGATGAAAATTATTATTTAAGGACAAAAGCCTAGTACTTATCATGAAACCTGAAGACACAGACTAGTTCTTAGGCAGAAAAGCCTTGTCATTGAACTGGTGTTTATGTGAGCAGTCACACATTAGTGTTGCTGCTTTCAGGGGCTTTTCATCAGACTCTTTATTATTACAGACCTATTGAGCTGTTCCTCAGTTGCTGGGAATCAGCAGAACTCTCCTGAAATTAGTGGTGCAACGCAGTTTTACATCAGCTGAGGATCTGGCTCTTAATTTCTGGCTGTTGATAATTATTCAGCCAAACTCTTCCAGTACAGGCCAAACCTTCTGAGAAGGATCTGCCCTACAAGCCCAACACAGAACCCTTGTTCCGTGTCTCCTCAGTCCACCCTCTGGAAGACCAAGTGGGTGACAGATTAATTTAATTAAGCAGTTCTAAGGTAATGATTTGGCTCAGTAGATTTTGCAGTCTCTGCTGGGTTACCTGTAGCAGGGCAGGTGAGCTGGTGTGGCCTGCGCTGTTAAAAGAGAACAAAACACATGAAATACTGGAAAATAAACGCCAGTGAGAGGGAAATGTGTGTCTCTTCTGTCAGTGTATTTACAGCAACGCAGGTGAGGTTTGGGTTTCTTTGTTTTGCCACTTGCCACAGTTGTCTGTCTGGGCACTGAGCTCTGGCTCACACAACCTCACCGCGGCTGCTCCTCTGCACAGACACACTTCAGCTCCCAGAAAAACCATCAGCAGACAAAAGGGATCCAGAGGAGAGGTTTGGACAGAGCCATTCAGTGCAGAGGCTGTTGAGTAAATGCTCCAGACAGCCCTACAGCTTTGGAGGCGCTCCCTCAGTGAGGAACAATGAGCACTCACGGGTGGAACACAATGCACATTGCCTGGGATGCTCAGTTTGCCATTCCCATCCTGCTGCTCCCCAGCAGAGCTGAAGGAGCAGGGCTGGCAGCATTTCCAGCCCCCATCTCCAGGGGCATTCCTGCCTCGCTGCTGTGCCCTGAGAAGGAGGAGCTCTGCCTAACCCGGGGAATTAACCGTGGTGCAAAACTGGAGCGAGCGCAGCGGGCTCTTCCCCGAATGTGAGCTCAAACTCACATTTCTGCCTCCCAAATACAGCAAATATTTCCTAATGATCCCCACGGGGTCCTGGCTCACCTGAGGCTCAGGTTTGCAGCCCTGGCTCTCCTCAGTGCCTGGATTCAAAGAGCAGGAGCAGCCCTGTGCCCCCCGCCCTCCCTTCATTTCTCCCACGGAATTGTTTCGGCGCTAGCTTGGTGTGTCAGCTTGTAAGTCTATAAAACAGTTTTCTACCAGCTGGAAATCCAACATGCTACATGAATACATAACAGTGCCTAACCAAGAAGGTTTGTAATTCAGTAATTAGCTGTAATTAATGAACACAAAGTGAAGACTCATTTACAGTTTAAATTATCACATTAGCTCCTGTCACCCTCTATGTACACAAAACAGCAGGAATTCAATTATTTTTATTCTTCAAAGCTAATTTAAAATTTAAGGAATGCCATTACATGAAATAATAGGTAGGAAATGTAATAGAAATCGCTGAGAACAGTTGGCCATCCTTAGAATGGGAGGAAAAAAATGCTATCAGTGATGATTTGGAAATGTTATTTCGTCTGTGAGCAGATGAAGGATTGAAATCTACACTCTTTTCAGTGTATTTAAAAAGAAAACGAGTTTGGTGGTTGCTAAGTCTTTGTGCAGGAAGAGCATAATTGTGCATTGTGCATAATTGTAGAAGCAGTTGATACTGATAATGCTGTTGATAGCAACACGATGACAGCATGGAAATGCTCACACCATTATCTTTAATGGGGCTGAGCCGACTGCAGCAGCACCGAGCCCCTGGAATCCTCACCAATCTTACTTGGGAAACTTCAGCCTAGCAGGCCTTAAGTAATTGTCACTTTGCAATCTGCCTCCAGCTCGTGTGTGTACGTAGGGCTGTGTAAAACACTTTCATTGTGCTCTTAAACCCACCACGATGCTGCTCTCCGCAGCTGCCACTGATTATTTTTTCCCCTCAAACAGTTCAATAGCAGGAGAATTCCAAACCCATCTGATGCCACATATCTGCATTCCAGCCCTTTTTTTTTTGTTTTTTCTTTTTGGTTCTTTATTTCTTCTTCAGTTCCCTTTTCATTTTAAATAGGCCACTGGAAGCTCCGGCGTCTAATTTTTCATAGGTGATCGACTGCTGAGTTGTGGGTTTATGTAGACAGAGGGAAGGTAGCGATAAGCCAAGAGACAGGATTCTATTAGGGAAATGCAGCAGTAACTAATGAATCCTGCCAGTAATTGGGAAGGTGTAAGCCTCTGTAATATCCTAATGATAGTCATCCGTTGTGTGCATCCCCCGGCAGCGGCAGCGATCCCTCATCGGCTCCCTGATCTCAGACACTTAGCCATGCAAATCTTCCTGACAGGACTCTATGTCTTTGTCTCCCTAATTGGACAGTATAGAGTTGTTTATGGATATTGCAGACATTTAGACCTCAGTTGGAGGTTGTTCAAAAATCGTTAGCAAAGTTGCCTTAACAGCATTGTCAAATATTTATTCCCCTGTTTCAATATCTGTTTTTAACCCAGGCATGGTTGGAGAGAGAATTGCCATTTCGAAGATAGAGCGTCTCCTTCCAGCCTCTGGTTGAGATTTTTATTAAGCCATTTTCTTGCAGAAAGAGAGGACAACAACAACAAAAAAAATCTACCAAAAGTCCTCATTTCTTAAGGATAAAATGTGGGATTGTAGGGCAAACGTGCTGATTTTTATACCATTTCCATGGGGAAATATTAGGAATGCTGACAAAGGCAGTTCCAATTATAAAAATTACAGGAAGCTTATGGGGCAAAAATTCCAGTTTAGGGTAAGCCAAAATAAATGGAGAATATTGCCATTCACTACCCCACTTCAAGTGAGTGCAGATTCAGGGCCTGGCTCAGCTATATTAGAAAAAACTATGGTTTTTTCCTTGGTCAAGAGCTGAGGGGTTTAATTCTTGTCTCCAATAATCTCTTGGTAGTGAGTAAAAAGTAAGATATAATAAATACATCCAATGCCGTGCTTTGCCAAGAGGAATTATTTTTTCTTTTAAAAATTTGATACTAGGGGGACTGCACATTTTTGTGCATAACACATTTCTTGTAGAGGGTTTGGGGTTTTCTGAGCACAAGGCAAAGCCTTTCAGGCAGGGACCACAAACACAAGGAGGAAAACTGAGTTTAGGGGAGCAGGCTGGGGATCAGGGGCTGGACTAGCCACAAAACCTGGAATTTGTGAGGAACATCAGCTGGATCAAGCAGCTGAATTACAATCCCTGGGTCATGTGCCATTTTACTCAGGTTGTCCCACAAATAATCAAGGGGATTATTTGCCTCAATGAAAGCAATCAGATCCCTCCTTTTTGCAGCTACTAAATTAATCCTACAAAGAGTTAACTCCATATGGACTTCCACTGCCATCTTGTCTGCCAAGGCTGCCTATTCCAAACTGAATATATTTTATAAATATTAGATAGAAATATATTTAAAACCAGAACCAGGAAAAAATATATGCAAAAATTTGCCTAAAATAATAATTTGCCTTTTTTTTTTTTTTTTTTTGAGCCAACTCTTTACACAAATAGAGGGTGTGAAAGCTTCTGTTCATGGGAATATTTCTAGGAACAATTTCTGAAAGTATTAATTTGCGCCTGTCTGGCAACTATCTTGAAAGCTGTTTGTAGTTTTGGAAATTATTCAGCCAGGGAGCAGTAGAAATGACACATTATATCGTTGATTAATGTAGTAAAAAGCAAATTACTGAAGGGGGAATAATCAAAGCCATAGTTGCAGCAAATAGTTCCCTTATCTGATTTCTCTCGGGTTAGCCCAAAGTTTTAGGTACTTCCCACAATCAGACCCAAAAGATAAAGAAATTAAAGGAGAACTATTTGTAAAACAAGGGAAGGAATAGATTTTTTTTTCCTTTTTGTGAAAAATTTCTGCACCTTTGTTACAGTTCTTTAAGCAAGCTCACATTTTTTCAGTTTTTAGGATTTTTTGAATGAAACTCCCTGTTCCCCTAAAGCGCTACTGACACCATCTGTAAACCCATCAGCTTTTCACCCCTCTCCCTAAACTGCTGAGCCAAAAGCTGTGAAAAATTCCATCCCCTGGAGGTGAGAGAGGGCAGGACCTGCCTGGATATAGAGCTGAATGCAAGGAATCGTGGAATCACCTCGGCTGGGACCACTCAGGGCTTGGAGTGCAACCATTCCCTGCCACTGCCAAGGCCACCACGTCCCCAGGTGCCACTGGCTGTTCAATCCCTGCAGGGACAGGGATTCCACCCCTGCCAGAGCTGAGCAACCCTTTGAAGGAGAAATTGTTCCTAATATCCAACCTAAGTCTCCCCTGGTGCAGCTTGAGTCCTATCACTTGTTCCTTCCCCAGTTCCTGACCCACCCAGGCTCAGGATTTGCCATCCCTGAGCTCACTGGGGGCACAGGGGCTGTAACAAGGTTGTCCCAGCTCTCAGGTATCCCTTTGTTTGAAGTGAATCCCTGTTTCCCACGGCTTTTGATGGACCCCTGGCTGCAGGGAACACCCCAGTTAGAGCCACTCAACTCCTGAGGTCGCCAGGTTTCCACTCCCACCGCTCCAGGGTGGGCCCCCAGGATCAGGATCAGCCTCTCTTCTCCCTGTGATGCCATCCTAAAGCAAACAGGCTCTGGGTGTGCTTGCTAGAACCTTCTTCTCCAGAAAATGAATGTATTGGCATTTAGGGGTTTTTTTTGGAGACACACACTCACGTATATATATTTAAAATCCCAGCTTTACAAACTTATGTTGGTGCAGCAGCCCGTGACACTGAATACAAGCTGCTGTGCAAAGCAATTGCCAAATGTTTACATAAACACATAAATAAGACAAATAAATTCATTTTCATTATTCATATTTTCTGCTCTTTCTTCTCCTTTTTATTTATGCCTTAGACAATGGCTCCTGTAAATATTCTGATTAAAAAAACACCTGCAGTGGACAGAAAGATGATCAAAAAGCCCTGATAGAGAGCAATTCATGTTTCTTCTTTACAATCACTAACGAATCTTAACTTGAACCATGTTATGTTCCCATGTGAGTGATAAGCAATGATTTATTATGAAGTGTCAGGAAATCAGAATGCCATACACTGAGACATGAGCTAGTGGAAAATGTGTTCCCTGTTTCCCAGCCTCATTACTCAAAGATGCAGTGTCCCTTTCTCCAAGTCTAATTTACCTGGCTTTCCAAGGCACTCGGAGCAGAGGAAACAGCTCCAGGAGGGAAATGCCGGGTCCAGGCTGTGCCTTCACCTCCCAGCACCACTAAACACCACGGAGTGACCGGGGAAAAGGGCCTGGGAATGCAGAGCTCTCTCTGTACCAAACGCTTCCAGCCCTAATGATGCTCCCCCCAAAAGCAATCGCTCAGCATTACGGCATCCTTCGCCTCATCAGTGCTGTCAGCGCCCGAAGAGGAAATAAAACAGGCGGCGCTGAGGAGACAAACGGATAAGTTTTCTTTATGTGTTAGAGTTTCTTCTACTCTCTAATGATTCCCTTCTCCCCATGATCCTAATTCAAGTAACTGGCATGTGATATATTTTGTAGACAAATCAGCAGCAGAAGAGCATGTGCAGCTCTGGCACCACGGAGCCCGTGATTTACTCGCAGCTCGCGCCCGTTCGCCGTTTTAAGGTGGGAATTTGTGTTTGAGGAGCTTCCTCACAAAGAAAGGAGAAAGCAGCAGATCCCACACGAATTCACACCAGCAGCCCCCGCTCCTGCCCACCAATGCTCCCTGCAAAAAGGAACCCAAACAGGCAGAGTCTTGACAATTAAGCTTTTTTCTGGATGTCTCTTTAAAGGCCCCAGTCCCAAAAGCACTTGGGCTCAGTCAGATGCTGATGGAAAAAGGTGCCTTTCCCTAGGGAAAAGCAGGGGCTGACTGTGGTTCTGTTCTGCAGCAGCAGACAGGGACGTGGGAGCCTTCCCAAGGAGGTTTGGCTTGGATGGTCTGGGCACATCAAGGAGCCATCAGAGGCACTGACACCTGAAATGATGAGCAATATTCTGTTGGAAAGCCAAAGCCTTTATTTAAAAAATATTTTTAATATATTTTAAATATTTTTTAAAATAATTTTATTGTCCAAAAGCATGGATTTAATCACAGCAGATTGGTTAAAAAGCTACCAGTGGCAGCATTTTCTATTTCAAAACATGACCCCCTTCTACTGGGATAAAATGGGAGAGAAGGCCAACAAGTTAAACTGAACAGAATAAACTTAAGAAATTTATGTCCTGAAAATTCTTTCACACACAAAAAAAGAATCTCATCCTAGGCACGTTACAACTAGTTCAGTCTGTCTTAAGGCAATGGTAGCTGCTGTTTTTCCTTGCAGAAAATGTGGATATCATCAGAAAAAAAATTAACCAGAACTCATCTTTGTCTGAAAGGCTGAGAGACTCACGAATTTCAAAAATCTTCTTTTTTTTTTTTTTTTTTTCCCCTCTATAGAAATGCTTTATAGAGAATCTTTGTGAAGTACAAACCAGAGAGTGGTTGTCTCCCAGCACTGACAATGTCTGCTGTTCCAGACGAGACGGTGTGTGATGTACCATCCTGAAATATTGTCAGCAAGCCTGCAAATATGAAGGCATTTTCATAGCAAGGCAGGGATGAAAGGGAAGAGCTTTGGGTTTGCTTTTTTGTTTTGCTTTGTTTCTTAGTCCTAATAAAATCTACCAGTGTGCTCTTAACTTCTCCCCTCCCGTTTTGTTCCGAGGAGAAAGGGAACATCATTCTCCTGTGAAAGTGCTCGGGAGAGAGGGAGGAGGTACAAATTCCCTCCTGGAGGGGTTTGCTGTAGCCAGGATGAGGTTTGTGTGATATTTGAGTAACTCAGAGACAGATCAGCATCTCCCCACTGCCCAGTGGCCTTTGCTGCCTCACAAGTGAATCAAGACATTTTAGTGTCACAGCTCAGAGGTGGGGTTGAGAAAAAAAACCCACCCGGAGCAGCCTCTGGTTTGGTGATTTAGAAATTCTCTTCAGGCTTTAAAAAATGTGGGGTTTTATCTCAGGGGGAATTACACCCCGAGGGAAACGGGGTGGCAGTTGTGGATTATGGAACAGTTGAACAGATAATTCAGCCTTTTTAAGCACCCAAATGAATTGAGGGATCCACCTCTGAGTGACCCACGGGCTCCTCCCGACCTCCCTCCCTGTGCACCTGGGTCTGACACACACAGCCCTTGTCCAGATGGTTGCTCCATAATTGCTTTGTCTCATCTGCTGTGAATTCACGTTTTGCAAGGTGTGTTCCAAAAGCTGTTTCTCGGCTGGGATCCTTACAGGTGGCACTTTAAAATGTAGCAAGCACCCAATCCTACAGAACCTGCTTGTCACAGAAAATGGCACAGTTTGCATGTGACCTGTAATGACAGTTGCTAGTTGAAAAGAAACCAGAAATTCAGCTTTATCTTCCACACTTTGGTTGCAGCTGCCATCAACTAAATCTCTCTCCAAGGGCAGATGGTGCCCTGTACAATGAACAATTTAATCTTTAGGAAACTTTGCCAAAAAATCTACTTTTTTTCCCCCCTCCAAGAATAGGCTGTCAATAACATGTGCTCCCAAATACATTGTGATTTGATGGCTATACTTTATTTATAGGAAGAAAAAGAAGTCAAATGCTCCCTTGTATTTTTTTTTTCTCTTTCCAAGTCTGTGATTCTTCCAGGCACCCCTGCAGTGGGCTCTGTGTGCAGAAGCAAAAGGGGGCACCAGGTGAATATCCCACCTTTGTGCTCTGTGTCACCTCGAGGCTCTTACTGGGCTCAGGGGTGAAATCCTGGCCTCCCTCAACACCAGTGGCACAAATCCCCCTCCTTCCAGCAGCCCAGGATCCCATCAGGTCTCTCTGGAGCCACGGGGAGCTGCAGCCCCAGTTTTTTGTCTGAGTCATCCACAGCTTCTCCAGGCCACACGTGGCAGCTCCTCCCCACCCTCACAGGGAGGAATATTTTCCCAATATCCAATTTAACCTGCTCTCTGGCAGTGTGAAGCCATTCCCCCCTGTCCTGTCACTCCAGGCCTCTGGAAATTGTCCCTTCCCATCTTTTCTTTTGGCTCCCTTCAGGACTGACCTCCTTGTCCCTCCTGCACCATTGCTGCCTCAACTCTCGGCAAAGCTCTGGATTGCCCAAAAATCAGGAAGAAACTATCATCCCAGGCCAGGTCTCCGAATTCTCCCACCTGGGGGTTACAGCAATTAATTCTGTGTTCAGGCAGGCACACCCCAGACACAGCTGAGTTAGAGCCCACACTTCCTTCCCCTTGTCCCACATGCTCACAAGCTCAGCTCAGAAGTGCTTTCCACCCTTCCCTCTCCGTGTGGCTGATGGCTGAGGGTGACCAAGGACTGGTGGCTTCTGCAGGGACGTGAGTGGTGACCTTGGTGGGCTGGGGGATCCTTTGTTGTGCAGGACATGAGGGATTGTCCCTGCTGGCATCACCAGGAGCCTCTGCCTGCCTTTGGCTGGCTGCTGCACCCTCAGCAAGGTGAGAACGGAAAGATTTCACTTCTAAGAGTATCATTCCTACCTCTCCCAAAATGCTTTCCCATCCTATCAGAGTGTGTTTGCTGAAACAAATACGTTCTGTTTATTTATTTAATGTGCTGTTAAATGACCTTCTGGAAAGCTATTCCTGCCATGAGGCTTTAAAATGGATGGGCAGGCAGAACTCCAGGGAGCATGCTCCTCCCAATCAGGATGAATCATTCCAGTAGTTACTGTTTAGATTGATATAATTTTAGTTATAATTATGGGTAACGAGAAGGCGTTTAGAGCCTGTAACATTGTAATTCATGGGGAGAGGAGTCCTAAATGAAATAAAATATATCCGGATTTGCTGTTTCCCCCTTTCTAGGTACTGTGCACGTGGCATGGTTCTTTAAGGAACAGATTTTGTGCTGCTGCAAAAATCTAGCAAAAGTAGGTCAAAAATGACATCTAGAGATAACATGTTTGGTAACCACAAAGGGCCTGTCTGTGTCTTTCCATGTGGCCTTTAAAGAGTCCTGCAATTTATTGTGATAGGTACAGCTGCAGCCTGGAAAAGTTTTGATCCATAGGCTCCCATGGACTGCGGTGGGTGGATCACAGAGGAATATTGTCATTTTTGTTATCCCACTGCATAAACAGGAGCAGGCTAGATGATATTAGCAAAGATATGGAAATACAGAGAAGATATTACAAATACATGAAGCTGGTGTCATCTGCCTGGCTCTGGAGTTCCATCCCACCTCAGACTGTGCCACTGAAGAGGTGGCAGAACCCAAAAATCAAATGAGAAAAAGACTTCTGATACTGGAAGGACCTCACAGCACCTTCCAGGATTTGAAGGGGCCTTCAAGGAAGCTGGAAGGGGCTTTTCAGCAGGAATTGGAGTGACAGGACAGGGGAGAATGGCTTCAAACTGAAAGGGAGGACATTTAGGTGAAGTATCAGGAAGAAATCTTGAGGGTGAGGAGGCCCCGGATCCCTGGAAGTGTCCAAGACCAGGATGAATGGTGTTTGGAGCACCCTGGGGCTGTGGAAGGGTGAAACAAGATGAGCTTTAAGGTCCCTTCAACCCAACCCATTCTGGGATTCCGTGACTTGAGACCCATCCCATGAGCAGACAACTGGTGAGACGGCGTCGCTCCGCTGGTGTGGCTTTTGGCCACGGGGAAAAGGGAAAAGGGGGCACTGGAGAGAGCAGAGAAGCACTGGGGTGTGGGAGGAGAGCTGGCCACTGCTGTGTGAGCTGGGAGCCCAGCTCAGCTGGCCCTGGGAGCTCGGGGAGCTCCGGGAGCCCAGCCTGGCAGCGCCGGGGTCACCGCCGGGGCCTGGCTGCCGCGAGCTGCTGACACACACTTGACACTTGTCCGGGGCTGCAGACGCGTTTGAGAGCTCCCATTTCAGAGGTTTCACAGCTGTGTTTTTCTGGAAATGCTCGGATGGGGAGAGGGAAGCTGTGCCATGGACAAGGAGAGGAGGGAAGGAGGCTGTTAGGAGGAATGCTGAGCCCCGACACATCCGCGTTGAAATGGATACGACTTTTTACATCTGTTGATGGCTCGATAATTAGTGTTAAATAAAAGCAAAGCTTCAGTATCTGCAACTGATATTTCACATATGCTGTACAAGACATCAGTATAATGAACACGCTCAGCCACATTTTCAGAACATGATTTAAGTGATGGAGTTTTCTTTATGGCACAGGGTGAGCTATATTTCAGCAAATGCCCAGACTCTGCCCATCAATGTGCAGGCTGCTCTGCACTGACTGCAGGTGACAAGCTCTCCACAAACTCCCTGAATCTCTTACAGACTTGATAATGAAATACATAAACTATGACCCTTATTGATCAGGGCTCACACTAATTAATTTCCCAAAGTCCTGTCCCAGCCTGCAGTGGTATCAATAAAACTTAAAAAAAAAAAAAAAAACAAAAAAAAACAACAAAACCCACAAGGAAAAGCTTTCAGATGGCCAAAAGACCTTAGGGGTGAAGTACTTATCCCATGGAAATCAATGCCAAGTCCCAATTGAATTGACTTGTGCAGAGGTGTTACCATTAGTCAAGTACGTGGACACTGAGCCTCAAAAGTTTATTTGTTGCCAGAAGAGTTTCTTGTGGACCTTCCCTCTGACCAATGTGCCTCTGAAGTGTCTGCCCAGGGCTATCAGTGTTGTTCTGTGACAGGGAAGTGACCAGGAATATTGCTGTGCTGATTCAAAAGTCTCAGGGCCTTCCTTGCAATGGTGCAAAAAGAAAAGGAGGCAGGAGTTTGGCTTTTCATTTTTCCAGTCCATCACAGCCCGTGGTGCCTGTGTCCCACCTCCACGAGGGAGGCAGATGCTGCAGGGCCTGGTATGATGCAAGGCAGCACTCAGGTGAGATGTCACAGGGACTTTTCCATCCTGAAAACCCCTTGGAAGGGCAAAGCCCAATGGCCCTTCCATCCCCACCCTTGGATGATTTGCAGAGGTGATTCCACAGTGAGAATTTGGCTGCAGCATTGCTGTGTGTCAGCTCCAGGCCCTACAACAGCAATGCTTCTGGATTTCTTTAGGATTTGAGCAGGGTCTAAACTGGCACAGCTCTGCCCTTCTGCAGTGAAAAATAATAGCTTTGCAAAGTGAGAACTGCTCTGGAGCATTACCTCTGAAACCTAAAGGCAACATCTTAAAGTGTCAACATGGATTGCTTTTAATATCTTTTAAGTGGGAATAATGATCCAAGGTATTCACCACAATTTCAAAGTGACTTCCATGCATCCTCAGTTGCCAAAAGTCACTACGTTCAGCTGCCAAAACCTCCTCTTCCCTTCCAACAGTTTCTCCACAGCAGGTCTGGGTTGCCAATGCAAAACTCAGCATCACTGTGAAAACTGAAAAGGTGAAGATATTGTAAACCAAACCAAATTATAAACTAACTAGCATGAAGTCAATGGACTTTTTTGTTTTCATATGGAATTTTTTGAAAAGCTGAGTTTATTTTACCTTAAATAAAGCTGCTACTGAATTTCCAGTTGATTTAGCCAGAACACAGAGAACACACTGCAGGATTTGAGTTGTGTTTGCAGAAAAATACACGGCCTTGAACAGATAATATGTTTTTCAGTAACATATTTCTCTTTGCCCACTGCAGCTCTTTTTTTCCTCTGTGCTCTCTCCAGATTGACTTTCACTCTACTTATTGCCTGCCTCATTTCTCACCCTATTTTTCCAGTTGGTTTTTTCCTACTGCTTTCCTCAGTATCTTTCTCCCAGATTATAAGCAAAGCAGAACCCAAGTTTGGACTGAACTTTTAAACCCACATCTTGAAATCAAATAAAACAAGGCCCTTCTGTCTCTGTGTAGCAGTAGCTTCACAACTTGAGTCACTTAGCACTTTTAGCAGCTGCAGGATGGAAAAGGTCCATTGGAAGAAGGCTTTTAATGCTGGGAGGTGCCACAAGAAGTAGGAATAACACAGGAACAGGAATATTGCTGTGCTGATTAAAATTATTTTAGATGCTGTGTGGGTACCGAGATGTCCAACTCTCCATGAGCGGTTCAGAGCATGTTCTTGGCTGGCTGTAGGAAGGAACTCCACATTTCAGGAGCATGGGGGAGAAGCAGAGCAAGGGGCTCAGCACCAGCTGGAGTTCACCCACTGACCCCTGCCTGGCTGTGGAAGCAGGATTCCATCCACACTGGTGTGTCCTTGCTTGTTGTGAGCCTGTGGGTGCACCAAACGGAGCAGAGCTGGTTTGCGGCCCTTCCCGTGGCGGGAGGTGCCTGCTGAGGGCCGTGGCTGCCATCAGACCGTGTAACCGTGGCCGTGTTGTTGTTGTTGTTGTGCTTGCAGGACGAATGCCTTAGTCCAGCCCAGCTGCGCGCCCGGCCCCGCTCGCCGCCGCGGCCCTGACATTGAACTCACAGCAACCCGGACCGAGGAGGCTGCCAAAAAACTCCTGCTATTCTTCTTCATCCTCACGAACAATTTGGTAATGAAGTATTGATTTCCACTCCCCTGCTTATGGACGATATTAGATTTTCATTGATAAACTGCACTGGGGCTGTCTGGTCTCCGCTGTCCCTTTTTGCTGTCACTAAAACAAAGTGCCACTGAAGTAAGATAATGACTGGGAACATTGATGTACTTATTTCGTCAATTTGTAACACTTGACAGGAAAAAAAAATTCTTCATAGTTTAATGTCCAAGTGTGCTACACAAGATGCAGTCACATTGGAAGCTTTACTTTTCATGGTAATGTCCATTCCTATTTATAACCCCTTTGGGATAGTTTGTCTAAAGGAAATGTTTCTATTCTGTGCAGCTATTACTGTTGCACCTGGGTTGCCCAATCCAGTCATTGCACTAGGGATCAATACATCACAGTAAGTACAAGAATTATTAAGTTAAAACAGATTCTGAGCCAAAAAACCTCTGAACAATGTTAATCTTCTGTGCAAGTTGTTCAAATAGTTATGCTTAACCATGTTGCTGCCAAAGATTTGTTTGAAATGGATTATTTTCAGTTTGTTTTATTCCTCAGATATATATATATATTTAAATCTCCATTACGGTTTATGACGAGACATATGGGATGGAGGGATTTTTAAACAAAAGTACTATTGTTAGATTATTGAACATTATATAAATATAGATATATCTATATATAAATATCACTATATAAATATCTATATATAGATATAAAAGAATAAAAGTAGGATTCCTTTCTCAGTTAGGTGAGTGTAAATCTGAAACTCTGTTGTGGTCAACAGAGTGACTTTGGATTTATGCCACCAAAACTGGGATCAGAATTTGGTGTCCGAGCTGTGTCCGGCCCGGCAAGCCCCGCCGGCCGTGCCTTCAAACCTGCCCTGGCCTGGGAGAAGGGGGCTACAAAAATGGCAATTTCAAATTTGTGCTTGTAACTTTTTTCATTAAAACTTCGAGGGCCCAATTTTAATTTGTGGAATATTCACGTTAATAATGAGATCTAATTAAGACATCCATTAAAAGCCCGTTAAAGTTAATTTAACGTAAAAATTCCAATAGAACTGTATTAGATTTTCTCCATTAAATTAACGTTATGGATTTTTAACGGATGTCTTAATTATACATTATTATTAACGGGAATACTGTATTACACAGATTAAAATCGGGTCCCAAGTCAACTCCCAGAATCTTCCAGGATGTGCCAATGTCACGAGTCCCACTGTTCCTAGTGCACTGCCTGGAAATCCAGGCGCAGCCCTGTTTGCTCTCGCTCAGAGAAAACAACCTCCAGTAGACAAATCCATCTCTGCATTTAACGATGAACTTCCCCTATTCTCCAAGGAAAAATAAGTCTGGATCAAGTTGTAAATCACTATTCCGTGGCAAATGAAATATTCAAAGTATGCAAGGCACAAGTGGAGAAGAGGCTCTTTCTCAAACCAGAAAGGGCTTTGGAGTGTCTTTGCCTGTTGTTTTGTTTCTGACTTTCAAGGATATAATTGAAGTGCAGCAGTCACAAAATCAGACTAAATCTGTTCCCTGCGTTCCCCGTGGCCTGTGCAGAAGGGCCTGTTTTGGCACTGCTTGGGAAATTTTGACATGATCCCTAAACTCAACATGGAGGAGAAAAAAAGGCCCTTCTTATTTACCTCCTAGGGAAAGTGTTGCCCTTATGCCACATATAATAGCAAATTGCTTTTTTTATGGCATGCATAACCTAGATGGGAAAAAATATGGCGCTTGAGGGAAGGAGGGAAAAAGTAAATGAAGTTCCAGGAATGTCATTCTGAAGTAATGAGGCATGGACAGAAAATATACCCCTCACATCATCGGATTGAGATGGCAGTCGAAATAGCTTCATTGAAGTGTCAGCACTCATCCATCAATCAATCATCCACAAGGAAAAATAGCGACAGTACAACGGGGCGGCTTTTATGGGATTTACTCATGGGCATAGGGAATAGCAGCTCAAATGTAGTTCTGACATGAAAAGCAAGGTGCTGATATTATTTTTTATGATGGGAGGATCATAAAGTGAATTGAGAACAGTGAGGTCTGTCTTTGCTTAACCTATTCAACTGGAAATGAACGGAGCTCAACTGGAAACGAGCAGAGCCTTCAGATGGGTTAAGATTGAAGCCTGCACCGTGCTGAGCACCGGCCATTGACAACAAAATTCTATTAAAGCAAAATCAATGCATTAGCATCGAGCTCCTCAGAAGCTGTTAAATTGCACGGCCCAGGCCGCAGTTACGAGGTGAAGTTGCACAAGGTGGGGCCTGTGGTGCCGACCCAAGGGCCACGAGCACCACAGAAAATCCCTCCTGGCAGAAACTGCACGTGCGGCTCCTTTCCCTGAGCTTTTGGGCGCAGGGAAAAAATACTGGGCTGCTGGCAGCATCTGACAGGTGAAGCTCCCAGCCCTGATGCTGTCACAGCCGGGAGTTTGGCTGTTCTTTAATGGGATTCTCCATGCTGGGGTTCGCACCTGTGGCAAGGCCAAGCTGCAGGAATTCCCACAGGAGGAGCTCACAGGAACCTCTTCCCACAAAAAGGAGACCTGGAGTCCCCAGGCAGCCCAGAGCACGCAGAGCTGGGGCTATTTGGGGCACCAGCTGCTCAGTTTTTTGGCAGGAAAAAGGCTTTGCTGGTGCCCTGTGAGCTCAGGGCGACCGTAGGACATGTGGCCCCACCCCAGAGCTGCAAAGGTTTGGGGAGATTTTGGAAAGGCCAAACCCCCTGAGGGAGGTCAGGTTTTGCTCAGGAGTCTTCACTGTGTGACAGCAGCTACTCTGTTTAAAAATCTGGCCACAAGCCTTCATCACATGGTGCTAAAGCTTGATCATTTCGCCTGCATCGCTGTCCTCGGGGAACGTTTTAGGTACACATTTGAATTAAGTGATTTTTATTTTTTTTTTTTACAATATGATATAAAAAAAGGAAAATGTACGTCTCTCCTCTCTTTTCTCTGTGCAAAACTGGATGAGTTGATAGTTTTTCTGTCATATAAATCAGGTAACACAAAAAATCATTGCATCTTTTCTCTGTCGTCGCTACTCAATATCTATCGTTCTGACTTTTATTCTTATTGGAGATCATCAAAACATTAATTAAAAGCCTGGTGATCAAACAGCCGAATATTTATGATTCATGTCCTTGCTTATTAACAAGTGGCATATTGATACACCACATATCCAAGCTGTTTATGCTCTTGCACTGAAATAAAGCAGGGAGAATTGTTACCCTTACACACTGCTTTGAAAGATTTATTCAGAAACCAGAGCTCTCTTCCCGCCACCATCCATGACAAAATAAGCCATATCACCTGAAAAAAAAGATGTTCTATTTTAAAACAGGGAGAGGTAATTAGCATCCCTTTGGGGCCTAATATATAAGAATTTCAGTGGATCAGTCTCAGGTGTTTTTTCCAGATTTTTGTTACTTAAGCTGAGAGGGAGAAGGACACTTAACTTTAAAAATGGCTGTCATTAGTACAATAATAATTGTTGGGTTAAAAAAAAAACCTTTGAGAATCTGCTAACAAACCTGCCCAGTAATTACTTGTCAATGCAAGTTATCATGGGTTTTATTACCTACTTGTAAAAGTATTTACAAGACTGACCTCCATAGCTTTTTTAGAGATCAGGGAGGATATAAAAAGTCATTTTAAAAATCAATAATTATATATTAGCACGATAGGGGGTGAAGCCTTCCAAGCCAGCTTTACAGGCTATTGAGTCAGCCCTCATGCATTCAAATGGCAGGGATTGTTTCCCTAATTTTTGGCCTCTTTTTCTTCCCTTAATCATGTTTTGACAAAGTGCCATATTTATTGATTACTTCAGACCCACAGTTCAGCTTCTAAACCAGAAGGGGGTATTCCCACTGGGAAGCACCCGTGCGGGATTTGCATGGAAAAGGAGCTGCCCTTGGTGAGGAGGCAAAAGGAAAATTGGAATTTTTGGGGGGGAGCTGCTGAGGGGACGCCGGCTCTGTGCTGGTTCCCCACGGCCTGATCTGGCCACACTCAGGGTCGTGCTGTGGGTGTTATTTTGGGATGAGACCTGCCAAGGGCACGAGGGAATGAGGAAGGCAGGCTGATTTCTGGCAGAGATTGAAGAGGTGGCTCTGGCTGGGCTGTCCCCTGTCCCCTCTCTGTATTCCATCATCACTCCGGGGCTGGCGGAGGGGGATCTCCATCACACGGGGCTTTTGTCCTCACCAACAGATATACGATGCAATTTATATTTAAAATTCTCTCTATAAAGACAGTATTGATCACAGATTCCAGATCAATACATTGCAATTACAGCAGGCTTTAAAGGCCATCTGTCCCCAAGCAGGAGCACCAATGGAGCCACTTCCATGGATTGTGAGCAAGTGCTACTGATGCTGCCCATCTCCTCCCAGCACAGCCTGACGTGTCACTGCTGCTCCCAGGAAGTTGGGGTAGGAGCTTTGGAGCTGCAATTCCTGCACATTGACCACCCCAGAGCCCCCCA
>VYXD01010375.1:34645-63306 GCA_013397195.1 Hylia prasina
GGAATGGCGAGAGCCGGGAATGCTGAGCGCCGGGAATGGAGAGAGCCGGGAATGCTGAACACCGGGAATGGAGAGAGCCGGGAATGGTGAACACCGGGAATGCCGAGAGCCGGGAATGCTGCTCCAGAGCCCTGCCCTGGTACCAGGAATGGTGTTCCCAAAGCCGTTCCCTGGCACAGAGAATGGTGTTCCCAGAGCCCTGCCCTGGCATAGGGAATGGCGTTCCCTAGGGAATGGCACAGGGAATGTTGCTCCAGAGCCCTGGCACAGGGAATGGTGTTTCCAGAGCCCTGGCACAGGGAATGCTGCTCCAGAGCCCTGGCACAGGGAATGGTGTTTCCAGAGCGCTTCCCCGGCCCTGGAGCACCCCGAGCCCTGGGATTCTCTCGGGATGCAGCACACACAGGAACCTCTCCCCATCCCCGGCGGCTCAGGGACACTCCAGAGGGGTTGAAACAACCCCGGGAGCTGCTGGAGGCTGCAGGACGGAGCTCTGTGTGCTGGGGAAAGGCATAAACGGAGGGGAAGCAAAGGGGGAAAGCTTCTGGAGAGGGAATATTATTCCCAAAAATCCATATTTCCCGCCCTGCAGAAAGGGCTGGGGTGGGTTGGGGTGCTTTGATTTCACACACACACCCAGGAGGATAAAAAGCTGCCTGAGACAGCCCAGACAGGACAGGGATGGTCTGGGAGGACACCGCGCCTTTCCCTTGGATCTTCCAGGAGGAAAAGCCTGAAACCAGAGCATTTTGTGTTTTGCAATGCCACGCTCATCCCAGCAGCCTCCTCCAAGGAATTCTGCTCCAACTGCTCCCCTAACTCCGGATTTTTGCTGCATTTCACACCTGACCCGATCCTGGACTCTGTGTCCACCAACACAGCGCTCCAAACTAACTAAAGCTTATCACACACCTGACCCTCGTTCCAGATAACACGTGGCAAAATGGGCATCCTTGCAATTAGCACGTGATTACTCAATCTGCATAATTACACGTGGTAATCACGCTGCAGCATGTTTGGAACTGCCAGATCTCATTTCCCCCAGTAATCCTGGATCATATGAATATCTTCAGTAGGAACTACTACTTTAGATGTTATGAATTAATATTAAGATGAAATTGAATTAAATGTACTGATTTTAATGTCATGAATGCACTCATAACTATTTTTTTCCCCTGAGAACCATCTGCAATTTAGAGACTTGCTAATCCTAATTAAATGCACTTTTCTCAAGTGTGTGCAAATGAACAGAGAAATCTGCTCAGAAAAGCACTTGCATATTTTCCTCTTTCACAAAGGGGGAGAAGAAACTATGTGGTGGTTTAATATTAGCTCTGCCTCCCAAGTGAGAACGAGTTGCTTCCTTGCAATTTCAGGACACGGGGCAGTCAGAGATGGATCTAAAGGGGTAATTTGCTAAAAGCAGAGGGGGAAGAGCCCTCAAAGAAGCGTTGGTGATGCTGCTCTGAACATAAGCCCCCGAGTCCAGCTGTGCCTTCCATCGTTTTGGGCAGCGCTTGAAATCCCAGTACTCTGCTTGGAGCAGCACAGAGAGCCTGGCACTCACAGGTACCAAGCACACCGAGTATTCCGTGCTGGTTCTCACCCTGCAGTCGGCTCTGGGAGCAGCACACAGAGCCTGGCACTCACAGGTACCAAGCACACAGAATATTCTGTGCTGGTTCTCACCCTGCAGTCGGCTCTGGGAGCAGCACACAGAGCCTGGCACTCACGGGTACCAAGCACACAGAATATTCTGTGCTGGTTCTCACCTTGCAGTCGGCTCTGGGAGCAGCACACAGAGCNAGCACACAGAGCCTGGCACTCACAGGTACCAAGCACACCGAGTATTCCGTGCTGGTTCTCACCGTGCAGTCGGCTCTGGGAGCAGCACACAGAGCCTAGCACTCACAGGTACCAAGCACACCGAGTATTCCGTGCTGGTTCTCACCGTGCAGTCGGCTCTGGGAGCAGCACACAGAGCCTAGCACTCACAGGTACCAAGCACACCGAGTATTCCGTGCTGGTTCTCACCCTGCAGTCGGCTCTGGGAGCTGCCCTGGGAGCTCCCAGGAGGTGCAGAGGCACCTCAGGCTGGCACAAGCACCAGGGACAGCCAGGGCTGAGGTGGCTGCAGGGCTCACCCACACTCCAGTGCCACCCCTCAGGAGCCACCCCAGCCCCTCTGTGCCCCTCAGGCACGGCCAGCACTCACCACTTCACTCCCACATCTTTTCAGCTGCACCTTTGGAAGGTTTCACCCTCCCCAGCTTTTATTACATCACAAACCAGCCCAGCCTGGCCATCCAGGATGTGCCCCTTCAGCAATGCCCCCTCGTTAACTCCCCCTCGTTAAAGCCCCTAAATGGGGCTGGTGCACACCGGGGCTCCCATCAGGTGAATCCCTCTCTCCCAAGGATGAGTTCCCTTGGACCTGTCTCCCCCAGCTGCCTTCCAAGCTGCTAATTTCAGTTTTGAGGTGTGGTCAGAGGCGCTGGTGAGGTCTGGCACACAACAGACCTAGGAAATTCTGCAGAACATACTTGGTTTAAAAAGCTCAGTAATAATTTAATACAAATTATGGAGTTTCACAAAAAAAAATACAATTAATGCTCCTCTCAATGTGATTATCATAAAAAATTTAATTTATTAAGTCGGTTTCCTTTCTTGAAGGAAAATAACTGCAAGAGAAGAAAGCAAAAGTTTCTTCCTTATTTCAAGACAGATTTTCTGGGGAGTGACTCAGTATTTTCATGTAACTGAACATGAATTTGGATTCGGTTATTGGCAGCTTCTCCCTCCCCCTCAGCAACGCAACGATGGTGAAAGGTCAAGTGAACATGAAATTCCAGGCAACTCCTTTTAAGCCTTAAAAGCAAGACACAGAAACCAGTTTTGCAAAACACCAAGTCTATATTTACATCCACATGTAATAATATACTCAACTAAAGTGAAATACATCATAAATTAAATGAGTAATGTGTGCCTGCTGCTTGCCGACTTCCGGTCCCAACAATTAAAATAGAACAAAATGGAATGAAATAAATACATTTAAAAAAGAAAAAAAAAAGAAAAAAAAAAAAGGAAAAAAAAATCAACAATAGAGAGCTCTATATATGCACTGTTATTTCCAAAGGAACATATAAAAACCAGTAGTATCCCAATAGTTAATACTGATGGGCAGAGTGTGGTGGCGCTGCCAGGGAATGGAGCCTTCAGGTCCATTTTTCCATTCCAACCCCAAAGAAGAGCCTTGAGGGAAACTGTACCAGCATGAGGGGAGACAAGGAACAAAGAAGGCTTAAGGTCTGTTTGCTGCAACACGTTAAAAAGCAGCCCTGCCCCGAGGGGCACAGAGCAGCTCCAACCAGGCACCCTCCAGGACAGGGGGAGAGAGAGAGAGAGATCACACACAAAAATAGATTAACCCTTTTCCAAGTGGATTCATCTTCAAAAAATAGGCTATAAAAGTGCAAAACTAGGGAAACAAAAATCTAGGTTATGTACATATGGCTCAGCTTATGAACAGGAAAACAGGTCAATAGTGTACAATTTCCTGATACACAGCACTTCATTCCATTGCCAGTTTACAGAGACATTAAAAACCAGTCCCATTTACAGGAACTAAGACAACTGGAACATCTCGAGTTGCATAATGAAAAAACAAAGAGTTTCTAGGCTTTGCTATTTTACAATTGCTGTAGGAAGGGAGAGAGAAAAATGAACAGTGCAAAATATTTAATTGTTTTTGTTTTACTAAAATATATGGAAGTCAAAGCCAGGTACAGAAGGAATTAACTCTTAACTACAACTTCATGAGAAGAAACGAGGAAGGCAAGGCAAAATATGCAACAGTTCTGCTTTACTGGCTGGTAACTGGCCATCTTCCCTTTACAAAAATTAAACTGCATGTGCATTAGAAAAAACTCTTGTTGTCTTCACAAAAAAATAAAAGGAGAGATTCTCCCGTTTGCAGGATATTTCTCACTCATTTTAAACACCTGGTAGATGCTAAAACTTGACATCAAGAAGCTTCCAAGCACAGTCAAGTAGGCTCCACCACAGCCACATCCCTTCTCAAGTCTGGAGAAACCAAATTTCAAGGCTGCTGGTTGAGACTTTACAGCTTTGGACAAAGGTGCAAAGGAGGTTTTTTTTTCTCTAAATGTGACTGTGTGGAGCTCAGTACAGAACCAAACGTCTGAAACACGGAGATTATTATTGTTTCTCAAGCAAGTCCCAGGGGTTTTCTGTTTGGATGGTGGCAGAGGTGTTTTTAAGCGGCTCCTCTGAAGAACAGCAACCAATGCCAAGAGAAGAATCCAAGCAACATCTCAGGAAATCCAAAATGTCAAGTATTGCCTCGTGCTTGCATTTAAAACCACGCTGGGAAGGACCCCGGAGAGGCAGAGCCCTCCTGCACGTCCTGGTCCTCACCCAGCCAAGGCAGATCAGTGTCAGCACCGTTGCTTTAATGTTCACAACATCTATAAACTGGACACTTTCACACAGTTTATTTGGAACTTGTTTTAAAAACCTAACAGAGTTCAACAGGGGAAAAAAAACAAACCCAACAGATGAGAAACTTTCACTTTTATGAAAAAGGAGCATTACGCCAACAGGATTTTCAACTTCAGTATTTACAGTTTACCTGAGGTGCAACGATATATAATCTTTCCAAGAGAAACTCTTCAGCAGCGCTCAAGTATGTAAAAATAGAACTCCTACCTAATATTTGGTCAATTAATTCTAATGAAAAATACTCAAAAGTCAAGGTCAAGATATACATTCTCCACACACCTTCATAACCCAACTGTTTAGACTACTCTGTATGGCTATTTGGTAGAAAATGTTAAAAGAACCAGTATTATAAAACTGTAGTGTTTCTATATACAGTACAATCACAGCTTAGTTCAGTAGCTTTCACCATTTTCTCTTCCTCAGGGGATGAACTGCAGGTGTAACTCCATGGAATATGCACTTGTGTCCTCAGACCTGGGGGGGGGAAAAAAAAGAGGAATAAATATTACATTTCTGGTATACAGCTCTAAAATAGCACAGCACAGGTTTTGTTGTGAGGAGTGTCGTAACAAAGGGAAGTCCAATCCTTGCTGAAGAATTGATTCTGCCATGGGAGTCTGGATTGACAGCTTTTATCTGGCAAATAAAGTCTACTTTGGAACATGCTGAGCCCCAGGAAGAATTTCAGGCATGAAATCAAGTTAACAACACAACCAGACACATCCATGCTTAGCAGGGGGACAATAAGAGCAGTAAGAT
Source organism: Hylia prasina (assembly GCA_013397195.1). NCBI lineage: Eukaryota > Metazoa > Chordata > Aves > Passeriformes > Sylviidae > Hylia > Hylia prasina. The sequence goes on from VYXD01010375.1 coordinate 39,926, forward strand.
TAGAAGAACAGCAAGAAATAAAAGTGTTTTAAAAGCTGTCAACTCAATGTCAGACAGCTCTGCTCCCAAAATCTTTCCATAAAATCATGTGTGCTGGCCCAGGTGCTACAGCATTCCAGAAATACTCCTGGAGTATTCCCCTTCAGAGGGAAATTACCTGTAGCTCTGGGTTAGAGGAAGGCAAAAGATCTATTTATGCCAGTCCTACAGAGCCCTTCTGTGCTGAGCTCTGCAGGGTGTGCAGGGCTCAGCTGCAGCACTGAGGGCACAGCCTGCACCTGACCTCCTTCCCCAGCAGGGCAGGTGTTCCCATCGGGGACACAGGGAGTAACCAGGGTTACTGCAGAGAGAGAACAGCCCCTGCAGCACAAGGAGCCGGCAGGAAGCTCTCCCTTCCCTGGGAGCTGGGGTTTGAGGAGTCCTGGGGGCTCAGCAGGGGCACAATGAGCAGGGTGTGCCCACCCAGCACAGCCCCAGGAGGCACAGCTGTGTCACAGGCACCTCCTCTCACCTCTGCTCCTCCACATCTCCCTCTCCCACCCCCAAGCACTGCCTGAACTTCCTGCCTGCACTTTGACTTTCACTCAACACCTCCCACTGGAATTGTAACTAATTATTGCATTTATCTAGTGTTACCCTCCCATTTCTCTTCAGAAAGGCACATCCTGTACCTATCAAACAAACCATGACCACTGCTCCAAACAATCAGTGCTGCCAGCCAGCATTGGGTGATTTTATAAGGAGGAACTTTTTATCTTTTCAGACTTTCACAAGCTCTGCTCAGGCTGTGCAGGAACCTTTGATGCCACCAGCACCTCATGCAACGTTTCAGCCCCGATTAGCTGAGGTTTGTTTACCCTTCTGGAGTGATTCAGTTCTTCTTGTCACTGGGTCTGAAGGGTGTGTTCCCCACGAAGGGCTCGTAACTCCTCTTCTGCAGCAGATTGCTGGGGAGGTGTTGGTATGACACTGATCTCTTTCCTGGGGAAAAAAAAAGTCATTTAAGGGAGTTAGAATTATTTCCTGCACCTCTCAGGTCCACGTCAGCATCCAGAATCCAAAATACCTTGACAAATCATCTCACAATCAGGCCTCAAAAATATAGATATTCCTATCAGATGAGATTCAGGATCCAGAATAAATACAAGAGGAATGAAAAGATAATTTGACAACTTTGTGCTAAGTTTTCTCCAAGTGATGTCCAGCTCCAAATTTTACTCCTTTTATTTGCAAGAAGGAAATGTCTCTGCTTAACTCATCCCACAGCAGAGGCCTCACCTAAGGAGGTGCCAGTGCTGCAGCCTTAATGCCTCATTCCTGGATTTGTCTGAAAACTGAATTTTTCAATGAGTATTTGAGAGGGCAACTGGGGATATTTCACTGCTGCCATCATGGATTACATGGAACTCGTGACACTTTAAAGAGTGTTAGTACACGTTTACTTGCAGCCCTTTGTTAAGCAATTCTCAGTCTAGCATACAGGTAGTTTCATGTTTATCTGAGACCATTAATTCAGATTTATATATGTGAAATCAATGCCTGCTCCATATTAAGTCCTACTAGCTTAGGCAAGCAGTCAAAAACACTTCATAAAATTAAGGCAAAAAGTCCAGAATCATTACTCCCACAGGATCCAAAAAGCCCAACTGCCATCCATATTCCATGAAAGCTTCCAGCACAGCCCTGAAAAAAAACCTGGTGAGCTTTAATTAAATTAAAATGGCAACAGCTAAATTAATATTTCAGCAGAATCCACGGAGCCATTGGAGTGTGTCACGAGCAATTGTCTTTAATTTGCAGGCTCTGCCAAATCAATCAGCCAACAGGTTATCCCTGATAACATGTTGCCATTGCAAAGGCAACCAATTTGAGAATAACACAAACTGAGTGGTTTCAGAATGTTTCTGTCTCTTCAGGGCAACACGGGATGGCAAAGCTTACAAGCAATAAGGGAAGGCATCACACTTTAATCAAGTTTGCCAAGTGGAACATATTCTCCTGACAACTTGATCCAGCATTTAACATGCCACAGAACACGTTGGGGGCACCTCAAGGATGTTGCCACAAGGCACACGGGCCCTTAGAAAAAGGTTTTGACGTGGTGGTTTCTAAAATCAGGGGGTTCAAGAGGAAGAGAGGGCAGAAAGTGCAGGTCTGCACCTGCACAACTCTGCAGGTGGCATCACACTACACGGCTGGGAGGAGCTCAAGTCAAGAGAAACTGTTGTGTTTCAGATTATAATGAAAAATAAGAAGAATTTAATGAAACTTCCATCTTTGCTCTCCATCACAATAAATTCTGGCCCTGAGAGGTTGCTTGGCTGTTACCCTGTACCCTTCCCAGTAACTAGCAAGATCTGAGTTGGGTACTTCTAAGCAAATTGGTTGAAAACCCAAGAAATTAACCTTCCAAACCTCCATCTTTTTTTCCCAGGGCTTTTACAGGAGTTGCTACGACCCCCCAGCAGAGGGGGGCTTGTTTAATGAGTCTTTCCAATGGATGTAACAGCCAGAAAAAGTTGCTTTTCTCCCTCTGAGCCAGCAGCGGGTAATGAACGTGGAAATGCTCATTTCCATGACAACAATGCCATCAAATTAGCTGCAGCCACAGTTCTGAGAGCTCTAAATAACAAAAAATCAGTGAAAAGTTCCTGACTGCAGGGCAGCAACCCCAGGCTGGCAGCAAGGAAGAGGAAGCAGAGCCCAGCACTGAGACTTCTCTGGAACAGGTGGAGCATCCAAAAGAAGAGCCAGGTGGATTCCATGAAGTCACTGTTTAGAAACAGAGCTGCTCCTCCAGCAGCCTGCCCTGGTCACACTGCTGCCACATCCCTCCACCCCTCACCTTGCCCTCTCTGCTCCTCAGCCTCTCACATCACCAGGAATCCAAGGGCACCAACAACCTTTGTGCAGAACCCAGTGCCCGTCTGGCATTTCTCACAGCATTTCAAGGCACACAGGAATGAAACCAGGAACAAGCCCATTTCCACACCCCTCCAGAGCCTCAGCTGAGGTGCTTTTCCTTCTGCACTCCCTGCCCAGCCTGGACACACAGCTGTGACACTTTCCCTCACCTTTCCCCATAACCCACCAGGCAATCCTGCATATTTAAATATAAAGATAAATTACTTATATGTGATATTTTTGAAGCTCATAACCTTAAAACAAGCAAACAAAAACCAGAGCAGAATGAGCACATACCATTTTTTTTTTTTTGCCTCATAACTAAATGTGGATTCAGTATTTGCAGTTTGCTCTGACCTGAGGGAACACACACACCTCTGCTTGTTACTGTCCCAGACTACTTGAGAGAAGTAACTTTACTGCTTCCAGAAAATGGGAGCATTCAGAGTTCAGGAACCTCACAGACTTTAAGACTGCACAGCCAACACAGGCTATTCATTTTTATAATGGGATCTTGATCTCAAAATTCAAAGTCCTGTATTTGTAGCTAAGTCCATGCTGACCTCAGCTTCAAGTCATAAATACCACCTTCTACAGTCAGACAACTGCTTCAATATCACCCAGCACCTTTTCATCTTGGCCTCCTGCTGCCTTTTCCAAAATGTTGATCAAGGACAAAACACAAAAAGCTTGTATTTGGTAGAAGTACCAGAGTTCTCCCGATACATCACAAATCATTTATCTCTGCTAGGCCCAGAACTTTCCACAGAACATTACTACACCATAATTAGAATAGCAGAAATCTGTTGTCTTGATTTAACAATGTATTCTGTTCCTACTAAAAGTTAAACATTAAAAAAAAAAACCCCATTGAAGAGCAGAAGTCTAAGATTTAAATCAGTTTTATGATATGCAATATATCCTTTTCTGCTCTTGAAGGGAACAATTGTCCATGGGACCTCATTTTTTTTAAAAAAAAAAGTTTTATTAATATTCCAGATGGTCCAAGACTTCTGGCACATAGAGCAGAAAAGTCTCATTCCATATCCTGGATTAGTCAACATGTCTGGAGTGGTCTGATGAGCAAACAATACACGTTTGCCATCAGAAACCCACGGCAGAGGGGAAGGGGGACCTTGAGGAATTTCAGAACCTGGATTTTAAGTCTAAAACCCAGGCACTGACTGGACTTGGTGAAATGCTAAGCACAGCTGTATTTTCAGAGTTTCAGGGTGGGCACACACTCATTTACACCCCGTTCCCCCCCCTGTGGTGTCAGGAGGAAGGAGGGACTGTACCTTCTCCTGTCGAGCTGCTGACCTGGCCGTTGCTAGATCCACAAGAACCATAGAGTGACCCCGAGCTGAATGGCTCGTAAGGTTTGAGGGCAGTCAATACACTGGGAGGATCAGCATCATCTGCACTGAGGAGCCCTGGTTTGCTGGGCAGGACAGAGGGTGTGGGTTTGGTGCGAGGGTATTCCTGAGGTAGCAGATTTGCATATCTGTTCGCAACACGGAATCTGCTCATTTCGTATCTCCTGTAATTGGCCAGCGGAGAGTCCAGGTGCTCCACAGCTACCACAGAGGGTTTCATCCGTTTGGAAGAGGTTTCTCCATAGTCCAGAGCTGCACTGCTCCCAGATTTACTACAGAGATAGTCTCTCCCTCGGTGGCAAGCCCAGCCAGGTTCACTGAGGTGAGACTCGAGAACCCCATTCATGCTGCTGCTGATCAGACCAGACTGAGTCACTGGGGCACCCAGAGCTCTGATTTTGGATTCAGATCTTTTTACTCTGTCCAGTACTGGAGAGATACTGGGACTGGAGTGCACTTCTTGCTGAGGTTGTCTGTAGTTGTTTGCCTGAGCTGCAATATTACTTTGCTGTTTATGAAACTTGAGGTTACTCGGGGCTGTGCTGCTCGACTCGCTCACGGAGAAGAGAGGGGCTTTGTTCTGTGGAGGGGCACATTGCTTGGCTTTCCCTGCCTGCAGTGGTTTTTGCTGTGGATTTGTGGAAGCCTTGTTTTTGTTGGGGTGCAGGGGCAGAGGAGGCACATCCTTGCCCAGCAGGGCCGGGGGGCAGCCCGTGCGCCGGGCCTTGGCCAGGGCCTTGCTCCTGTAGCCGTTCTTGTTCACCGTGTCGGGGTTGTACTTGTGCATCAGCCTCTGGTGCATCATCAGCACCTCGGGGTAAAATGTCCTGTAGGCACAGAAGGGGCAGGTGCTGGGGGCCAGCAGGCCTCTGCCTGCAGCCACTGAGCACTCCTGGGGAGCCTTACTGGATAAGTCCAGGGGCTGCTCGTGGCAGTCCACCACAGGTCTGCGTTTGTAGTTCTCAGTGCATTCTTGCATATTGTTCACATTTTTCCCACCGATAAAAGCACAGATGTACTGGACATCATCTTCCTCTGATGCCACGGAAGCTTTTCTCTCTCTTTTAGGCTGAGCTTCCTTGGTTTCCTTCTCAGCCTTTAGTTTTTCTGAGTAAGGAGCGGGCACGTTTTCAGGTATTTGATTCAAACTGCTACAAACAGAACCTTTGTTCGATTCCCTGGAATTGTTCTTTACTTTTAAAAAGACTGTGCTGCCTATTGCGTTGCTCAAGGACAGCACTTCCTTTTGCTGCTTGGCAGGTGGGCAGCTCTCAGCATCTTTGGCACCGTCAAAAAGCCTCTTCAGGTTTTTGGTTTCTGGAGCAGCATCAGCAGCCAGCGACAGCGCCGTCTCCTGACCCCGCAGGGAACCTTTGCTGTCACCCTTCCCATCAGCTGCGCCCTCACCGTGCCTGTCCTTGTGGTGTCTCTCTAAATGATACCTCAGGGAAGTTTTCTGGGCTGCTGCATACTCACAGAATTCACATTTGTACGGCTTTTCACCTGCAACACAGATTTAGCAGTAAGTCAGTCTGAGAGCTGAAGGCTCCACCACAAACACAAGGGAATATTGTGGACTGTAAAACACTAAAACTGATTTTTCTCTCCCCTTCCACGCACTCCTAAGTCCCAAACTCACCTAAAACATTCACACGACAGTATCTTAATGCTTTGACTGGCTACAGTGACATCTTCTGGCTGTGCTGGGATGTTTCCACACGCTGGCTACGGATGGAGATGGGAGCTGACAACGTGTTTGGCAGAGAGAAGAGAGGAGGGGAACTCTGGGTCAACCCCAACCAGCTGCAGCCCTTGATCATCCCACAAGTGTCCTATTCCCCACACAAAGCTCAGCTGCCTCCCAAGAACACACAGGCAGGAGCAGCAAGGGTTTGTCTGGCTGTGCAAAACAAGGAGCTGAGTTGAAAAAGAGACTCAGCTTTTCCCCAGGTAGCAGCAGCTGGCAGACAACCAGCTTAATACTTGAGAAATTGGCTGGTTTTTAAATTCAAACCAAACCCTGAACTTTTGCTACACTGCTAAAAGTAGAAAAAATTGAAACTTTAAAATATACGGTTTTAACAATACTCAACGTAATCAATATTATTCATTAATTTATGTAAACAATTCAAATACATTTTAATTGCAATTATCTAATTTTATTTAGAATTAGAGAAAACTTTGTACTTAACATCAGGAATTTTGAAGGCAGACTCTGTTTTTATAAGCAAAATCAAGCATTCTAAGTGGATTCAGCTAATTTCCCTCCCCACCCTGAAAGGTTCAGCCCCCATTTACCTGTATGAGTTCTGAGATGAATATTGAGGTAATAATTGGAGCGAAAATACTTTCCACAGTAGCTGCATTCTCTGGAGGTTCCAAGGGTTTTAACTTTTGTTCTTTCCAAATTGTCTTCATTTTTATCTTTGGGAGAAAATACAGGCATATTATGAAGAGCAAATGCTAATTTGCAGTCTTGTTTAAAACAGTAACTGTCCTTTTTAATGATAAACATTAAATTATGAACTGCTGTCAAATTCTACACTCTGCAAGTAACTTTTGCTCTGTTTTGCTGCACTCTGAGTAACAACAGCACAAGAGTTAAAAAGGTTTCTGTCCAGAACACTGTGGTTTGTGACAGTGACCAAGGAGCCCAGAGAACAAACAAGATGCTAAACAAGATTCAAAGAAGAAGAAAAAAGTTCTCTTTATTGCCCTACAGGACTTTGACAGAGAATGACCCATCTCAAATACACAGGTTATAAACTGTATTATTTTATTAAAGGGGATGCTTGAATTAGTGTGAGTGGGATGATTCAGACTAAAAATGTGCTCTGTGCATGACAGCCAAACACAGAGGTGGGGAAGGCAGGCAAATATGCTTTTTCTTTTAAATTAATTCTAACAATGGTATTATTTACGTGCTAATCAGTGGAATGTCTGTAGAGAGACACTCCTTAGATTTGATGAGGACTATTTCCTATAAGCTCCTCAGATTTGATGAGGGGTATTTCACTGTCCTAACGCGGAGTATGAGGGAGTGCCAGGTGTCCCAGTGGGTGCCCCGGGTGCTCCAGGAACAAATCCAGGGATGACCAGGTGGCTCCAGTGCAGTGCAGAGGCAGGAGGTGCCACAGGAGGGCGGCAGGGACAGAGGAATGGCAGAGGATTCACCCCAACACCAGCAGCAGCCACTGCAGCTCCACTGAAAACCCACACAACCCCACTCAACACCCAAGGCAAGGCTGACCGGGCGCCGCCAGGAGGAAGGAGACCTTGGGCAGGGACTAAGAAGTCGGATATGTAACAGACTTAAAAGAGTTCTCTGAGGTTCCAGCCTGCTGGAAAGTTTCTCCCCTGGAAATGCTGCGCACGGCTCGGCCCTGGTGAGTTAAGCAAACAGCTCGTGTCTGCGGAGGTGTGACTCAGCAGCTCACACCAAAATCTGCTCTGCTTTAGGATAAGGCGCTGAGAAACAAAATAAGCAACTGCACATTAGGTCATCACTTCATTCCTTTGTTCCTGCAGGCAAAATAAAGGGCTGCACATTACCAGAAATGGCCAAGTCAGGCCTGTGTGGGTGCCAGGACATTCTGTACGTCGTGTCTTGCCCTGAGATTATGCAAGTGTCTGTTCTGTAGCGCCGGCTGGGAGCATGTCACACACACAACGGGAGATTAGCTGCCAGACTTTCTGCCAGGCCTTTTGTCCCCTGACATGCAATCTTTTTCAATTAAGGAATCATTCAGTATCACTTGCTTTTCTAAGACACTGTGACATGCAGAATTAATCCTGGGTAATGTACAGATGGAGCCCATCCACACTGTCAGCAATCCTTCCAGGCAGAGGAGTTCAGTGTACACCTCTCTTACATACGGGTCCACGTATTAACAGCCTGTGCCCTTACACAAATGAGTGAAACATGCTGGTTCTGACATTTAAGCCTTCAAATTACTGTTCAAAACATACACTGAACTTGCAGTTAGACAGAAAAAAGTTTTAAATTATTCTTTACTTCTCAGTGCCTTAAAAACTGCTGGTGTCGAGCTCTGAACATTTTTTGCCCTTACAAGATAAAGGGGGGAAGAAAGTGAAACTGCAATTATTTCTTATAAAATACTCTTTGTAAAAACATGTGCTGGATGAGAAGGGGTATGGAACACTCCAAAGCACCCAGTTAAGGTAGAGATAAGGGGTGAGTAAACAGTGATTTTTTCTGATTGTTATATAAATTCATTGTTATGAAATCTACCTCAGTGACTCCAGTAGCTGCAAGAAGCCCCAACACAACTTCAAAGACTTCAAAATGGCAGCACCCAAACCTTCCTCACCATCTCATTTTCCTCTGTTCCCTTTCCCCCACCATAACATCCCCTCCCTATCTAGTTTTTTAACATTTCCCATCACATTCTGAGAAGATAACAGAAAAGCACGACGCATTCCTTGGCTCCAAGGAGTTCCTAAACAACTCTCAGTAACAGCCACTTCCAACCGAAGCGCTCCCAGTGCTACTCACCTAAATTAATTGTTTCTGGAAGCCCATCTTCAGAGCCATCCTCAGAGCCTCCTTCCATCCTCTCTGCTGCCCCGTTCTCCTCCAGGGTGGCAATGATATCAGCACAGTAGGTCCTGGCAGCAGTGGATGTCTCTCCATCACCGCGCCGGTCCCTCTTGTGCACCCTGGAGTGAAGGACCAGCTGGTGGTATGTCCTGAAGGCTTTCCCACACTCAGAGCAGTGGGTTGGCTTCTCTTTGTTCTGGGATGATTTAGAATCCATCTCCATAGAAGGCACTTCACCAGCAGGGTGTTTCAGTTTCTCCTGGGTTAAGTTACCATTCCCTGCGAAACTGCTGTTTTTATTTACCTTTGACTTCCCTGTAGTTTCGGCCTGGCTACCTTTATTTGCATTCCAAATTTCACAGAGTTCTTCTTTATCTGAAGATGACTCATCGTTGTCTGTACTTCCTTCTTGCCCCGGCTCTTTAACCTGCCCGTGGCCAACTGCAATTTTCCCTTTGGTAGCCAGCTGCCATGCTTGATACGTGGTGAAAGGATCCAGCTCAGCGATCCACTTCGCAAGTTTCTGCAGTTTGTCCTTTTCTGGAACTGAATTTGGTCTTAAGTTCAAGAATTGGAAAAATTCCTGGTTTTGAGATGTTTCTTCTGCATTGACTTCAGCAGTCACTTGGGGGCTTTCACCGTTGGGAACTGATTCTTTGGTGTGCACTTTACTGTGCTCGATTAGAGTCTCTTTATTGTGAAATAGGAAACCACAAACCATACAGATTTTGTAAGGTGACGTTACGTTTTCAGTTACATGCTCCTGCACCACCTCATTGATTGTGATGGGGCCTTCAGCACCTTGCTGGTGCTTGTTTCTAGAGCCAGGTTTTCCAGTGTGCGTTCTCATATGGTTTTTGAGGAACCACGGCTCTTTAAACCTTCTCCCGCAAACGTTACACCAATACGTAAAAGAATCTTTATGCTTCTTCATGTGCGCCTCGATGTCGAAAGCTTTATCAAACGTCTGCCCGCACACTTTGCAGCTGAGCTCCTCGCTGTCCTGCTCGTTGCTGGGTGAAGGTGAGCTGCTTCTCACCTGGCATTTATCCAGAGGGCTCAGGTACTCTGCCTCCACCCTGAGCACGGCCGGCTCGCACAGCGTGGGCCGGTGCCGGGTTAACACGTGCTTGCCCAGCTCCTCGGGGTGCTTGAAGGTCTCGTCGCAGAACATGCAGTCCAGGGGCGCGCAGCCCTCGGCCTGCAGCAGGAACTTCTCCTGCAGGCTCTTGTAGGAGATGGTGTTTGTCCCTTTGATGGTCATGGAGGCGTCGCTGGTCTCCACCTGGGCGCCCACGGCGCTGGCTATTCCCTCGGGTCCGTCCATGTATGCCAGGAGAGGCTGCGTGGGCATCTTTCCTCCCTTCTGCTCCCTCTTACATCTCTTAAAGGCAGCCTGCACTTCTCTGGGGGTGCCCCCCACTCACAGTAAGGACACTTGTAGAGCTCTCCAACATGTGCTTACCAAGTCTGCTCAGCTGGAAAACCTCCGCCAGGAAAATGATTTTTAAGTTGGTTTTGTTTTTAACAGCAAAAAAATTATTTCTTCTTCAGCTTTATGTGCTTTCACAAATCCCAGCAAATGTATCCAAAGGTTCTCTCAGTGACAGGATGAGGTTTTTTTTCAAGTCTACAGATACAGTCAGTTGCACTTAGTTTTGTTGCACAAACATTTCAAATAGTTGCATTGGGTAAAATACACTCAAGGCCAAGTTCAGTGCCACAAAGAATTCCAGCACCTGTGGAAGAGAGAAAAGAGTCAGTCAGACCTTTCAAAAGTCAAGTATTGTCTCCCAAATAATGAAAATGTGAGGGCTGAGAACCATCAAGTGCTTTAGAACAAAGTGTATTTTTAAGAGCCAGTGAGGGATAAGTAGAAGGCACCTGGGTGCCACAGCTGAAATAGTTTGGTTTGGAACATCCTTCTGTTTCCAACTGTTATTTCTTTGCAAGACTCTGTCTGTCCCTTCCAAACCTGCTCTTACCCAGTTCTGTGAAGCTGCTGAAACCATATTTCAGTGCACTGCTGAATCCATAACAAACGAGTAGCCCAAGTAACCTTTCCTTGAACCTACAAAACCACAGCAGCCTCACTTGTTTGTCCTCTAAAGGCTGTTAAGCAAAAGGTTTTAGTTTGGCTTTTTTTTTTGTTTAGAAAAAAAATCCCAGACAGCTTGGAATCAGCTTTTATAGTTCTGGTACACAGGGAGTGTCAGCACAAATCTTTGTAGCAAGAACCATTCACCAGTCCCACTACTCAAAGCTTTCCCTATCACCCACAAATTGACAATGTCTGTGACAATCCTGGGCTGGTACAAAAAGAACATCTCAAAATTATGCATGAATTAATGATACTGTTTCTTGAACAATGGTTCAGCATTTAAATCACCCAGGAGGCCAACTATTACACTATAAACCCAAAATTCTTCTACTTTCAAAGTGGCATGAAACAAAAAATGATTTATTGATTATACTCACAAAGGAAGGTTTAAGATCAAAAAGGGTTATAATATACTTAATCACAACTCCAATTTAAATCTCTCAGTCTGCTGAGTTATAATGTCTGCTAGCAGCAATCACTGTGGGCTCACAAATTACAGTTTTGTGGAGTTCAGGACTCCAGCTGATGACATTTTTGGATAAGGGAAAAGTCCAGCAAACTAATACAAGGCTAATATAAACTGCTGAAGAATCATTCTGAGACATTTCCAAATAAAGTAATAACTAATGAAAAGAATTCATTCAAAATCTGACTCAAACTTTGGCAAATTACTTCCTAAAAGCCTGCTGGCCAGTGACCACATGACTCGAATTAATATGCCCCAAAAATGCTCTACAACTCTTAGAGCAGAAAACAGCATGGACACAGTTGGGGTTTAAAACTTCCACCTCTGCCTTGCTTTTCTATGGAAAAAAATGAAGCATTTTGTTTTATTTGACCCAAAGAAAGGACAACAATTCAACCAGAGCCCTGCAATAGTTCAGGCTGTCAGGTTTTCACGATATAACATGTGATTATAAGTTGACTCTCAGTTATTTCTGATCAGAGCTGGTTGGACAGAGGAGTGATCTTGAGTCATTAAATCTGAAATCATTTCAGAGGAAATCAGCCCAGGCAAGAGAAGCAGCTGGGGCAGGAAAGCTCAGCACACACTGGCAGGAGCCAGGGATCCAACATCTCAAACACTTCATCCACTTCCTGCAGCCTTGCCCTGAGAACACTCCTGGCTTTCCATTTGAGAAGGCAGCACCTCCTTTCCCATCATGCAGACCACAAGATCCTGGGCCCTAATGAACATGGGTAAAAATAGAAAATAAAATAGGAAATAAAACACCACCACGCCAGAATGCCAGTAACAGAAGAAAATTATTGTTACCAGCTGTTTGCTTTTCATTTTCGCTGTTTCTCCAAAGCTTAAAGTCTCTTCACTGCCCAGTCCTCTAGCCCAGGTTCACACAATCAGCACAATTAATATCACGAATTTTCATGGGGTTTTTATCCCAAGTTGTTTCAGGCCTGGGCCAGAGATTTACCCCAAGTTACCACAAATGCAGGGTAAGGTGGAGGGAGTGTAAGAGGGAACAAATTACTGCTGATGGTGACAGAACCTGCATTTTCTGCAGCCAAAGTCTCTTTTCTAACTACGCCCTTTATCCCCATTTTCAGTTTTATCACTGCCATGATTAACACTTCCTCTCTGCAGAACAACTCAAAAATCTCCTGTAATAGGCAGGCTCAGGCTGTGGGGTGACACTCCTGCTTCTCCTGCAGCCTTTTCCTTTCTCCCTTCCCCACTCAGCTCAGACCTTCCCTCACTCCCCAGGCAGGCGAAGGAGCCAGAACCAAAGTTTGAAGCTCAAGTATTCAAAAAACTTTTTCCCTTTTGTAAAACATCAGGAAAAAACATATCAAAGGCTGCTGGTTAGCATGTTTTATACCTCATGTCTCAACTTGCCTTTTTGTTCTATTTCTACTGGAGTTTTAAGAGGTATTTTTTATCCAACATGCTACAGCAAAGCTCGGTGAGTATCTGCCTGAAAATAACTTAAGTTTCAAATTATAAAAAAAAAAAAATCCAGGCAACATTAAAAAAGTGGAACAAACTGGAGGGTGCACTTGCTTTCAGAGCCATAGGGAAGTACAAATCATGCTACAGAGAGGCCAGAGGCATTTCTGGGGCACAAAGGCAGATCCAAAGGGCAGTGCCTCAAGTCCCACAAAGTGAACTGCTGGGATTCATCAGCCACTACTCCCTCGCTCGTGTCTGCAAACAGAAAAAGCCAATTAAGGTTTGTTACGCTCCCACTCTGTGGCACTACAACAAACACACAACAGAGCAACAAGAATTAAGGCACTGGAGAAAGGAAAGGGATGGGAAGAGCAAAACCCACCCTCAGTGCCCTGTCTGTCCTTTGTGGCATTCCGGGGTGAGCTGAGGGAGGAGAAAGCTCCTTCTAACACGGGACACCACACGTGGCCCTGCCCAAACCCAGCCTAGGACAAAACCAACACTGAGACAGCCACAGCTCCAGGGTTGGTTAGAATTCAAGTGACAGGCAAAGATCACATCCAGGGAAGGCCCCATGTTGGTCACTGATGGGTGAAAAATCCACCTCAATCAATCAATAACATTTTCTCTGGTAAGTCTTTGGAAACAGGGCTGCTCCAGTCCCATCTCAGCTGTCTGGCAAACAAAACCTGTCTTCACAACCACACAGAGTGTACAACCAACACCTGAGCCATGAGAGGAGTTCCACAGGAGCCAATTTTGGGGGCTATCAACAGGTTTGGACCCCTTTGGAGACCATCAGAGCACTGTGCACCCTCCACCAAGCTGTGATCGCTGCTCAGTGCTCTCACTGCTTTTCATCAAGGCCCTGAACAGCTCTAAGAACCAGCCACAGCTCATCCTCTAGGCAGGACTGCAAACAGAGCAAGATATTCCTGTTCCAGGAATCTGAAATGCCTCTCTGCAGCTCTTGCTCTTGGATACACAGCAGAGAGCACCTCCAGACTGGGAAAAAAACTGCAGGTAGCATTTCTGAAGGGAAGTGCAGATGCAAGTAGACAGGAATGTATTCCAACTGAGAAGAAGAAAGAATACAAGTCCTGGAAGTCAGGAGGTGAGACAGAAAGCTCTGGTCTTACTCTGTATCTGGTGATTACACACTTCACTCTGATTAGAACCACAGCTTTTACAAGTAGGCAGGATTTTATGCTCTTGCTGTTCAGACAAGCCAACACATGTCAGAACTACGACCCAAATATCCCCACCAGGATTTTATCCATTAGTAACAAACCTTTCTTCCTACTGAAGATAATATGCCTTGGATTTGAGGACCAAAAAAACCCTGATTAATTACATTCCTGCTATTCAAAACCCTGTAGGCAGCAGGAAAACTGTCCAGAGTTGCCTCAGTTCTGCTGCTTCCTTGGAAAAATGGACAACCTGCAACACTGTGGCTGAAGGGCTGTGCAGGAGCTCAACAAATAAAAGAGAGTACCTGCACTTCTTCTGCCTTCTTTCACTTTCAGAAGACAAAAGGACACAGCAGTACCAGAGATACTGAGTAAAGGAACAGAACAAAACAGGAAATCCTTCCTTCCAACAGCTGAAAGGCGATAAACTCGCTACAGATGAACTCAAGGCTGAAAATAAAGAATGATTTATCCCGCTCACAAAGTCAAGAAATGCCACTTGTGACTTCCCTGCCCACCTGCAAACGCTCCCCTGTCCCTCCTGCCCAGCCCAGGGCCCCCAGGTTCCAGGGGAGTGAGGAGCAGGCAGCAGGAACCCGCACAGCTCCCCGTGGTTTTCCTCAGTGACCCATCCAGACCTGACCAGCTCCTCTCAGTTCCAGGGTGCCACCTACTGCACTTGATGCACCTAGAAAGATATTTCAGCTGAGAAGAAAGAATAAAACTCGCTGGAGAAGTTCCAGCCTGAGCATTTAGCAAACTTCAGCTCAGGAGTGAGCCATCCCTGGCTGAGCGTTTCAGCAGGTTCACAGCGACAGCCACTGCATTTATAACCACCACAAAACACCCAGAAAGCTTGCCCTGGACAGATGAGAACATCTTGTTTTCACTGCACTTGCCACACAACCCAAGAACCACACCAAAACCCTGCTGCATGTAAATGTGCTATTAAAACAGAGGAAAGTTTAATTAAGTGCCTGTAGAGAAATTTAATTTATTTTTATTAAATTACACAACCCAAGACAACGTATTACAGTCCTGAAGATTTCTTTGGGAAATGACCTATCAGGAGTAATTTTATTGCACTTCTACTTCCTGCATTTCAAAATTTCCATGAATATGTAATAAAAACTCTATAGACACACCTTTCAGAGAATAGCAAAGTCTAACCATTGAATTCCCCATTTTAAACACATTACAGAGGCACTGGGAATAAAAGCTGCATGGCAAGTCAGGATAAACAACTATTCTGTGCTAATTCTGTGCTGCAAAACCATTGTTAAACTGTTAAAAGCAACCTGGAACAATTACAGAAGTTAAAGCAGTTGCTGCAACACTTTCTGAAAAAGAGAAGTGAGACAACTCGAAGAGTTACAGCTAATTCCAGGACACTGAAGTTACTGTTCTCCTCTAGCAGATAAAAACTCAGACACAACTACCTCGACAAACTCAAGATTCTCAAATTCAAGGCTAGCAGCAAAATTATCACTGCTTAGCTGACCAGCTTCTTCCAGCTGCTGCAAATCAACCACCTTAATTTTTACTGGGCCTATTGGACTTGAGAAACTCATACGCAACTCTCATTTCCACTTAAAAAACCCTACAGTTCTCCTCGTGTTTCATGAGGTTTCAGGATATTAAGAGTCATTTTACATGAACTGTTCTTTCCTCTTGGTGTGTTTATGCCCCAGACCAGATTGCTGGTAAATAGATTTTACACTGCTGATTGCTTACTGGAAAATACAATTATAACACCTTTTTTTAATTCCAATTTCAAAGACTTACTGCAGTTGACACAGTCCTACCTAAGGAGCATAGATAAAACAAACCAGTTAACATCACTTTTAACAACACCTCAACAGGACCACAAATAAAAACCTTCTGTATGTTATCTGTTTTATCTGGGCACAGCTGTATTCAGGTGTTTACACTGAGCACAGGCAGAGCAGCTCATGCATAAATAAATACAGCTTCAAATCCTCAAATAAAACCTGAGCTGAGGCTGAACTTAAAACTTCTTCAGAACGTTTTTTAATATACATATACATCACTGCATAAAGATAAGGCAGCTGCACCACACCTACAGAGTTAAGCACAGACAGCACCCCAAAATAGATCCCAACAATATTTAGGAGCTCCAGATTTTGGGATGCCCCTCCAGTGCCCTGGCTGAGCGTGGTGTCTGCACAAGCGACCCCAGCCCCGTGCTGGGGTACCCTGGCACCCCTAAGCTCCCACACTCAGTCAGAAAGCAAAGCCAAGTGTCATCGTGAGGTTCTCACTCACCAGCTGCCCCCAAAGGTGAGTCAGAGTCCCAAAGAGGCACGCTGTGAGATTTGGGGTTGTCTGCAGGTAGCAGGGAGGGGTTTATGGCAGAAGTTCCTCCCCGTGCTCGGGCACAAGAGTGTGTGCCACACTTGGGGCCAGGAGGGGCTTTCCTCCTGGAGGCAGAAATGCCTCTGCCACCCCAAGCTGAGAGAGGGATAATCCCTCATTTTAGGGAAGATGATGCAGCATTTGCTCCACAGACCATGACCTCGTTTCTCAAAGAATACACGTGTCCATTGCCTACGACTCAAGTGACAACACTGGACAGTTATCAGAGTCAGCCCAGACAAAAAGCTGATTTTGCAGAGCAGCAGAGAAGCCAAGAATTATT
The DNA here is from genome assembly GCA_013397195.1 of Hylia prasina. Lineage (NCBI taxonomy): Eukaryota > Metazoa > Chordata > Aves > Passeriformes > Sylviidae > Hylia > Hylia prasina. The sequence continues at coordinate 56,626 of VYXD01010375.1, forward strand.
CCTCATTCCTGGGCATTCTGCTGCTTTCTAGGGAGGGAAAGAGCTACTCCCATCTTTAACAGTGGATCATTTCACACAACTTCCCAGAGTATTCTGTGTTAGTGGAGCATCACGTGAGTGATCCCAGTGCTGCTCCTCGTGCACACCGAGCCTTTTATACCAACTGTGCAAGCACAAAACTGTTTTTAATACTTTGCTAACAGTTCAGCCTGATAAAGAACTAACACGAGCACTTGTAAAGGAAATGGAGATTCAGGGGGAGGAAGGGGAGGAAGAGAGTTGTTTGTTTCAGTTGCAGGGAAGATCAAAACGAAGATGTTCAGGTTGAAAAGAGAACATAAAAGATGACCCTAAACTGGAATTTCCACTCCCTCCATCTGCAAATTTAAGTCCCCCTCGTTAGTCTTCATCCTTCAGACCTGAAGATTTCAAAGTTATCCTAACCTTAAACTCTTAGGAGGGTTTTCATGGCTTATCCTTTTTATCCTAAGAGACACGCTCAGTTACAGTCCCTTCTAACAACACCACAGAGATTTCCAACACAAAGATCCCAAAACAATTCACAGAAACACAACCAGAGTGAGCCATACACAGAATTCGAGACTGTTATTATCCGAGCATTTCTGCACACACACTTCAGAAAGACTCTGTGTTGAAAGCCCTTTTGTAGTCAGATAAAACAGACACACATGCGAGTCATTTTCCCCCTGAAGTCTCGCAAACAGGATTTTAATCACCAGTGGAAAATAACTCATGGTTAATAATGAACAATATTAGGAAAACTTCCTCCCCCCATCTCAGACATCTACACTAATAAAAACAAAGGATATCCTCTTTCTCTAAAAAACCTTTTCCTGTGGAGTCCCTTTTTCTTGAAGGCTATATGTCTACCAGGGTTTTGGCAGAGGATGGATGAGCTGAGTGTGTCTCCTCAGAGAACTGAATGCCTCTTCTATCAAAAGATGTAATTAGGCCTTTTAAAGCAGGGAACGTATAAGCTTGCAGCATTCTGCACATGTTTTTCCTCCACTGAGCAAGAGCAAATATAAAAGAGACTAATGCTTGGCATTAAAGGAGGAAGCACTACAAGTATTGACTTTTAAAGTTCAGAAGGACTGCTAAAACTGCCAGATTTTTTTGCTGTTTTCCCTCTGATTAGGAGAGAATTTTCTCAGGAACCACAAAACCAAAGTGTACTTTAGACAACAGAAATGGTCAATACCTGTTGCAGAAAAGCCGAAAGACACAAGAATAATCCTATTTTAAATAAGTCTGGGACACATTTCACCACTGCTGCAGGATGATGCAACTTCATTAAATCAAGAAGTTACATGCACTTAAACTGGCAATGACCCCTTACCTTACAAAACAGTTTATTGTTCTCTCCACAGCAGGTAAAGGCTCTCGGTGGAATGAGTGATACATTTTTATTGTTGAGTCAGTCTCACCTTACACAGACTGCCTTGTATGTTTAGTCTTGGTTTTCGTTTAAAAGAAGGTATTTTCAGAGACTTTAAAAGCAAATTAGACTTCTTTACTTCTTTGGCAGAGGGATGTAAGGCCTCTCCAACAGCCACAGCTACAAAGAAGTGGTAAATTCAGTTTACCAAATTAGACTTAATTCCTTGATACTCAAGAGCCAGGAGTTCCTCTGCAGCAATTACAGGCCAGTTGCATCCCTCCGGGCAGCATAGGTGAAATAACAGGGAAAGAGATTGTTTTACTGCTCCTGAATTTGAGAGAAGTGGTCCCTTCCAAGGAGTTCCCTTTGTTAAGGCCATTAATGTGCCCACTGCTCTCACCTGGCTTCAAGTCTGAACCCAGCTCTCACCCAGCACAGCTCAAACTGCTGCCCCTTGGAAGGAACAGAGCAATATCTGACCCCTGTCCTCTGCAGGGCACTTGGAAGTTGTCACTCTCAAACACAACCACAATTAGCTGCTTGCAGAAGTCAGTCTTGAAAGACGGAAGAAGATGCAGAGTGCAGGGCAAAGACATTGACTTGTAGTTCAGTCATCCCCTGGAGCAGCACCTGAAGGTACTGAACCAGCAAAGTGATAGAAACAGACACTTCCAAAAGCCGCCTCCTTTCTCCCAGAGACTGATGGGGACTTTTGGAGTCCCCAGCCTCACATTATCCCTCCCCAGCGGGCTGCAGGGATGGGTGATGATGTGTCCAACAGCCTGGGCTGCACAGGGCCAAGCTGGCCTGGAAAGCAAAGGGAGCATCTGCAAGAAACTGAGCTTTCTAACAGGCAACTTCAGACCCCAATTTTACCAGCATAAGAACAAAAAAAAAGTTAGAAACAGACATGAAAGGTGAACAGAAATTGAGGCTTCTCTGGGCCACTTTTACATCCCTTTTTCCTTACACTGTACCAAACCTGAGCCCTCGGTGTCAATCTAAGCAAATCTAACTCGTTTCTTCCTGAGCACCGAAAGTGAGAGGCTGAGAGAACCCCCAGGACTTCACCCCTGCAGTTCTCTGCTGCCACAATAAAGGGTCAGCACAGCACCAAGGCCTCAGTTTCCCCGATGCAGCTCAGCCAGAGCAAACCACGCTCCCTCTATTACAGTGAGAAATGCAAGTGTACCTATTGCGCATAAACAAACTCAGACTTTGATACTTTTAGTTACATAAAATCGGCGGCACACAGAAAAGCACCATCCAGTCAATTATTCACTTCTGCCCGCGTGGTTTTCTGCTCCAATCTTGAAGTCACCCCGATCTACAGAGATTTCCCTGCATACCCCAACCACATTTCCTCTTGTCCTTACTTCTGAAATCCTCACGGCAGCCTGATAAGCAATTCCATCTCATTGTGTTTCCAAAGATGTATGTCACCTCTATTTATAATTTCAAACTCATTTTTCCCAGCTTGTACACTGTTTTACTTTGAAACTGCAAAGTCTGCTCTTATCACACTGCTTAAAAAAAAAAAAAACTAAAGGAGGAAGAATCAAGAGTGCTAGATTTATGATAAGCTATAAACTATGCTCTGACCAAAGTCATATGATTATAACAGCAGAAGTTTTAATATATTTTTCCCATTGACATACACCCACGTTTGGCATAAACAAGCTTCATCAGCAACAAAAGGAGATTATTTGGCAATTTCACTGAAGAAGAAAAAAAAAAAAAACACAACCCGTTGACTTCTAAAACCAAATTATTTCGAGAGAGCAACTTTCTGTTTGGAAACACATAAAAACCTAGGTGAGTTTAGGCTGAAAAAGGCTTTTTTTTTTAACCCTAAAATACAACACGCGTTGAGAATCTAACACAGCTTGGTCATATCCTTTTCCTTACTTTTGTATTCAGTTGCAAATCTCTTGTGGAATGAGTCACATCTCTCTCAAAGCACGCATACAGTAGTCAGCAGAATCCCCTCAGCGCATTCATGCACCAGGAAGAAAAACTTTTTTGTTCCTAAAGTCACCTTAAGAAAGGCGGGGGGGGGGTCACCAGAAATGCCTGGAAGTGGGTTAAAAGTTAAAAGCACTTTGCAAATAAGGCAGATATGGGATGTGGGCAGGCTCTGAGGGGGGCTGGAAGTGCAGAGTGGCCCCAGCCGGAGCTGGGCTGGCACATGGCAGCCCCTGCTGCAACCCAAAGGCTCCCTCCCTCCTGCTATATTTAAAGACAATACCTCAACAGTTAAGTATTACAACATCTGAAGTGAGATAAATAAGCATAAGACGCAGGCAAATATCCTCGGTTATTTAATCATCCTGAAAGCAGCGTGGAAGTGTGAGGCGGAGTTCAAAGGTCAAACTCTTCTTTCAGCTTCTCGCAAAGAAAAGAAAGCTCGGCCCATTTTACCTTGGGGAAAGGGGGGCTGCTCCTTCCATATGCCAGCATTTCATAACACAGGAAAGAGGGAGTGTATTTACATATACACTGGATGGAATCTCTGCCTAGGACAATGCATTCCAAATCAAGATTCAGGTTAGAAAGAGCTGGGACAACAAAAAAGTCCCAAAGAACAAAGGGAAGTTAAAATTTACTTAACGCTTCCCCAGAGCTTCTTAATTGCAAACTCTCAGATTTTTTTTTTTTGTAACTAAAAGTTTACTGTAATCACTGTTTTGAAAGTCTAAGTGAAAGCCACAGTTCCCTTTTAAAATAATTTCCCCCCCGATCACTGTAATAACTTACCACTTTGTATAAAATACGGTATTAATCTATCAACATAGTTCTAAGTGAAAACACAGTGCTAAGAGGAGCTGTTTCTGAAGGTCAGAAATAAGTGATGAAAAAGGAATCTTCGGAGTGTGATCTAACGAAAGGGGAAACCAGAATCAAGCAGCCCTTTGTGTAGGACAGTCTGATAAAAAGGTGCTAAAGTTTATTATCTTCCTCTCTTTCTAGCTACCCCCTACCCTAAATCTTGCTCTCCCCACCCCTCCACCAAAACAAAGCAAACCCAAAAAACATTATTCACTCAGAGAGGAAAAGAAAGAAATCCTCTAATGCAAAGCCTGGAAGCCATTCTCTGAAGACTACTTAATATGAAACTTTGTTTACAAGATACCAATACAGCCTCCTTACCACACTCAAAACCAGAAAACATCCACTTATTTAAAGAAATGCTTTTTCTATTTTGATCAACAAGGACGTCGGTATTCATTTTAATTTTAAATTCGGCCCCGAAAGCGCCATAAGAATGTTTTAAACTCTTCTATGATATGCACTGTTTGAGAATGTTTAAACAAAGGAAGTAAGAAAAGCCTTAAAATACACAGCAAAAGTTAATGGCTTCAATTTTCAAATATATCCTGATCGCAGCATGGCAAAATTATTCTCTTATGCTCACACTCAGCCTTCAGAAAGAATAAGTGCAGTCAGTGGAGTAATTTGTCCCGCTGGAAATTCTGTATAAAACATCTACCTAAAATAAACAAGGCTTCGCAGCAAGAATCGTCAGTTGCCATTAAGGACACACCTTAAAGTTCTTACCACACACTGACTAAACAAGTACAAACTAGTGGGGACTGTTTGCTACTTTTGTCTTAAAAGTTAATGAGATCAATTCCCCGCTCAGTATCAGATCCTCAGATCATTTTCTGCAAAATGGAGCGGACAAACAACCCCCAGAGCACGAACATCCAGGCTCTGAGTGGCTGATGTGTTATCAGCAAGCCTGAGCTCCTCGCAAAGGCGAATAGAAATATTCACATTTAAACCTGACACCAGTAAAAGGTAAAACGCTGAAGTGCTCAGAATCTGGAGCTCTGGTACTGGAAGGCAGCTGTTGTTCCCCTGCCTTTTCTTTTGTTGTGCTTAATCTCATGTCAAGTCATTCAACCAGCTCCAAAGCGATGAAGACATAATTGAACAACCTTAACTAAAAACTGATCTACTGTTCCCCAACTGCCATATATGTTGTTTAAAGATTAAAAAAGGCCAACTTATGACAAAGAATCCACAGAATTTAAATCAGCAACTCTGGTGCATGCAGAAGAGTTGCTTGGCTGAAGGCCAAGCCAATCAATAAGCACTGTAATAACCACGGTTCTAAAGTTATTTGTTTTTCATATTCACCACCCTGAAAAACTTAAAAGGCGAAACTTGAAAACTCAGATGCTGATTTCAGGAAGGAGCTGTGAGATTGAAAATCCAAGTGTTTTGCTCAGCATGACGAGATTGCTCATTAAAAAAAAAAAAAAAACACGTTGCAAAAAGATCAGTGATCACAAAGCCACATTCCTGCTACAGATCTTAAAATATTGACTCAGTTACAGAACTAGTAAAGAGGAAGAAAAAAAAACCCTCCTCCACCCTCTCCCTCTTCCCTCCCCCTCTGCCCAAGAATGCAGTTTATCCTACTTATTTGCAACTGTCCTTTTCCATTATCCAAGGAAAGGCTGAAACCTCAGTGTGGACATCCCAAATTAAAAGTCTTAGTCGTATTCCCAAACCTCCAGTTAATAAGAGCTCCTAAGAGCAATAAAACATGGCGTTAAAGCATTTGCAAGCCATTGTCAGAGCCCTGTGCTCTGCTACCTTTGCAGAGCCAGCCCCCACCAGGCATGGAAGCGTTGGTCAGCAAGTCAATGCCTGCTATTCAACTTGTAGTTAGGCGTTTTATTTCTGTGTCTTCCAGATCATATCACTCCCGCATTTCACGGCCTAATAAAATGTGAAGAATGATATGCTCCCTTCTCTCCACCCCCCACTCCCTGCATCTGAAACTGCGTTATTTCCCTCTCTTCTTTTTCACACATTCTTACAAAAACTTCCCTTTTCACATACTTCTATAAGAAAATATTTCACTGCAGCTATACTTCAGTTCCTATTTCTATTTTCGATTTTTCACTAGATTCTTCTGCTCCTGCCTCCCCCTCAAACCCACTGGTAGAAACTGATGTAGTTTTAAAGCTCTCAAGGTCATTTCAAAAATAAAAAAAAAAAAAAAAAAGTTGCTTTAAAAAACCCCCCAAACCTTCAAACACACAACCCCCCTAAACTAAACCCTTTTCACATTCAAACGCCTTTCATCAGCAGATCAATAACCCAACAGAAAGATTTTTGTTCCCCACCACTTCAAAACTATTACACTTCAATTCAAATACTTACTGGGAGTCACACAGCACATTTTATGGGATGGCTCATTAGAGAACATACAGACCTTACTCTGGGTGCAGGTTTTCTGTGTGGGAGACAAACAAACAAAAAAA